>JAVMKO010000002.1:220821915-221161915 GCA_032164245.1 Sternotherus odoratus | reverse complement strand
ACCCTAATGAAATTCATGTCTTCTGGGATCCTGAAACATGCCCCATTCCCCAAGTTAGGTGAGGCCATGGCTCTACCTTTTGCCCAGCCGGAAGCATAATCTCTACCTCTTCATGGCTGACCCGTGCCAGTGCCTTGTGTGCTGCATGGGATGTCCAGGGTGAATCCCTTCTGAGTCACAGTTTTGGTTGCTGCACCCCTCCTGACATTACACAGAGCACCACCTAGCCCATGCAATGGGACTGCGGGACCAGAGAGGGTGTCTAACTCATGCACCGTTTCAATGCCCTATTATAACGTGGTGGGAAAAGTGACACAAATTTGACCAATGTCCCAGCTTTTCCCAGGGAGGAAATGCACAGAGCTTGGATCACTTCCTTTTGATCTTTATCTCCTGGCCCACAAACTCTTTAAAGAGTTGTGTAGGATTCCTGCAGGAGGGAAGGACCTTGACCCAGCAAAGGATTGAAACGTGAGCCCAACTCCAAGCACAGGAGTTGTCCCATGGAGCAAGATTGCTCAGGTGATTCTGGGGTGCCAGAAAAGGAGTCTGATTCTCAGAACATGCTGAGCAATTGCCCTCAGAGCCGCCCTTCAGCTGAGGTTTGGACCCACAATTTGGTAATGATTTTAAGTTGTTATCAGCTGATGGCTGTTGAGTGACTGATTTGAGCAAAGCTGGTGGGTCTCAGGACATCTCTTGTGGGTTCATGTCCCCTATGCAACCTTCTCAACCGGCCCTGATTGGTCTGGTCCAAGGCGGTTTCAGCCCAGATGCCAAAGAAGGACTGTGAATGGAGAATGTATGCGGTGTAGTTGTAGCCATGTTGGTCCTCTTACCCTAAGGTGGACCATGTGGATCAGAGTTAAGGCCTGGTGATGGACAGCGTGGAAGAAGCCAGCAGCTTTGTGGCCCGTGCTGCTCCCCAGAGACAGGGCTCCAGACCCCAGGGTTACCGATCCGCCAGCTTTCGCCAGCATACGGAGACTTCAGGAATACGTCTGAGCTTAATGCCAGGAATACGTCTGAGCTTAATTCCAACCAGTGGCTCTTTTCTGGCAATAGAATCCCCCTTTTGCGTTTTCTGGTGCCATTGGTACATTCCCCTTTCCAAACGAGCCCCATTCCTCAGCCCCACCCAGCTGTCACTGGCCATTTAGGATTCTCACTGTGGCAGACTTTCACGGGCCAACGTACAAAATCCCTCTCTCTCTCTCGCGCACACACAGCCTTTCTCCGGCTCCCATGTGCACACGGGCCTACCCTCACATGTTGAAATCCTCTCATGTCCCCTACGCACGCACGACCTCCACGCTCCTCCTGCTTCTTGTCCACCTGAGTCTGCCTCTCCTCTGCTACCCTGCCAGGGCACAGCATGGGCTCTCTGAATGCTCCCCGTGCCCGTGAACCGAATCCCCACGCCTGTGAGAATTGGTAGGGAACTCATCTGCCCTGTCACCCGCAGCAGTATCGGCTTCATGCCCTCAATGCTGCAGCAGTCCCGGAGCCTTAACATCCTTCCTTTCCTGCCCAAAGAGGAGGGGAGCTTTTTAACCAGAAACTCCCGCTTATACCAAGGTGTGCGACCCGCAGGGTAAGAAATCCCTGCAGGAGAGGTGGGCTTGCAAGGTTCTAGGATGGTCGGTGCCCAATGAAAATAAACCATGCCCGTCCCATCTCCAAGACACGCGCATTCGTGAATATTGTTACGATGGGCGTGTCGAATGGAGCCATCTGACCAAGCTTCTGGAATGGTGGCCATTAGCCCAGCCCTTCTGCACAGACCTACTGCACTTGGTCATTGGACTCCGAGGCCCCTGGACTCTTCACAGGCACCACTCTGGGGCCAAATCCTGCCTCGATTTATGGCCTGTGCAATCCATGGGAGCAGAATGCAGGACAAAATTTGGCCCCTGCTCCATTAGGAGCAGGCTACAGGGAATGAAGGCAGTTTGCGCTGTGTGTATAAAGAACCCAATGTTCTGGCTCCAGAATATCTGAAGGACAATTCATCCCTCGGGGTGCAGATCTATCAATGCCAAGAGGCTGTGCAGAAAGTTCACAGAACGGTATGGGTCACAATGAAACAAAATCCAGGGAAGGGCTTGTGTTCTTCAGGGGCCCAGTCTGACGCTCACTGAAGTAAACAGAAACCCTGCCACTGACTTCAACGTGCTTTTGATTCCATCTGATGTCCTTTACAATACCAAAGTGTCAACGCAAATCCTGCACTCCCGCCCACCACTGTCGCTCCCGAATCACTCCACTGACTTAAACTGAGTTACTCCAGTTGTACACCAATGTAACGCAGACCTGATCCGGAACCCATTAAAGTCAATGGCAAAAGTCCCATTCATTTCCAGAGTGCAAGATCAGGCTTTTAGTCCATTATTTATTAAGATAGAAGCTAGAGGTCGAAAAGACCATTTATCACAGGCCCCGAGAATCAGAGTAGCCACGCTCCCTGTGTGCATTCACTAATGTTTAGTCAGTCTAGTTTTAAACATGTCAAGTAATAGTTTTCAGTCAGGTCCCCTGGAGACCATTCCGCAGACCGATAGATCTCACCACTGGGAAGTTTTTACATGTCCCCACCAAAAAAAAAAAAAAAACCCCAGCCCTTTTCCCTTTTATAAAAAATGTTGTATTTGAAAACTCTGGTCTAGGAGGATGAAAAATGAGTCCGATGGCGAAAAGGTGCATCATATTTATTTTAAAATGAAAAATCTGCCCATTTGGAAAACTAGTGGCGTGAAACTGTGTTTGAAAAGTTGGTGACTTTAAAAAATATCTATATTTTTGAGCAGCTCTAGAACATACCGATGCCCATCTCTCTAGCCTACTACTATGGCTCTCATTACTGTAGAATCTGAGTGCCTTTCAACCTTTAATGTATTGATGATCAGAACACCCCCTGACATAGGGTGGTGCTGTTATCCACATTGTACAGATGGGGAAGTGACACACAGAAAGGTTAAGTGACTTGTTTGAGGTCCCACAGGAAATCTGTGGCAGAGCATGGACTGGCACCTACCCCTCCCAAATCCTAGGCTAGACTCATAACCACCATTATTAGAGTCCTTTTATGCCTGCTTGTCCTCTCTCTTCCTTTTGCAGATCCTTGTATCTGGTGCCCATTCTATGTGGAAGAAAGCAGGGGCAGTCCCAGCCCACCTCTTCCTTTATAGGAAACCCTCACAGCTGGAATGTGGGATTCACAATCTTTCCAGGGGAAGCAAAGAACCATTGAACATGAGGGCTGGAAAGGACCTTAGGAGATCATCTAGTTCAACCCCCTGCTCAAAGCAGGACCAATCCCTAAATCATCCAACAGATTTTTGCCCCAGACCTCTAAATGGCCCCCTCAAGGGTTGATCTCACCACCCTGAGTGTAGCAGGCCCCCGCGCAAACCATTGAGCTATCCATCCCCCCAACACAGCTCCTAGTTCCTCTACTCCACCTGTGGGCCAAGTTGCTCTGAGCTGAACGAGCACCCCACATAGGCAGCAGAGTGACCCATTCATGGCCTCTGGTGTTCCCCGGCTCTTTTATTTGCCTTGCCTTTTAAACTAGCAGGAAAGGCTGCTGGGGGTATTCCTCTTTCTCCCTCCACATCTGATAGCTAATCAGTGTCTCGTTAGAGAAGCCGGGCCAAATCCTGAGGTGATGTAAATCAACAAGGGTCCATTGATTTCAAACTATGTCCACGTGAGACAGCTGAGGATCTGACTCCATTCTTCAATGGAGTGATGCTACTTTACACCAGCTGAGAGGCTCTTCTGCTGCAGGGTTTTTGGCCCCCCTCTCCCTGGAATGACCCATTTTCTCACCACGGCCTTCCAATCTTCTGCTCGTCCTACATGCACGCAGCCCTCGGGCCCCTTCCCAAGCAATAGGCTGGATCATTATGGAAGCCGCGGGCCAGAACCTCAGCGGTTGCACCCAGGCATCCTTTTAAATCAGTCCGTGGAAATATTCTGATCTGCACCACCCGAGGTTCTGGTCCTGCAACCGTTCGCTGCATGAATGGCTGCAGCGGGTCCTTCATTTCCTAGCTCAAAAGCAAACGCTTTGCAAAAGGCAGACGGACCCGCCCCTGCCTGATGGCCTCGGAGCCTTTAATGCACCAACGGTAGGAGAAAGTGATTCCTAAAGACATCTAGGGGGGGCTTCTGGATTCCAGCCTGGTCCAGAAAGGGCAAAGTGCAAATGTAGCTGCCCCCACCTTCAAATCTTTATTTCCTTCATTCGCTCTGTATGAATCGAGGGGGCAACCCCTCCGATCGTTCATCCCTGCCATTGATATTTGGGTGCTTTCTTGCTCGCTCTCTCAGTTGGGCCAGAACCTTAGCTGATGTAAATGGCCCCAGCTGAAGTCAAGGCAGTGACACTGATTTACGCCAGCTAGCCCCTCTCTGTGCTATATAGGAAAGGAATCGCGCACAAACACATGTATGTGAACGCGACTTAACCAGATACTCCGGGGATCAACTGTGTCAGCTGTGGGACAGAGAGGATCTCAGAAAGGTCGAATAGAATTAGGCTGATTGCACTTGGTTATCCTTTGGGGCAGTCCCTTAAGGCAGCAGGACTTTTGCCCGCGTTTCTCTCTGCATACCTAGCATATATGGACACCGCGGCTTCATATGCCACTGTGTTATGCTGCTCTTAGAAACCGTGGCTGGATTTACTCACTTGCTTTAAGGCAAGCAGGTATTTTTTTATTGGCACTGCAAAGCCTGCCATGTTAGCTTTCCCATCACCGCGTGGAAAGGCGGAAGGGGCTGGAGCTGCCTCTATCCGTGCCTGCTGGGGGGAGAGGATCAAACGGAGCCCTTGTCAAACCGAGTTCAGCCCTCAGCTTTTCTCTGGGGCAAAGAGACGCCCTGGGAGTTTGATTACGTTGCTCACCTGCGGATTTGATGCCAAGAGCTGGCCCGAGGGCACAGCCCCTTTGCTGCCCACCTCCCCCTGGCAGGACCTGGCCAAGTGACAAAGGGTCACTCCAGATAGGCTCGTCCCTACCCTCGTAGTGCACAGAAGGCAACAACTCTGCTCCAAGCAGCCCTGGCCGCTCCTGCGCTAGGTCGAAAAGATACCTACTTTGATGTTAGCCGGGTCAAACGGGACTTCCTTGGGGGGCTCCGGCTCTGGCGGTGGCGCTGGCTTCGGCGCTGCCTTTGGCTCCTCTTTCTTTGGTTCGGGCTTCTTTGGTTCGGGCTTCTTGGGGGGCATGCTGCGTTAGCGACCGGTTCACAAGGAGGGAAAGAAAGAGACGGAGAGGGAGAGAGAGACAGAGTAGAGGTGGCCGCTCAGGGATAAAGCAGAGCCCCTGTCACTCCTCCAGCCGAGGTCTTTATCCCCGCCGGTCCCTTAATGTCACACACTGTGTCATTCACCCAGCCCATCACATGCCAGGGCCCACAATAGGGGCACTGCTATAAAAGGACAAGACAGTTACCCTGCTATTTTAGAGCGGTCGCTTATGGCATTGTTATGAATTAGCACTGACATGGAAAGAGAGTTTGGGGATTTTAGGCATGAGGTTGGCGCTTGATCAAATTTTTCAGGGGGGTAAAGGGGAGGGGGGGAGCGGATCACACTGCAGGTTCCCATCTCTTTGTTCTCTGTCCACTGGAGTCTGCCAGGTAACTTTAAAGCTCACCTGTTGCTGAGTGACATGGCGGAGCTCTGTGCCTTTGCTTTGGGGTATTTAGTGGACTGTCAATTTTTGTTCCCATCTGAGACAAGACCGGTCTCAATGTGAGACGTCAGCTCTCTGATTCCTAAGAGAGGAGAAGGCAGAACGGGTCCGTCCACGCTGCATTTAGACACCCGTGGGCCAGCGGACTCCGGCTTGGGCGGCTTAACTGCAGTGTAGACGTTGGGCCCAGGCGGTAGCCCGAACTCTGGGACCCCACCCACTCTGCAGTAGGGTGACCAGATGTCCCAGTTTTATAGGGACAATCCCAATTTTGGGTCTTTTTCTTATATAGGCTCCTATTACCCCCCACCCCTGTCCTGATTTTTCACACTTCCTCTCTTGTCACCCTACCTTGCAGGGTCCTAGAGGCAGGACTCCAACCCAAGGCTGAATGTCTACACAGCAGTTTAACAGCCCCTTCACCGGAGCCAGCTGGCCTGGGCCAGCCGTGGGTTTTTAATTGCAGTGTAGACGTACTCTAAGAACCCGGGCCATAGCCGTGTACCCTGGCACCATCCACACAGGCTTCTCCCAAGGGAGATTAAAGGAGCCGAGGTGGCCGGGTGTTTAGCTGGCGTCGTTTATCCAGCAGAACGCAGCGATGTTCATGCTCATGAGCGTTCACACTCTAGTGCGACGCTAAGTGTCTCTGTAGAAGGAAGGTTTCGACCACAGCGGCTGCGATTTCCGACACTGCCTTAGGGACTCGACGGCTGAGTTCCCGTTACAATCAATAGGAATTGTGTGCCCCATTTCCCAGGGAAGCTTTGATAATGTCAGCTTTTGTTCTGATTTTTTTTTAAAAAAAAACCTCACCACCATCGACGTAGAGACTAGGGCAGCCTGACTTTTTTCAAAATATCACCCTTTTTCAAGCACCAGTTTTCAAGCACTAGTTCACAGAATCATAGACTCTCAGGGTTGGAAGGGACCTCAGGAGATTTCTAGTCCAATCCCCTGCTCAAAGCAGGACCAACCCCAACTAAATCATCCCAGCCAGGGCTTGGTCAAGCCTGACCTTAAAAACCGCCAAGGAAGGAGATTCCACCACCTCCCTAGGTAACCCAGTTCAAAATCTGCACTGCACTGGGAGCGTCCCCAGGGTTTCAGATGACAGGTCCAGCAATGTTCTCTTGTGCTCTATCATTCTTTCTGGCAACATTCAGGGGTTCCATCGGGTAAGCCCCTACGGGACCTACGTTGATTTGTGTTTGACGTCACTGGTAGCTTATGGTCCTCGGCCATCTGTCTGTCTCCACCTGTTGTCTCGCTTCTACTTAGATTTTAAGCTCTTTGGCCAGAGACCATCTTTTTGTCCTGTGTTTCCACAGGGCCTACCACAGTAGGGACCCAGTTGCTGACTGGGGCTTTTAGGTGACTGGTACTACGAATGCTAAATAATAATACTATGTTTATCCTTGTGTCTTGAAAAATCATGATTGTCCATCGTGCGTGCAGCCAGAATTTCCCTCCTGGAAGCCAAGGTGGATGTGAAAATGGTCCAGACACTTAGGCCTGGTCTATACCGGCGGGCGGGGGTCTGTGTCAACTTAAGATACGCAACTTGAGCTAATAGTGTAGCTTAAGTCGGCGTATCTTAGATCGACTTTCCTGGGCGTCCTCACGGCAGCGAGTCGACCGCTGACGCTCCCCCTCTTGACTCCACTTCCGCCTCTCGTGGAGGTGGAGTTCCGGAGTCCACAAGGAGAGCACTCGGGGATCGATTTATCACGTCTACACTAGACGCGATAAATGGATCCCCGATCGATCGATCACTACCTGCTGATCCAGCGAGTAGTGTAGACGTACCCTTGGTCTGCTTTTCCAGCCTGATGTTCAGTTTCATTCCTTGTTCCGCCGGCTTGTCACTGATTTCCAGAGATCACTAGTGAGCTGTGGTTTATTAAACACGAGGATGGTTGTGTTTTTTTCTAAAGTAGCTTCAAGTTATCGTCCTGGCTCCTATTCATGACACCTCCTCCCCCTCCCCTAATTGTAAGGAAGGTAGAAAGGTTTAAAGCTGCTATTTGGCTTTTCTGAGGAGGCCAATCCATCAGCTTCAGAATCTCCAGGTCGGTTGGCACATTAACATGATACGCGCCAAGAGCCCCTGCCACAACGAAGGTCAGTTGCTCCTCAGCTACCTTAGACTGAATGCCAGCAAGAGCGGCATGCCCAGCTGGCTTCTCACACTTCTTTCTGCTCGATTTGGTCCTGCCAGAGCTCCGGTCTGCAGCTGTCTCTGCGCAGGCCCGACCCCGGTGAAAGGCAAAGAGCGAGGAGCAGCGGGGCCCAGCCGAAGGGACCCTCCACGGGACGGGAGGAGCACAGCAGCTCCCTCGCCGGGGCAAAGGGCGGACGAGCCTCCCCGCATCCCAAAGGGGAACGTTGACTCAAAGCTTCCCAGCCTTCTTTGCTTCTCCGATTACCAGGGCACATGTTATTCCAAAGCCCCGCGGCCTGGAGTGGGAGAGATAAGAACAATCAGCAAGGGCAGGGCTTTGTGGGCTCACTCCTCAAGGACATTGCAGGGCTGGCTTAACAGCCCTAGAGCCTGACACCTTCTCACCACAGAAAAGACAAGGGGAAGGGCTAGGGGCTGCCCAATTCCTAGCTGCTGAAAACTGGACACCCTGTCCCGCCATTTTTCTCCCCGAGTCCTCCCTCCTCCATCCCAGCCCTGCCTCTTCCTCCAGGCCCTGCCCTAGGGTCACTTCTTTCCCCCCTCCCTGCATTGTCCCCCCTCCCCCCCATCATCGCTTGCTCCCCTGCCCAGTCCCAGGACTCCCCAGCTGCCTGCAGAGATGGGCTGGGAGGAGCCGACGTGGAGCTTGCCTGCCTGCCCCATCAGGACATGGCAGGGCAGAGGGAGGGGGGTCAGTGCCTGGAGGTGGGTGGCAACGGAGGGACAGTAGGGCAGAGAGGGGGCGGACAGATTCCCCCCCCCCATACCTATTTCTCTGCCGAAGAGGCTGGAGCCAATCAGAAGCTAGCCAGCCATGGGGTCCAGCTGCAGCTACTGCTCTTCCCGGCCCATGGTGGCGGAGGCCGGTTACGGCAGGTGATCAGCATGGGGGTGGTTTAGTGGCATGAATAGCAGTTCACTGGGGATCGAGTCCCCCTCCCCCCCCCCTCCCCCCGATTCATTTCACACAGGCCGCTGACCACCCAGCAGACCTTATTTCTGAATTGGCCCCGAGGAGCGGGAAATACCAGGCATGCCAGAGACAGCTTAGCAGCCACTCAACGTCTCGTCACCTCGGGGGTTACAAGGTAATAATAACAACGAGGTGTTTTCTCCCTCGGGCAGTTCACCGATTGCCATTCATTTCTCTGCCCTATTCCTAAAAAGACAGCGGAGGACTGATAGTGCAGGTGGGAGACCTCGCCAGGTCAAGCTGTGTACACTTGAAAGCCCGTCACCGTCTGACTGTACGCCCACGGGCTGACAAGCGGACAGGCGGAATGTAACCTACACCGGTGCCTGTCTGGAACAAAGAGCCCAGGAAATGCTAAATTCTCATTGGGCTCTTCGGGGTTGATCCAAAGGACACTAACGCCAATGGGGGTCTTTCCATTCATTTCAATGGGCTTTGACTCAGGCTCTTGCTCCAGGGACACTTTTCGCCCCGGGTCACCAAAGACACAAGGCGATTTGTCATCAATTAAATGGTGTTCCCAGTTGTGCACGGCTCTGGGATCTCATCAGGGCTCCAAGTAGCCGGCTCCTTGCTGTTTCGAGGGTGGACCTCGTGAATTAAGAGAAAAACAGGCAGTTCTCATGCATCGGATGGGACCACCCTGACCAAGAAAAGACTCTTCAGTCAGGAAGAGAGTGGTGTGACGGAGTAGGAATACTGTGTGTGTGCCTCAGTTTCCCCTATGCATTTCTTGATGCAAAGCAGAGAGAGTATAAGCAAGCAGGCAACACCCTGACCCTTCCCCCCACCTCTCTACTTCTGAACCTGTTGGAGAGAGGTCAGCTGACCTCCTGCCGGGAAGAATACACAGACAAAGGAATGCGGGGAGGGGGGGGGGCGGATGAGGAAGTGGCAGTCTCGGTCAGGCAGAGAAGAGGCAGGGAGCTCCAGGCAAGCTGGCCTCGCTCTCTGGCCCCAAAATGGATCCAGCTGAGGGGTCACGTTCGCTGTATGGTCTGTGTTAGACCAGGTACCGGTCATCGAATAAACCTCTGTTTTACTGGCTGGCTGAGAGTCACGTCTGACTGTGGAGTTGGGGTGCAGAATCCACGGGCTCCCCCAGGACCCCGCCCGGGCGGGCTCGCTGGGGGAAGTGCACGGAGGGGCAGAAGGTGCTGAATGCTCCGAGGTCAGACCCAGGAAGGTGTAAATGGGGACCTCTAAAGCTCCTAGCCTTGGAGACAGGCTGTGTACAGAGAGAGGACGTTTTCCCTCGAAGTCCTGGCTGGCTTCATAGGGAGCAAGTTCCAGACCCTCATCCGGGGCACTCTGTGACATAGGGACACCAACGTTTCATGTACCCAGCCCCTCCGCCTGACCTCAAAGTGCTAAGGACATGAACCTAATAACATCCCTCTGGAATAAATATGTATCATTATTCCCATTTGACACGCTGGCAAACCAAGTCACAAAGAAGTTCAATAAGTCGCTTGACATCAGTTGTAGAGCTGGATGTAGAAACCAGGCATCCCGATTCCCTAATTCAATGCTCTAATCCAGTAGTTCACAACTTTTTTTTCATTTGCAGAGGCCCAAAGGTTTTGAATGGAGGTGCAGACCTCTTTAGAATTCTTAGACATAATCTTTGGAACCCAAGGGGTCTGTGGACCTCAGGCTGAAAACCACTGCTCTGTGTTAATGACACCTCTTCGCAGACCTCTTACACATAAATCTGCGGACCCCCAGGGGCCCATGGATCACAGGTTGATCACACCATTGCTATTCTGTTGGTATCCTGGGAGCAGCAACAGATGCAGTAGGCATTAGCAACAATTTTGCTTCCTATTAATAGTCATTCAGGTGCAGAGAAACATGTTTTTCTGTTTTCGGTCGTGCGCACACAACAGATGTTGGTGGCAGCTTTCTGTGCCAGAAAGCTGTTCTGGAGTCACCTGAGCATGTTATACAACATAAGATCATAAGAGCGGCCATATTGGCTCACATCAGGGTTCATCTAGTCCTGTCTCCTGTCTTCTGAGAGTGGCCAACGCCAAGTGCCCCTGAGGGAACGGACAGAACAGGTAATCATCAAGTGATCCATCCCCTGTCGCCCGTTCTGGCATAGACTTGTTGTGGATCTACTGAAATACTCTTGAATCAGAGAGGTAGCCGTGTTAGTCTAGAATAGCAGAGGTAACAAAGTCCTGTGGCACCTTAAAGACTAACTATAAAGTTTTGAAGCATAAGCTTTCGTGGGCTAATACCCACTTCGTCGGATGCAAGTGGGTATTAGCCCACGAAAGCTTATGCTTCAAAACTTTATAGTTAGTCTTTAAGGTGCCATAGGACTTTGTTACCTCTGAAATACTCTTGTTTATGACTCTACTGAAATAGTCTTGAGAAGCTCCACCTAGGAGCTGGGTTGAGGTAATCACCAAAGACAGTTGAGCTCATTGGAAAATGGGCATTTCCCACAGATAATTTCACCTTTAAGAAAAAAAAATCAAAAGCCAAAATATTTCAGGACCAAACCAGAATCTTTCAATTCAGAAATGCTGCCATGGTGCTTCCTGGGAATTGTGGTTTAGGTGCCTCATGCTCCCATTCTCCTCCATCAAGCCAGTTCCCTACTCAGACTGCACTTCCTGTGCTCTTCACAGTGAGGTGAGGAGAGAGCATCATGGGAATTCCAGGGTGTGGGGAAAATGGAAGATTGAGGGCAGCCCATATTAAAAAACGAGGGCACAAGGAAACGGACCTGCAACACCCATGAATCGCCACGGCGGGACATTTGAATTTAAATGTTCTGATTTTCAGCCAATTTGTTTCACTTTTCAGGCACTTTTTTTCGGACAAAAAATGAAATTTTCCATGGAAAACAGACACTTTTTGTGAAAATTTCATTTAGTCCAAATCTCAATTTTCCCTCTAAAACTAGGTTTGATGGAGGCATTTTTACGAGCCCTAGAAGAGATCCCGGTGGCACCTCACAGGTGACTGTTGTGTGACGTTCCCCAGACAGGAATCTCCTAAGACAGTGGACACTGTCCTCATCCTTCCTGGAGAAGAATAGCAGGGTGGATTTTGCTGACTTGCCCGCAGAAGCTGGTGCGTGTTCATGTTCCTTCAATTCTCACCCCACCAAATGCCATGTCAGTCGCTGAACGGAGAGGGAAAGCAATAAACCATATCTGCTCAAAATGTTTAACTTTGATGACAAATTTAGCTTCACCCAGCTGGCTACAGCAGACCTGAGCTGACGGCCCGACTTTCAGACTCTTTCCCTCTTCCCCTCCCCTCTTCTTTTCCTCTCCCTCTCTCTCCCGCTTTGCTGACAAGCTGGATCCTAGGTTCATATGACACTGTGACTATTTCTAACAGCCGTCCGCTGTCCCCACTTGTACCGCAATGCGGCCGCCATAAATTAAAAGAGCTGTGCATTGCGGAGACAACTGCTGTGCAGGGGGCAGGTGGATTTCTTTTCTTCGCTCGGGCTCTGTTGTTTTAGATGGGTCAACTGGAAATCAGTCCTGGGTCCATACAGTAACAGCTGCTTGCTTCCGGCAGCCTGTAAGGTATGTAGGAGTCGACATAGGCCTGGACTAGGCTAGGAATATGACCCACACTGCGTGTCCACAATGGAACCAGCGCTGCATGGGGCTTGACTGAAAGGCTGGGCCAGGAAAATACATATTAAACCCTTGTCAGGGTTTTCTGATGCAGAGCTCAGTCGGCAATTAAATCATGCTCCTCCCTGTAGGGATCAGAAGGAGAATTTTAACTGAGCACGTTAAGGCCTAAACCACTTCAGCTAACTTCTTTCTCTGGTAGTACTCTGCGGTCCTGCAGTCTATCCGCTGTGAGAGGGGAATGTAGCACATCCTCTGTTAGAACATTACTCTGCAGCCCTTGTCATAGAATCATAGAATCTCAGGGTTGGAAGGGATCTCAGGAGGTATCTAGTCCAACCCCCCCCGCTCAAAGCAGGACCAACCCCAACTAAATCATCCCAGCCAGGGCTTTGTCAAGCCTGACCTTAAAAACCGCCAAGGAAGGAGATTCCACCACCTCCCTAGGTCACCCCTTCCAGTTATCAGCAATGGCGATTTCTCCTACTAGTGTAGACACCCTGAGACGGAACATAATCTGCCCTTGTGCGACCCGCACTGTTCAGAGTGTGCTCCGGGTCTCCCTTCAATGGCTCAGGTTTATGGCTAGGCTGCTGCTTCTACTTGTCATGCTTATTCATTTAGCTCAAGCTGTAGCGATTCTGTTTTCAGCCCTGAAGGAACTGGCCAGAGGTCCTGCTGCTCATCACCCCTGCTCCAAGGTCCGTGCGGCAGGCCGGCAGGTGAACGTGAGAACTGAGCTCGGATCCAAACAGTGGGCCTGTCTACACTACCGGACAGATCGACGGGCAGTGATCAATCCAGTGGGGGTTGATTTATCGTGTCTAGTCTAGACGCGACAAATCGACTGCGGCGCGCTCTCCGGTCGACTCTATTACTCCACCAGAACGAGAAGCGCAAGCGGAGTTGACGGGAGAGCATCAGCTGTTGACTTCCTGCCGTGAAGACACTTAGAGTAGATCTAAGTACGTCGACTTTGGCTCTGCTATTCTTAGATCGACCCCGCGCGGGCGTGTAGCCAGGCCCTAAAAGTGTAGCCCTCCCCACAAGTCCTTTTAAAGAAATAATTCACATGCAAAACGCTCACAAGTAAGAGTAAAGACACAGATCTGTTCACTTACAGCAGGTCTCTCTGGGGGGCGGAGTTGTATAGGGCGTGAGAGTCCTGGGAGTCTCCCACGGGGTGGGGGGTGGGGGGAGCTTCCCCCCTCCCCAACCCTAGTTCCGGCACCTATGTTGTCAGGGCTCTGACCCAATGAGGTTGTGTTTGGAGCGCCGGTGTTTATGGCTGCAGAGTTGTAATTCCGTCACAATGTGGCTGCGGGTTTAATAGCCTGTTAAAGTGTCGGGATAACGTAACACGTGGGTGTGTCTTATGGGATTGCCAATGAGCCTGATGCTCAGAGCATAGGAGGGTGTTACAGTCCCACTGGTGCTGGAACGGGCTGGGCTGTTCGCTCTCCAGGGCCTCGGGGTGCGGGACAACCCGGCACCCATCACAGCAGCACCAAAATGGCATCCGTGCGGGAAGGTGTGTCACTGTAGCTCAGGGGTGGGCAAACTACGGCCGTGTTGCTCCGCGCGCGCTCTTGCAGGGCACTGTGTCTAGCTCCCATGGGCCGCATGGAGCCAGACATGCTGTGCGGTGTGGTAAGGGGGCCGGGCCCGGGCGGTTGGATAAGGGAGTCCCAGGGGGTGGTTGGATGGGGCAGAGGTTCTGGGGGTGGAGTCAGGGGATGGGGAATGGGGGGATTGTATAGGGCATGGGAGTCCCGGGGGTCTCTCAGGGGAAGGGGGAGCGGATAGGAGTCAGGGCAGTCAGGGGACAGGGAGCAAGGGGGTCAGAGATAGGGGGGTCGCTGGTCAGAGGACAAGGATCAGGGGAGGTTGGATGGGTTGGGGGTTCTGAGGGGGGCAGTCAGGGAGCAGGAAGTGGGTGGGGGCTGGATAGGGGGAGGAGCCAGGGTGTTTGGGGAGACATATCCTTCCCTACCCAGCCCTCTGTACAATTTTGGAACCCCAGTGTGGCCCTCGGGCCAAAAAGTTTGTCCACTCCTGCTGTAGCTCCTTGAGTGATGGGGTGGCAGCACTAGGATGATAGGAAAAGAAGATAGAAATGGTTCCTCCGGATATTCAGGAGAAACTGATGAGATGGGGATGGACCCAGCAGCTGTGGAACATGGTCCAGACCATGAGGCCCCTCAATATGGCTGGGAATCAGCTACAGGTGATTACTGACTGACAACTCGCCCAGTCACTTCTGATGTTGGGTTGAGCAAGATTACTCCTCCCAGGAGTACTGAGGAGCCCAGCACAGGAATGGAAGAAGAAGGGGTCGGTGATACCAAGGCTGACTGGGAATTTGGGAATGGGTTACCCAGGGAGGTGGTGGAATCTCCTTCCTTAGAGGTTTTTAAGACCCAGCATGACAAAGCCCTGGCTGGGATGATTTTGTGGGGGGTTGGTCCTGCCTTGAGCAGGGGGTTGGACTAGATCCCTCCAGAGGTCCCTTCCAACCCTGATAGTCTATGATTCTATGAACAGCCAAGGTTTTGAGGCAACTGGGAAGTAGCTGAGGTGCAGGACCACCCTGGCCTGCCCATGAATTGGGCCCAGTGAAGTAGGTATCAGAGGATCTGGGCATGGCTATTGAGAGGGTTTTAGCACTTGCAGCTCCTGGGAGCTGAGGGGATCGAACATCTCCTGGGATCAGGGGATCACAAACCAGAGTTGGAGAAGAGTCCTGTTCCAACGTGCTCCAGGTTGAGCGTAAAACAGGGATGAGCTCTCTTCTTCGGGTGTTCCCAAGTCCTGGTCAGGAATCAGGAGGGGACATTCCCCAGGTAGTCCCCTTTCCCATAAACACGCACAGCGGCACTAAGAGTGCGTTGGAGACGTTCCTAGGCTAGTGGTGACGATCATAGGCCTAGTACTCAAGATAGGAATCCCCCTTTAGATGTGAGTCGAGATGGTGGGAAACCCCAGCTCACAAGAACGAGTCCGAGCTCCGTTAGGACTCAGAACGCTGGTGATGCTTTCCGACCGGATGTCAGCAATAGAGCGGCTATGCTCAGCGGTGTTTGCCTTGGGCCTGATCCTGACCGGAGCTGAGCACTAGCAACTCCCCTGAGAGTTATATGGGCCAGACGCCTTTAGGCCTTATCTCTAATTTCCATGTCGCCTGCGCCCTGCTACTCCCCAGCCCTGGTTAAAGTCACCCGAGCCCTATGATCATTTGTATCACAGTAGCACTTTGAGGCCCTGTTGTGCCTTAACTATTACCGGCCTCTATTTCCCCTTCTCCTGCGCCCCTTTAAGAACCCACTATTTCCAGTTTCCTTCTCGGCCCAGAATCCTTTAATCCACCCATCACCAACAGTGCTTATCAAAAACAGAACTGAAAGATCCCCCCCGAGAGCACAAAAGACCCCCCCCTCATCAGTTCCAGCTCCACACAGCCTCCTGGGGTTCCCCAGCTCTCTGCCTCCTGGTCTGGACAATCCCAGTAACTCCTCCCAGCCACCCTCTTCCCTGCTGCATCCCGCTGCCTTTTATATTTGGAGTGCCTGGCTCCTCTCAGCTGAGTCTCCTCTTCTAACCAGGGCTGGCTTAGCCTGAGGGTCTCCAGGCTGTCCAGAGATGGGAGCCCCATGGCGTTAGGTGCCATGCAGAGATGTAGATACAGCTAGTCCCTGCCCTGAAGAATTTACAACCCACAGAGGGAAGGCTAGCCAGAGGGAGTATGTTCATCTCCATTTCACAGGTGGAGAGCCTGAGGCACAGGGAGATTAAGTGATTTGCCTGTGGTCACATAGGAGCTCTGTGGCACAGCTAGGAATTAAACCCAGCTCTCTGAAGTCCCAGTCTAGTGTTTTAACCCACAACAAGACCATCCTTCCCCATGTTATTATACTACCCGGTGGCTGGCTACAATTCCTGGACAAAGCACCTGACAGAAGCAATTATTAATTCTCGTGATAGTGAGTCTCTCTTCTAGTGATAATATTGACGGAGATCAATTTCTTTGCTGTGAACTTGGATGTTTATAACAGGACTTCCACAGGGGGCTGGGCACACAGACCTGAAATCCTTTTGCATGATGTCACGCGTGTACAGTAACACGGCCTCCCAAAATACACCCCTTCCTTTTTCATTCAGTGGAATTTCTGGCCCGAGAGTGAAATCCAATTCCACTTGAGAGAGCGGTAATACAATCTGCAGCAGCCGCTCAGGAACAATGCCTGCCCGGGCCGACTGCAGAGACACCTAACGCCTGGCCCAGTGGTGGGGATTTCTGGGCTGCCTGTCTCCTCTCTGTGATTTCAAAAATGCGGAACACTGTATGATAGGTCGCTTGGGTTGAGAAGAGAAGCCAAGCGGGGCTAGTGGTATGGAAAAGATATGGGCCCATGCATCCAAATTAGGCTTCAGATACAAACTTCTCCAAAGCCTGTGGGTGCTTGGATCTGGCTCTGGTACCGATTCTTTATAGAGATCCAGTCCAGCCATGGAGTGGGAATAGTGACCCACAGTTCACGGGTGTTCATCCAGGTCTTAGCTTTGGGCTCATTTCTATTTAGAAGCCACCCTGCATCTTTGCTGTAGTATGTTCCTCTCATTCTTTATGGACAGGAGTGTTTACTGGGAACGGAGAAGCCAATTCCCATATAGAAAGCACCCAGCAGAGCCCATTCCCCATACTCAAACAGAATCTTCCTTGAGCGGTGAAAACTTTGGTTAGATCTTCCTTCCTGTTTTGGGTTCCACCTGTACTTTTTGGGCTCCAGCTGTGACATATCAAGAGAGATTTCCAGCCTCATTTTGCAGATTCAAGAGGGCTGGGCAAGATTCAAATACCCAGCTGACATTTGAGGTGTGACTGGGACCACCCAACTGTTGTCTGTTGCAAATATTTGAAGGGACCTTTATAATCATCTTGTCTGACCTCCTGCATAACCCAGGCCAGAGAACTTCATTTAGTCCCACTGGGTCAGGGCAAGTCTACACTACAAAATTAAGTCGACCTAAGTTACACCGATGTACAGCCACCGTACATTGTTTTTGCATGTCCACACTATGTTCCTTATTTCCGTGGTGCGTGTCCTGACCAGAAGCGCATACGCCCATTTGACGGTCAGTGTGGATGGCTTCTGAAAAAGGCAAGGTTAAAAAAAGAACTTGATAAGTTCATGGAGGACAGGTCCATCAGTGGCTATTAGCCAGGTTGAGCAGGGATGGTGTCCCTAGCCTCTGTTTGCAGGAGGCTGGGAGTGGTTGGCAGGGGATGGATCACTTGGCAATTCCCTGCTCTGTTCATTTCCTCTGGGGCACCTGGCATTGGCCGCTGTCGGAAGACAGGAGACTGGGCTAGATGGACCTTTGGCCTGATCCAGTACGGCCGTTCTTATGTTCTTAAAGGCAGCAACAGGGGATGTAAGCAAAGCGGTGTTTACACTGACACTACGTCAACCTAACTGCATCAACCTAGGCAACACACGTCTCCTGGAGGTGGAGTTATTAAGTTGGTGCCGTGGGAGAGTTCCGTCAGTGGGAGTTACATTTTAGTGTAAACGCTTACAGAGCTGGGTTGACATAAGCTGCCTTGCATCAACCTAACTCTGTAGTGTAGACCAGGCCTTAGAGTCACCTGAAGTCTCTCCTCTTGGCAGAGAGCTGTAGCCAATAGCCGTAGGGCCACTCAAGCCAGCTCCCTGCATGTGAGCAGAGTGTCCTCCACAGGGATGTCTACACGGACAGCGGACGCTGCATGCCCTACAAGCTTGGGCTTAAATAGCAATGTAGCCAGTGAGGCACGGCTTAGGTGAGCAGAGTAAGGCACAGTGCCCTATACACCTGAACCGTAAAGTATAGACCCTTCCTGGCTCTGCACACCCAAGCAGTGCCCCTCACGTCTACACTGCTAAAAATAGTAGTGTAGCATCCTGCTGCCACCCTCCGCCAGAGCCTTTCACTGCAGAGTGTAGTGCCTGTACTCCATATGCTGCCATATGTGTAAACAAGGCCTGTGGAACACACCCCCTTCAGTAATCCAGAATGACTCGTAGACATTAAGGTCAGAAGGGACCATTATGATCATCTAGTCTGACCTCCTGCACAACACAGGCCAGAATCTCACCCACAGATTTCTGCCCCGATCCCTAAATGGGCCCCTCAAGGATTGAACTCTCAACCTTAGGTTTAGCAGGCTAATGCTCAAATCACAGAGCTACCCCTCCCTCCTGAGGGATGACCTACCAGGCATGTGTGGGCGCACACACAAGGATTCTAGATTTCATTAGTCTCATGACTGGTGATTGGATGGAGGGATATGGGATGGGAGGGAGAAGGAGGGCCGGTGCTCCAGGCTTTTGGTGTCTCATAACTCGTGTCACTTTAAATGTAAGACCGGGGCATCCTTTGGAGGGGAGTATCTTTTAGCCAGAGCACCGTCCCTCTGAAAATCAGGGCTCCCGAAGGCCTCTGGGGTTGAGCAGCCAAAAATGGAGACGTCCCCACTCAACAGTCACTTTCGAAAATCTTGACCTACATAAATGATAATAAAAATAGTATAAACACCGGTCCGGCCCCATCAGGAGATGAGGCTGGCGGGTGTTTGGATGGATCCAAAGAGGAGATTGTGACATCAGATGGGGAACGGGTCATGGAAGCACAACCCTCTGATGAACATGTGGGATGTATCCCCATCCGCGCCGATCCATGAACGATACAAACCTGTTACGGCAACAGTTCCACAGTCACAGTGCACTAGCTCAAGGAATTCACCTTCAGAGGTGGTTCAGTCCCTGGTATGTTGGCCAAGATGGGGGCCATCCCTCAAAGACCCTGATAATGAAAGAACAGGGGAAAGCAAATGATGATAACACTCTTCCATTGATCAAGAGAACCTTTCATCCACCTGGGTCTGAGCGTGTGTCGCGCATGTTACTAAAATACATCTCCCCAGGAATGATTCCACTCACCACAGAAATGCAGATACCTCTGGAGTGAAAGGTGGCAACTGCTTAACCACGCGCAACTGCTGAGGGAGAGGACGTGAAGAAGAATGCTGTCTCCTAACGGAACCTCAGGAGGAATTTCACATAGGCAGAATGCAATTTAGCCATGACGCTGGTGCCCAGACTCATGTGATCGTTAATAACTAGAAGTGGTCGGGTTTTATGACCCATCCCCATGATGTAGTAGAGAAGCAGGGTGGTTAAGAACAACATGAGCCCAATTCATGCTTGTTGACATCCATTGATACCTTGCGGATGAACTTGACCTATCTATTTTCCAAGAAATGCCCGTGGTCATATAAGAATGTTTGAGGTTCTGAAATCAAAGGGCCATTTCCTGCCCTTCCTACATACTCCATGGATTAATTTGCGGGAAGAATAACTATATTTGTTTTCTTGTGTGCTTTCTTTGTACATTGGAAGAAATCGTTTGCCCAATTTTTTTTAACATGATGGTCACACAAGACCACAAAGGCTCAGGCAGGATAAGATGAATGCTAGGATGATGAAAGAGACAAGTCCTTATTCCTGAAAGGAATGAGGGGGGAGGACTGTCAAACAATTAAAAGAAAAATAATCCCAATGAATCGCAAAATTAAAAAAAACATAGTCGCGATCAATCCCAGTTTTAATTGCACTGTTAAACAATAATAGAATCCCACTTTAAATGTGTGAGACATATTTTGGATGTTTCTCTCAGGGCCGGCGACAGGGTGGTACAACGGGTAGAGCTGTACCGGACCCCCGACTTCAGGGGGGGCCCCCTGAAGTCGGGAGACCGGTACAGCTCTACCCTTGGTTATCCACGCTGGCCGCTCTTTCCGCGGCTGTGTCCGGCGCCGCAATCCGCTTCCTGGTAGCTTCCTGCTACCCTTCATGCCGGCGGCTTCAGCTGAGTGGCCGGGTGCGCCGCTCCCGCTCCCCGGCTGCATGCGACTCCCCCGCCCACGTGAAAAAGCCGGGCCAGCCCTTTGCGGGGGGGGGGAGGGGGCTCCAGCCCTTTGCGCGGGGGGAGGGGAAGGCGGGGGGCCCCCAAATGCTGAGGGGGGGCCCAAACGCTGAGGGGGGGCCCAAACGCTGACGGGGGACGTCCCCAAACGCTCACAGTAGGGGGCCCCAAAATTTCTGTCGCCGGCCCTGGTTTCTCTACATTTGCAAATAGATTGATTTGAATTACAACACAGGATTCAAAGTGTACAGTGCTCACTTTATAGTATTATTGTAATTACAAGTATTTGCACTGTAAAAAAGATAAACAAAAGACATAGTACTTTTCAATTCACCTCATACAAGTACTGTAGTGCGATCTCTTGATCATGGAAGGGCAACTTACAGATGCAGAATTATTATTATTTTTATATAACGGTAGTAGTCAAAAACAAAACAACGTCAAACTTTATAGCCCCCAAGTCAAAGCATAAAGGGGCATACAAATGTTTAGCATATCTGGCATGTAAATACCTTGCAACTCCAACTCCAACAGTGCCATACAAACACCTGTTCTCTGTATCAGGTGACATTGTAATTAAGAAGTGGGCAGGGCCAGTCTTACCATGAGGCGACCTGAGGCGGCTGCTTCGGGTGCTAGACTGAGGTGGTGGAAGGCACTAGGACCCAGAGGGTGGAAAATTGTGTCTGCTGCTGGTGCAGATGTATTCTCTCTGCTTTATATGCACAGAGATGGTGGAGCGCTGGGTTGGAGGAAGGAGGGCACAAGACATAAAACAGGCCAGCAGAAGAAAAGGTGAGAGGGAATAACAGAAAGCAGCAGGAGCTGGAGGGAGAGCGAGAAGGAGGAGTCTCTTATGTACCTCTCTAGCACCCCAGGAGCCTGGACTGATTAACACCAGCTTCTCAGGGAGCCTCCTGTTTCCTGCTGCTTCCATGAACCCACTTGAGGAGAACAGGCAGTCAACTGAAGTAGTAGGAACCAGTTAGGCCTTCAAGACGCTGATATCTTCCCTCACTCAGGCCCTGCTGCCAGCCTGATTATTTGTCCCCTTATTTATTGGTGTAGGTAGCAGAGAAGTACCCTGAGAGGAGTAGAACAGGAAGAAGGCAGAATTGAGACCTTTCAAAGTTTTGGCCCAAGCGACAGGGGATGGGGCGTCATTTGAGGTCCCCGCCTTAGGTGCCAAAATGTTGTGGGCTGGCCCTGGAAGTGGGCAGCATTATCGCTTTTAAATCGAAAGAAACTGGTTTGTCTGAGAGATTGGCTGAACAAGAAGTAGGACTGGGTGGACTTGTAGGCTCTAAAGTTTTACATTGTTTTGTTTAACAGTGCGATTAAAACCACAATGAATTGAGGTATTGTTAAATCTCCTTAATTTGTTTTGCGTTAATCAGCTGCATTAACTGACAGCCCTCGGGGGAACCTTTACACTTAGCAGACTGGTCAGATTTCAGGTTGTTATTAATTTACCTCCAGCCTGCAGCGTGATCATCCCAATACCTCTCACCCGCACAGAATTCGTGCTAGTGTTTGTTTCATAGCAGCTGCTGGCCAGGAAGTCTAGCAAACTCAAACACAGTCCCTTTCAGCCTGCATTCTAGTGACCTCCTGATAACCACTAAACCTCTCATCCACCTACCGAACCACCACCTGCAATCATCAGCAGTGTGTGAACCCTTGCACTAAAAGCATGAAGCACGTCTTGGGATGAAGGATGAAGGTCCACATTCTTATGGGTATTTCAACACCCAACTAATTGATTTCGATGGGAGGCAGGTGCCTGAATACTTTTGAGGAGCTCTGCCAAAATCCAGTTGTTGGGAGCAATTGCAGACTCCTGAGTCTTTTATGTGGGACATTCACTAGAGGGTGACAAAGACCCACATTCTACCAGCGTGGGTTCTCCAGAGATGACTTTGGTATTGCCAGGTCCTCATGCAATCACTATGTGGCTAAGCCTCCCTGCAAGAACAAAATGGAGGGGCTCAATAGACGGGAAAACAGCTGACTCTGACAGGTGAGGCTCGAATTTCCACCCAAACCTTCTGCCTAAATTTATCCCTGAAGCATGTGGGAGGAGGGACGTGGATGAAATCAAGTCTTCCCGGTCTGACGTGCAATCCTGCTGCCTGCAGTAAATGAGAGCGGATGCAGAGCCGTGAATCTTCAGCGGGCATGTCTATGTGTCATGAACAGATTGAATTTTCCATTCTCAATCAAGCAGCGGCCTTCCAAACTTTGCAGGCATTAAGGCCTATCCCTTACATGACATTCACACCTAGGATTAAATCCAATTGCTCAGGGGGCAGCCATAGTCTACGTGTTTGGGGCACTAACGTAAGAGGATGAGCTCTTTGCAATAGCACAGTCATCATCTGCTTGCTATTTGCACTTGGGTGCTTGCAGTCCATCCATTCCAGCTTCCCTTCCCCTCCCGTGGCCTGCGGGGTGATTTATGACAGCACCGTGCTTTCACTTTGCTTTTTCATCACGTCATCCCAGACCTTCAGTGACCTCCGTGCAGTCTGTGGAAGGCCATGTTCTCGGTGGTGAATCCCTGCCAAAGACTTGGCAGTGATTGGGTGTAGCCGTGTGACGGCTCACTCCTGCGGCACCTCCTGCTGGTCATCTCGGAATTAGCTTGTTTCCAGCTCTGGAGCGCCCTCTGCAGGCCAGTGTCTCGCCTGCCACTCGCCCCGTGTCCCTCCCAGACCCTGGTGCCCCTTTACCTGGGGTGTTGCCCCCTGGCAGTAACCCCAGACTCTGGGTCTCCCCTCCTAGGGGAACCCCCAAGCCCCTAATCCTACCTTGCCTCAGTGACTACTCCCAGTCACCCCCTTTCTCTGGGGCAGACTGCAGTCTGTAATGGCCACTCATCATTGACAAGGGGGGGTGGGGTGGACCTGCTGCTTCTGCCTAGCCCCGAGCTGCACCTTTGAAGCCCCCCAGTACCTGTCTTAGGCCTCCCTCAAAGTCTGCAGCCTGGGAAGTTGCCAGACCGGGGAGTGTCTCATGCATCTAGACCACAACCCCGATTATAAGGGCCAGCTGGGCCCTGATGGATCTGGCCACAGCTGTGGCTGCTTCTCAGTCACCTTCCCCCAGTTGTTCTCACTCCTTCCCTGCTGCGGCCCTCTCCAGGGTTGCTTTTATCCTCTATTCTGCAGGAGTGGGGCAGCTGCCCTACTACCGTGGGCCTGTGGTATAATTCCAGGAGAGATGCAGTGCTCTGGAACCATGCCAAAGGGAACAGTTGTCTCAAACAGGGGCCAACTTCCATCGCAGAGACAATGAACGCTAGACAGGAAGCAATTGCTGGCCAGGAAGTCATTTTCTTTCTCATGTGCAAAATTTGGAGGTTTTCATCAACCCCCCCCCCAAATTCCTCAAAACATTTTGGCTTTTCCACCCCAAACTCAAGCATGTTTTGGGTGGGCGGGGGGAGAGGGGTTCGGCAATCAAAAATTGAGCAGTTCTGGGTTTCGAGGACAACTTCAACATTTCAAACGGAAATGTTTTTTTTTTCTTTCACCAAAAAAACATCAGGTTGGTCGGAAAGTTACGGCTGGAAAAGAAGTTTGGGCAAAAGTTGATGGTCAGTTGGGCAGTTTCCTCTCATTGCATGGTTAGACATCCACAAGATACTTATCCGGCCCTCATCACTCGGGCCCTACCAAAGTCACCGTCCATTTTGGTCAATTTCACTGTCAGAGGATATTAAAAATCTACTGTCTTGATTTCAGCCATTTCAATCTGACACTTCATGGTGATGTAATTGGAGGGGTCCTGACCCAAGAAGGAGCTGAGGGGGGGTCTCTAGCTTTTAAGGTTTTATTTTGGGGGGGCCTGTACTGCTACCCTTACTTCTGTGCTGCTGCTGGCAGTGAAGCTGGCCAGCTGGCCAGCAGCCACCACTCTCCGGTTGCCCAGCTCGGAAGGCCGTGCAGAAATAAGGGTGCAATACTGCAACCCCCCTAAAATAATCTTATAACCCCCCCCCCCCCGAGAAACTCCCTTTTGGTCTCCCCTGTGAAATCCGTACAGTTTAGGGTAAAAGCACACAAATGACCAGATTTCTTGGGGGGGGGGGGGGGAGAGACCAGATTTCACAGTCTATGACGTGTTTTTGGTGGAGTCCTACTCATCACCACAGTATTTATTTGCCTCACAATCTTTCACTTCATTACACCAGACAGCGAGTGTGAAAAATCGGGACGGATGGGGGCGGGGGGTAATAGGAGCCTATATAAGAAAAAGAACCAAAAATTGAGATTGTCCCTATAAAATCGGGACATCTGGTCACCCTACCCCGGTGTGGGAAGTGCTGTGATTACAGAGGCGTGTCAGGTCTAGGGGTATGTCTCCACTGTAATAAAACACCCACCCGTACCCAGTCTCAAAGCCCCGGTCACCTGACTCAAGCAGGGCCCAAAATAGCAGTGTAGATGTAGCCCATGGTTTGAAACCCACCCAGCTTGGGTGGTCTCCGAGCCGAGGGTCCAGTCCAAGCCACAACAGCTACGCTGGTATTTTTTCGCCTTGCAGTGTGAGCGCTGGGAGTCCTACTCAGCTGAGAGTCTTTTATTGAGGCTTTCAGAGGGGCAGCCATGTTAGCCTGTATCCGCAAAAAGAACAGGAGTACTTGTGGCACCTTGGAGACCAACACATTTATTTAAGCATAAGCTTCTGTGGGCTAGAACCCACTTCATCGGATGCATAGAATGGAATAGAGAGAGAGAGAGAGAGAGAGAGAGAGAGAGAGAGAGAGAGAGAGAGAGAGAAAGAGAGAGAGAGAGAGAGAGAGAGAGCATGAAAAGGTGGAAGTTGCCATACCAAGTCTAAGAGGCTAATTAATTAAGGTGCGCTGTTATCAGCAGGAGAAAAAAAACTTTTAATTGACAAGAAGGTGTGAGGATCCTTAAAATGGGGAAATAGATTCAATTTGTGTAATGACCCAGCCACTCCCAGGCTCTAGTCAAGTTCAAGTTGATGGTATCCAATTTGTAAATTAATTCCAGTTCAGCAGCTTCTCATTGGAATCTGTTTTTGAAGTTTTTCGGTTGCAGAATTGCCACTTTCAAGTCTGTTACTGAGTGACCAGAGAGGCTGAAGTGTTCTCCTACTGGTTTTTGAATGTTATGATTCCTGATGTCAGATTTGTGTCCATTTATTCTTTTGCATAGAGACTGGCCGGTTTGGCCAATGTACATGGCAGAGGGGCATTGCTGGCACATGATGGCATATATCATGATTGCGGCATAGATGTTCCCTAATCATCTTTTGCACAGTTACACAGAAAGCCTGTGATAGGGCAGGGGACAGAACATGGGCCTTCCGAGTCACACGTGGATATACTAATCACTGAGCCAGCCTGCCTCTCTGCTACTCCAACTTTGCTCTACTCTTTCCTCGCTTTTTGGAGCCGGGGTGATGTGATCCGAACCAGGACTCCCGGAGACGGGTTTTGCTCAATCATGCTGCGTGGAGAGGAGCAGCAGGCCCAACAGATCGGTGGAAGGAAGTCGTGCGGGACCTATGGAGAGCCAATCAAATCGGTCAGTCCAGTGCTTTCTATAAGCTCTGGAGAACTTGGAGGCTTTGTAGGACCAAGGCCCCACTTCAACTCTTTTGAGGTTCACCCTTCAATATTGAACTCAAAGTGGAAGCGGACCATGGACAGTGTGTGTCACCTCACCATCTAGTGGACAGTCTATATAAAAAGAAAACTATTGCTAGCAGACGATCCTATAACTCCCATAATAGAGGTCTGCGCTGCAACTTTCCTCCACACATGCCAACTTTGAAAACTATTTTTTTAAAGGAAGAAATAAAGACAGAAAAAGTGGAGAAAAAAAAATCAAGTGTGTGAGAGAAAGCATGCCAGGTGGGTTTTCTGAGCTGTTAAGAATTCGTAATTTGCCCTGCGCTGTGATGCTTTGACTGACATCTGTAATGAGAACAGCCACATGTAGCCTAGAAATTACACATCTTGGAACAAAAGCAGCTTGTCACCAGAGCTCCCAGCTGGGTTGTCAAGAAGGAAAGACTTAAGTGTGAAGCGAAGGCAATGCTGCTCCCTCATTGTCTCATAAAACACAGAGCCTGCCTCAATTTGTCATGGGCACTGTTAGCTGGGAAACTCATGATTTCCCCAAACATCAGAGAACTTTACAGCTTTCAAGGTGTTCATAATATGTCCAGGCCTTTCAAGGCGTCGTGTGAAATGAGAAATGAAGCTCATATTTTACGGTCAGAACGGCTAGACAGAGGCCGGGAGAGAAACGGTGAAAACTTTGGCCCGCAGTGAACTTTTCTTTCGAAAATGGAAAATGTTCAGGAAAAAACGTCTGTCTTCTAGACACGTTCCATTTTTCACGACAGTTTCAATCCAAATGTTCATCACAGCTAGTCCCCCCCTTCTTTTCCCATTTTCAAAAAGGGGGAAATTAGAAAAAAGATTTGGTAAAAATTTGGGAAAACGTTGATTAAAATATCTCCCAAAGAAATGTCAGAACAGAAAATGGGCCAGTCCATTTCAAACCTAGTGAAATGCAAACAGCTTGGAAATTGTTGGCAAAATTGTTTTCCCATTTTTCAGCCAGTTTCAACAGATTGCTAGCCAGCCAACAAACACTTGTTCTCTAAGGGCTTGATTACATGGGCACTTTATAGCGCTATAAAGCCTCCAGGAGCGCTATAACTCACTACCCGTCCAGACTGACAAGGCACATAGAGCGCTATAAGTCCACAGTTATACGGGTCCTGGTAATCCTGAGGATTAACCGCTATTACATATTCAGTGCTCTGTATTATCTCCAGTGTGAATGGGTATTAACAATCCAGCACTTTGAATGATCTCTGGAGACGCCTCTAGCCATTTAAGACAACTGATGTCTCATCCCTTTGTTTTGAACTTGGCTGGAGGAATGCGGAAGTACCTTTTCAGAGTTTCTCTCTTAACTCGGCAGATAAGCAATGCAAATGTTTACGGAGTGAGCTTGTGTGAAAGAGAAGACTAGCAGGCTTTGTATTTCAAAGGAAATTTGCTGACACACGCCCCTCTGTCCGTCAGCATACACACAACACGTTCCCCCTCAACCCCTTCATTTGAAAAGCACGTTGCACCCAGCTAAATGCTGGGATAGCTGCCCATAATGCACCACTCCCCATGCCGCTGCAAGTGCTGCAAATGTGGCCACACTATACCGCTGACGGGTCTCAGTGTGGACACGCTATAGTGCTATCCCTATAGCTGTATACAAGGGCAGGTATAACCAAAACCGCTATAAAGCTGTAAGTGTAACCAAGCCCTAAGAATGGACTAGAATGATATTTGTTTTCAAATAGGCCGTAGAGCAGATTCTAAAAAGGTGATCGAAACCACAACCTACATCAGAGGTAAAAAGCTCCATTTCCCATTGCAATTCCCCTGGCACCTCCTTCCTCTCATTAAGCACAATTTAATTGTGCTTTGCCATCGCATTTCATCTAGAGCACTCTCTCATTAGACGATAGCAATCAGCAGTTGCCTGTTATTGCTTTTTTGAAATTCTTTTCAGTCGCATTGATTAAAAAAACCCATCCAAAACAATATCACTAAATATAACTGACGCCAGCTGGGTTTAATTAAAATAGTATAAACTCATGCCTGCCAAAAGCAATCTACGCACAGGCCTGTTTGCAATATATGTTGATCATGCTACAGCTTTGGGTTTGGGTTGTTGTTTTCTTTCCATTCCCCGCAGTGAAATCATGTCCCAGTGTAACAGGATCTCACTGCATTCCAGGCATGTCTTTTTGCTGACGGTGAGTGTTTTGGATGCAGTGGCGTGATTGGTGCCATCTGATACCCAGGCTGTAGTTTGAAATGGGAACGTCATGTCGGACTCTGCCACGGGATCATGTTACCAAGGTGATCTCATGGACAGGATCCCCTGGAGAGATAAAAACAGGTCTTAGCTGGTCAGAGAATTTTCAATGAAAAAAAAATTCCACAGATCTCCCTTCCATGTTCTGACAAACTCTATGTCGTCGCATTGAACAATGAGCTGAGTTTTTGTTGGATTATGCTTGGGACAGGTAGGGGGTGCTAGACCAGGGATTGGGGAAAGTCTCCTGAGACAGGGTCAGAACTCATGTTTCAATGGATTGGTAACCAGCCCCACATTTCTGCTACTGGATACCCTTCCTGATCTGTGGAACATGCGCGCTTTGTCGACAGACTTCCCAAGAGTAGGTTCTTGACCCAGTCATTGATGTCAAGATATTACTTTGGGGAGTGATTCCGGGTGAAACGGTATGTTTATTAAGGAAGTCTGGTAAAGATGAGGTTCGTCCATGTGGTTGAAGGACAGTAAAACTGCTGGAAACAAAATCTGAAATACCCTCTAGGCAGTTAAGGCACAACGTGGTCCAGTAGGTAGGGAGAGCTCAGTGGTCTGAACATTGGTCTGCTAAATCCAGGGTTGTGATTTCAGTCCTTGAGGGAACCCTTTAAGGGTGTAGCGCAAAAATCTGTTGGATGGTTTAATTGGGGATTGGCCCTGCTTTGAGGAGCAGGTTGGCCTAGATGATCTCCTGAACTCCCTTCTAACCTGATATTCTATAAAACTAGGGGGTCCAGATGGGTGATGTGGAGAACTGGGTTCCTCTATGCTTTGAGCTGCTGGGTGACATTGGGCTTGTCACTTGCTGTGCCTCAGTTTTGCCATCTGTAAAATGGAGATAATGACACTTACTCACCTTTGTAAAGCACTTTGAGATCGGTAAACATGGTCGGCACATGAGTGTGATTGTAACGCGTCATATTTGTAAGGCTCCATCTCTTTGTGGAGGGGCTCCTGTGATCCACATAAGCTGCCAACCAAATACCAAGGCGCACAGCAAGCAGCCAAAGGGGACAGGAATATTAAGGGCGGGAGTATGTGTCATGATGGCTGGGGACTGTGCTGCTGGGAACAGCTTCCTGTTTGCCCACAGCTGGCTCTGGACAGTGCATGATAATTGGCCCTTTTCCCTTCAGCTAATAATGACATTCATTGGTAATGGAGTAGGTAACCCACACAGGTGATGATGAGTTAACTGGAGTTGGAGTTAACTGGGGGGTGGGCCAGGCCCAATTAAAGATGGAGCCCAGCTGGGGGAGTAGGTGGGTGGTGAGCATAAAGGGACTAATGCTGGAGCAGAAGGGGAGCTGGGGGATAGGACAGGCTGGGGAGCTGAGTTTGAGGGGGGTGGCTGGGCTGGAGCCGATGTGTGGCTGGCGGAAGCTATAGCAGAGTGAAATGGAAGAGAGAACAAATGAACCTGAAACCAGGCTAGATCATGAGGCCAGGGAAAGCATTGAGGGAGACCGGCTGCAGACAAGGGAAAAGAAAAGGGTAGAATCTCTGGAACCAGAAGAAAGAGCAGCAAATAGGGGGGCAGGAAAGAGAAATGGGGGTGGAAATGACATAGAATTGCGAGGTGAGGACATAAAGATAAAGAATCCCACCCCCTGGGGGTTTCAGTGGGGATCAAAGAGAAAAGGGCTGGAGATATAGTAAGAGCTGAGGAACTTCGGGGTGGGGACTTGCTAATGGAATGTAGAACAAAGATGAAGTGGGGAAACTACTAAAGATGACAAGGAAGACTTTGTAGCACCTTAGAGATTAACCGGTTTATTTCAGCACAAGCTTTCGTGGGCTATAGCCCACGTCATTGGATGCATAGAATGGAACAGAAGTAAGATGCATTTATACACACAGAAAGCAAAAAAAGTTGTACATTAGCATACCAATTCTAAGAGGCTGTTTAATTTGGATGGGCCATTATCAGCAGGAGAAAAAAATACCTTTTGAAATGGATGTCTGTGTCTGGCAGGAGATAACAACTATTGAAGGTAAATTAACTAGGGAAATGCAATCAGTTAGTGTAATGAGAGAACAGACTAACATGGCTGCTAATCTTAAACCTACTAAAGATGGCAAGTAGAATAAAGATAAGTGGGCAGTGGCCCAAATTCCTCCCAGAACAGGAGGGGTAGTATATGGCGTGAAAAATGAAATATCAGAAGAGGAAAGAAAGACAGGAGGAGGTGAAGATAAGGTGATACCTGCTAAGAGGCTAATTAGCAGAAGTCTAGCAAACTCTCAACAGGTGTGCTGGCCACATTTAAGAGGAGGATGCTACCAGACAGAGTAACTTCAGGATATTCCTCTGCTTCTAAGATGCTTCAGATGCCAAAGATTTGATCATGTAGCAAATTATTACACAGGGGAAACCGTTCAGGAAGCATGGAGGTGACCATTCATATGACAACTGGGAGGAAGGGATAGAACACAAACACTGCAAACAGGAAGGAATACACAGCTCAGCAAATCAAGGATGCACTGAGGCAAAGCCAGTTCAAGAAATGCAAAACACCAGTATTACTAACAATGTCTCCCAAGGCAGAAGCTGCAGGGAGATACCTAAAAAAGGGAAAAAAGACAACCTGATATGGGGAAAGGTATAACCAGCAACAAATGAACAGCAAGGAAGTAATGAGTGACAACAGGGAGAAGGGAGATGACATCAGAGTTATAGAAACACGGAGATTGATTAATTGTGTTTCTGATTGAGGCAATACATTGTATGTCTCAAACTGGAAAGAGAACAGAGAAAATGAGAATGATGATTGAAGCTGCTGAAAAGTATCTACGGAGTAGCAACGTATCAGTGGAATGATGTCATACGGTCCTAAGTGGAGAAAATAAAGTTTAAAAGAATGCTGGTGATTGTTTTCATCAGGAATGAAGGAAAAATATTATTGACCTGAAAAAGCCTGACCTAGTATGCAGACAAGAGACTTTAAATTCCCAGGATGTGGCATATACAGACATGATAAGAAAAAGGAAAAAAGGTGGAGCTATCTGAACCTTCATTAAGGAGAACTCCTTGAAGTAGAGGTTAAAAAGCTAACTATTGAGTCTAGTACCCTTGAGATCCCTATACAAAACAATTCAGCGGCTGTAAGACTTTATAATGTCTGTAATCCATACAGGAAACGAGAGGCTATGGCCCTGAAAGAATTGATTGCAGATGTCAAGCCCGATCGTTATCTGTACTGATCTGAAAAGTCACAACAGATTGTGGGGAAGTGAGAAAAATGTAATTCTTTATAGAGAATAATTTAGTCATATTAAATGATGGAGCATTGTGGATTAAATAGTAATTTATTTGCAATTAAAATTGCACAAAGATGGATTATGTGTAAGGGCCAGGAAATAAAAGCTCATATCCTTTAGGAATGTAAAGACTGTATCAGTGAAAAGAGTTCATCTAGAAAATTCAGAAGCCTTGAAGTAACAACCTTTTCCTTGCCACATCTATCATGAATACAAGGCAAATGGGGCCCAATAAAAAAAGTTCTTCTGCAATTCTTTAAGAATGCCAGGAGAGGTGCAAGCCCGTAAATCATGCAAAAGATACAAAGTACAGTGCATGGGAGTTGTAGACTCAGGAAGCGAGTTGGCTACGCCACATGACCAAAGAAGCGGGTTGTAGGAGAGAGGGAAAGGAATTCCGCAGTCCCTCTCAGCTAGAGAGGTTGCGGCAGAACTGGGGTACCATGCCCGTGGAAGAATCATATGGGGCCCAGAGGGAAAGGGGAAGAACTGGCTCAACCAATCTGAACCCAAGAGCAGAAGGTGATCCATGAGGAGCTCGGTAGAGGTAGGACATGCAGGCAGAGGCCTGGGGAGTGGAACTCTGCAGGGAGCCCACTGGAAGGAGCCCCAACATGAGATTTGAGGTGAATGAGGAACACAGCCACGGGCAGAGTCTGGACTTCCAGGGAGAAAGCCCTGAGAGTCAATTAGCTGCGAAAGGGAAACGTAACAGGGATGAAAGGTCAAGCCCAAAGGACGCAGAAGTTGGTACTTGTATTGGGGGTATTGTTGGAGGATTCCAGGGGAGAACTCTGCGACTCCCAACCCTGAAGGAAGGGTGACTGCAGAGAGGCGGGGGGAAAGGTCTGCTGACAGACTTGGTGGGAAGAAGTCCAGGGAGACAGCAGCAAAGCGTCTGACGGAGCAGACCTTGGAAGCTGGTTATAGGCTCCCCGGAGTGGAACCAAGCATGGATGTAAGTAGCTCAAGGGAAGGATCTTGGCATGAAATAGCTGAATAAAAAAGACAGAAGGAAAGAGATCCCAAACTCAGCAGCAGAGTCGGGGGGCGAGGCAGCCTTTGAGAAGAGCATCGTACGAAAATACTTAGGGCCAGTTACATCCCACATGTAACCCCACTGGCAAAGCTGAACTTGTCCCATAAAGTCATACATGCGGTGCTTGGGCTGTCCTACCACCCCCGGAGACGTCTCTCCAGTTCAACTCTTGCAGCCGGTCTGGAGGATATTGGTCTTGATACACATGCCCCACTCTAACCCCTAAATAGTCTGGGTGTTTCCAGCTGAAAGCAGATCAAACAGTGGTAACTGCTACATAGAGGACACCTTTGACTATGACACAGAAAACTTTTTTTTCCCTTAAGTCATAATAATCAGACATGTGTTTAATGCGTGTCATCTCAGAGTCCCAAAGCACTTTGCCAACATAGCCGGCTCATATATGTTCATATGTTGAGATGTGATAGATCTAACATACACATCAATGCGCACACAGGTGTGCGCACCTACACAAATCCTGTTGTGAAGCAGTTAAGGCGGCTACACCCATTTCCGCCCCTCTCAGGTCCCATTGTAGTTCCCTGGATGGCCCTATCTTGGGGTTTCACCTGTAGGGGCCCAACTGCTCTTACAGAGTTTTTCCTGTTTGGTCAAACATCCCAGGGCTTGTCTCTACCAGCGAGAAAGGTCCCCTCTGCAGTCACCCCACAGATGAGCTCCCTGTGTCTAACTATAAGACATTTTGTTAATCCCCCACAGGTGTGGAGCGTGACTATTTGGGGCTCTTTCCCTTGCTTTGTAAGTGATGGGGATAAGCCCCAGGACATGGTCTTTTGTTCATGTGAGAGCTTGTTCCACAGTCTTGGATCAGCCCGAGAGAGAGATTAAGCAGATGTAAATCAGCCTAACTTGACTGAAATGACACCGGTTTATAGCATCCAAAGATCTGGCCTCACACATTTTAAGGGCTTTTAAGATAAACACCTGAATCCCTGCTAAGTTACCTAAGTCAGGAGCCTGATTTTCCGAAGTGCTGAGTGTGTCACAGACCCCTTTGCCTTCAGTCAGAGTGTGACGAAGTAGGAATACTGTGTGTGCGTGCCTCAGTTTCCCCTATGCATTTCTTGGGCCTCTATGTGGAGGGAAAGGAATGTGTAGCTGATGCAAAGCAAAGCCAAGGTGAAGCTGTAACCTGACCCCAGGTGGGGGAGGGAGGTCAGCTGAACCTGTTGGAGAAAGGTCAGGTGATGCCTCCTAGCCCGGGAAAGGGACAAAGGAGAGCAGGGAGGGGCTAGAGGGGGTTGGGTCAGTCTGGGTCTAGCTGGGAAGGGGAGAGGAGCTATCTCGCTCTCTGGCCCCAAGATGGATCCAGCTGAGGACTCACGCTCGCTTGCTGCATGGTCTGTGTTAGATCAGATGGTCATCGAATAAACCTGGGGAAGAAGCAGGAGCCCAAAATCTGGGTCTCATTCTCCTAGCACCCCAGAAGGACCTGCCTGACTGGATGGGCCCTGTTGAGACTGAGAAGCTGTGAGTTGGATGGTGTTCCTGACATCTCAAATAAACCGTCTATTCTGCTGGCTGGCTGAGAGTCATGTTTGACTGTGGATTTGGGGTGCAGAACCCATAGGATCCCCCAGGACCCTGCCCAGGCGGGCTTGCTGGGGGAAGCACACGGAGGGGCAGAAGGTGCTGAATGCTCTGAGGTCAGACCCAGGAAGGTGGAAGTGGGTATCCCTGAAGCTCCTGGCCTTGGAAACAGGCTGTGTGTGGAGAAGGGGCCCTCCGCCCAGAGTCCGGTCTGGCTTCCTAGGGAGCGGTTCCAGTCCATCGCCCGGGTGCTCCGTGACACAGAGCAAGGTGAGATTTTAATTTACGTAAACCCCACGTAAATGCTAACTCTGGCCTCATCGATAGGGGACAATCAATCGAAATCCAAAATGTGGTAATACATCATGTCCTCTAGTTTGCTAAAAAATAAGAAGATTTTGAGATTCAGAGATTCCAAGACCATTAGGAACCATGGTGAATCATCTAGTGTGAGATACAGTACAAAGCATTATAGGTTGCAATCAGGAGAGAAAAAATTGGCTTGGGGGTCGGCAGGTGGGAAAAAATGGACATTTTTGGTTCAGAGCTTCAGCCTATGACCGGTTGTAAGTGGCCCCATTAGGTCAAAAGCAAGGTTTGAACTTAGTACCAAAAGACCCACATTCTTCTAATGTTACAACCCCCCTTGCCTGGAGAAGTTTGTCCTTAGAATCTGAGGTCTAAATGTCAACCGTAAAGGGGTAAATATAGCAGGGGACTTACATACAGCCCATGAATGGAGCACTTTCTAGAGGTGAACAAGCTTCTCTTTCAATGCATTTTGATTTTAGTGAGAGCATGGCCTGATTGTACACACAGCTTCGGTATTTCTAGCCCAGAGGTTCATTACTTTTTTATTTGATCCATCAACACACTACTGATGGGTTGCTAATGGAAATCTAACACACTTAACAGCCTGGTGAAATGTCAGGCTCTACAAATCTATTTAGCTCGTCTCGTGTATTACATTATGCTTGCCGTTCGTTGTCGTATTTAAGCAAAACATTTTGGTTCAGCTCACTGAAGACATTTTAATACTTGACGTTGTCATCAATCAAGTCACATGATCCTCCAAAGCAGAAGAGAATGTTCCTCTCCCCTGACAACCTTTGAACACTCCGATCACCTAACGATTCCAAGTCGTTGCTTCAAATCAAAAAAGGGCTTATGCTTCTCATTAATAACGAACAGATAGAAACAGATGTACTAGAGGAGATGGCATATTAATTAATGCGTAGATGAAGGCAGTTAAAGCTTTGTGGCTGCAAAATTCAGCAAATCATCCACTAATCTGTGCAGTTTATGAACAGAGATAAGTACTCTTGGCATCCAATTAACAGACCCATTGAAAATCATCATGTACTAGACATGCTGGTGGGAAAAGAACCTCTTCTGAGGAAGAAGGCACCTTCCCCTGAGTAACCCTGGTGTCAACTTGAAAATATGCCTTCCTTCAGAGATAACACGGTAATGTGACAGGCTTCTGTCTGTCTCCAGCAATGCCTCGGTTGGTCACCATTATTGTTTGATGTACGTCTCAGATCTTTTTGCCTAGTCAGCCGTCACGTTCTATGGCAAGACCATCAAAGATTTCTGGCCTGAATCCCAGGGTTTATAAGTGATAAAGTTCAGATGCAGTAAGATGTAGGCTCACCTAGCTCCTGCTCCGCTGTAAGAGAAACACTTTATAACTAGGGTATCTTGACATTTCTTTTGAATTTGATTGGCGACCAGAGGATCGATTGCTACCCGCCGATTCGGCGGGTAGTGAAGACATACCCTTAGATCAGGAATTGAGTAATTCAGGTCATTGGTCCTCATTTAGGTTCTTGTAGCAGCATGAGCTGGAGATAACTAAGCATAGATGGGGCTAAGCCTATCTTTCTTCAGATGGTGGGTTTGGTCTCTGGCCAGTGGTTAGGTCAAGTGACAGAGGTCACCTGATAGTAGCCCAGTCGGTGGGTAGCAATCGATCGCGCGCGGCGCCCCCGTCGACTGCAGAACTCCAGTTTGCTGGGAGGCGCAAGCTGGAGTCGACGGGGGAGCGTGCCGCCGACCGCCGACGCCAAGAGGACAAGCGGTAAGGCGGCTGCAGATACGCAAACTTCAGCTACGTGATTCACATAGCTGAAGTTGCGTAACTGCAGTCGATCCCTCCCTCCCCCCGTAGTGGAGACTAGCCCTAAGAGTTGAATTGGGCCCTAGAGTTCTTCATTTCAATGACAATTTCTATGCAAATACTTATATTTACATGAGAATGTGTGTGTTTGCTCTGTGAGAAAGATTCATCTTTTTTGCTGGTGGATGCAGTATTTTCTAGTGAAATTCCCCTTCCCAGAGCCAAAGTTGCAACTACAGCTGGTGAAAGTACTTTCATCAAAAATATTAGGACTTTTTTTTTTCATTTCAATGAAACAGAATACATTTTTCATTTAATTTAGCTTCAAAACATGTGTGTGTTTGTTTTCCCCTCCCTTGGAGGTTTGGGGGGAGGGAGAGAACACCTCCCCGCCCCAAATTACCAGTTTTCAAGTACCAAAAAACAGAATCCTTTTTTTAATTCATGTTATTGCTTGAAACATTTCAAATTCAGTGGAAAAAACTGTTTTGGGGAAAATTTTCCATAGATAATACCTGCAGGATTATGATCTTTCTGTAAATTTCTGATGAGTGACATACTCATCATTTTTGCGGAGAAATGCTTCCATTTTGCAATAGCCCCTACGCAGCTTGGACAAGGCCCTTTCATTCCTGTCTATGCGCGCACACACGCAGTTTTAGCTGGATTATGAAACATAGCCTCAGACCAAAATTTTCAAACCTGGTTGTCTAACGATAGCCTTCTAAGGCCTGGTCTACACTAGCGGGGAGGGTCGACCTAAGATATGCAACTTCAGCTACATGAATACCGTAGCCGAAAGTCGACGCATCTTAGGTTGACTTACCTGCCGTCCTCAGGGCGGCAGTGGTCGACAGCGTCTCCTGACAAGACGCGATAAATCGATCCCCAATAGATTGATCTCTACGCATCAATCCAGCCAGTAAGGTAGACAAGGCCTAAATCTGTATTTAGGTACCCGTAAGAGGGTGACTTGTCCTTTAAGGTCTGGATGCCTAGGGCCAGCCAACACTGATTACTGAAGGAGCTACTCCAGCTAGGGTTGCCAAGTTTGGTTGGACCTATTCCTGGAGGTTTCATCACATGGCTGTTAAGTACGCGGAGCCAGGAGGCTGAACTCCTGTCAGGTAAATCTTGGGAATAAGTGTGAATTGGGACCTACCTCTGGGATGAAAGGACGGAGACTCCCTCCCTAAGGGGAGAGAGATCCTGAACTGGGCTTGGGGCCTGGAGGGCCAGTGCGTATCTACAGGACTAAACTGGACTCTCCAGAAGTGATTTAATTACCTTTGAATTGAGCGAGTTATTAAGTGGCACTGAAGAGGGAGCAAAAGAGGCTGGGTGACCTCCAGCCATCAGGGGGTGCTCCGCCAGTGGCTGCTCCTGCTACAGAACCCATTTAAAACTGTCCTGATGATCCGAACTGTGAAGCACCCACAAATCCCACTGAAGTCAATGATGGCTGAGATGCTCGACACCTCTGAATGTCTGGCCCCTTTTATCTGGGTGCCCAAATAGGGCGTCAAGGTCAGATTTTGAAAAGGGTGTTAGTGACCATGGTGCTTTTGAAAAACCCACTAGGGACCTATCTGCCTCTTTAAGCACCTAAATACCTTTAAAATACGGGTCCTGAGGCTCTTGAATCTACACTCATGAAAGTCACTGGCAATGCTCCCATTGTCTTTAATAGATAAGGCCCCTGCGATCATCTAATCTCCTCTTCTGTATAACACTGGCCAGAGAACATCCCTGAATTAATTCCTAGTTGAGCTAGCGCAGATCTTTTAGGGCAACATCCAATCTTGATTTTTCCATTGATGGAGAATCCGTGGCGACTAACTGTGTGGAATCGGGGCCTATGAATGCACCTTTAGGCACGCGGGATTGAACATTTTGGCCCAGATCTCTTTCCAGAGTGGCTTCCTCCTACTCTTATTTGCCATCCAATAAAAGGAAGTCTAAGTAGCAAGGATAAAACTACACATTGAAAATCCCAAGCCTTTAAATCCATGTCACACTTCCCTACCGAGTGATAATCCATCGTTATCTGTTAGCAAGGAGCTGCCAGCAGCTGCCACATGATTTCACCTACATGGCCTTAAATGAATTCATTATTCAATTAGCGAAAGTCAAACAACTCTACTGAGCCTGGTATAATTAGACACACTGGGTATAAAACTAACTCCAGTTTTACACGTGTGTAACTGTTGTCTCAGTGGAGTGACTCTGGATTTACACTGGGGTATGTGAATAAAGAATCAGGTCCTTTCGACACCGATATTACAGTGCCAAAGGTGTGTTTGGTGCATTACAAAGGAGTCCTGCTCCCTGTCCCATTACAATCGAGTTCAGATACGGGCTGAATAGATCAGACAAATGTATATGCCAAACTGTATAGGCCGGATTTTCCTGTTGCCAACTCTCAGGAATTCATTGCAATATTTAGTGTGAGTGGGGTTTTTTTCTATCTCTCTATAGCTCCTAGATTCATGTGACTATTGGAGAATCTCCGCTTGCTTCCTTGCTTTAAAAGAAAGCTTCTAGCCCTCATGGTTGTGCAGAAAAACCTCAAAATGTGGCCCTAGTTTAACCTGAACCCAGAGGCCCCACCACCAGAAGGCAAAGAAAAATAACTCCCCATGTATTATATGTAAAACCTTGGGATTTTTAGGGACCTGAGGGGTGACTTCTGGATGCTTGAAGCTGCTGAGACTGCACATCTGAAATACTTTTACGAATAGGTTGAGAGAGCCACAAATTCAGAGAGAGCCAGATCCTGGGACAAGATGCCCTCTGATTAAGCCCACTATTATTGTTTATTATTTGTATTCTCGTAGGGTCTAGGAACACTCTCGCGCTAGGCACTGTACAAAACCAAAACAAAACGGGAGATAGGAATGTCCACCAGAGACGGTTCCTTTGGGTATCTGCATATCCTTCACTGCATTCCTCATGGGTGGGACCTTCCTAGAGATGGAGTCTGTGATGGAGTCAGGCCAGAAGGGTATAGGAGAGTGCTGGAAGGCAGGTATATCAGTCTCAGGATGTGCAGGTCTCTGTTCCCTGGATAGCCAAACAAAGGCTACTCCAGGCCAATCAAGACACCTGGGGCCAATTAAGAAGGTTCTAGAAAGCAGCAGAAACAGCTAGCCTGATTGGGACACCTGAAGCCAATCAGGGGTGACTGAAACCACTTTAAAACCCTCCCATTTAGTCAGGTGGGTGTGGGTGGCAGGAGTTTGGGAGGCGTTGGAGCAGAGAGCAGTTTGGAGGCATTGGAGCAGAGAGCAGTTTGGGAGGCGTTGGAGCAGAGAGCAGTTTGGAGGCGTTGGAGCAGAGAGCACTTTGGAGGCATTGGAGTGGAGGGAGTTTGGAAGGAGGCCCTGAGGTAAGGGTGAAGAGAAGTTGGAAGAAGCGGGGGACTGCTGTGGGGAAGTAGCCCAGGGAATTGTATGGTGTTTGGTGCCTAAAAGGTCAGCCATCTTATCTGATACTATTAGGGTCCCTGGGCTGGAGCCCAGAGTAGAGGGTGGGCCCGGGCTCCCCCCCTTTCTACCTCCCCTAATGAATCACAGTGAACTTCTGAGGCTAGCTCAAACCACCTGGAAGTGCAGTACCCACCGGGAGAAGGCCAAAGCTTTGCCACAAGTCCAACAGCAAAACACAGTCCAGAGTTCAGCACCTAAAGTTCAAGGTTTTCTGGAAGCCCGGTTTTGGTTTGGTGGCATCTCTAAATGCAACGGGCCCAATTTCTCCTCTTGCTTAACTTGGTTTTGCACCAGAGTGATTCCACGGGTGTCAGTGATGTGGCACTTGATTTACACTATGAATAAATAGATAACTTGTGATAGAGAGGCCAGATTCTTTGCTGCAATGTGGTCCCAAGAGGACCGGGAAAGCTGCAAGGTTTCTACAGGTGGCTTCTACGTCACCCTATCTATCCCTTGAGGTAGGGGGTATATCAGGGGCTGGAGAGCTAATGACACTTAGTGCTTCCTGAGGGTGGATGGACCCTAGCCAGACAGCATGAAACTAGATTCAGAACCAGGAAGTCACTATAAGCATCTGCAGCACTAGAACCTTGGACCTGGGTCGCCGCCTCTTCTGCAGTACAACCAGGAGCACAGGGTGGGGTTCTGCTGCGAAGCTTGACACTGCAGGAAGTACCACCTAGCAGGGCCTGTGTGGAGCACCAGTGACTGGCCAGAAAGCCAGCCGGGGGAGCTGTCCGAGCAATGATGCAGAGGCTGCTTGCTGGCTTCCTCTCCAGGCCTCTCCTTGCGGTGAACTTTAGACTCTGGCTCTTGATCCCAGTGTGTCTCCGACTCCGCTACCTGCAGCCTGTCTGTCACCTGGTGCCTGACCTGGCTTGACCCTAACTCTGCTGTGTGTCTCTTGAGCACAGCTCGGTAACTAACTGACGGGTGCACACCGGCTGCCTGTAGTTACAGTCCCAATTAGCTCCTTTCTGCCCCCTAGCTGTGCCTAGGAGATTCTGTGCACAGCTGAGGATTTGGCCACTATGCTTTACTGGGTAGATAAGTGAGGTGTCACTCAGACCCGGACCCTCAAAGCTGTTTAGCAGATTTCAAGGGGGTTAAGTGCCTAAATAGTTTTGAGGATTTCGGCCTCGGTGTCTTATCTCACGGATATGTTCGCTCCTCTCAGTGCATTCAGTTCTGCAGGGGGCCTGCAATCCTAGCTCTAGCAGGGGTGAGGTTTCGAGACAGGTTTCCTGCAGTGCTCCAGGGAGTTTGATATATGTCGGAAAGACCAATACCCGGACAGCTGCAGGGTAGAAATAAAGTGAAGGTAAAAAATGAGATACCTCCCCTCCCCCGCCTGTGCTTCTGCAAAGACTCAAACTCCCACATGGCTTTTCCCAAGGGTCAACCCGCTCTTCTTGGCTGGCCTCTTCCCCTCCAACCCCACTGCTTTGGCTCACGTCCTGATCTGTCATGGTGCCTCTAACAAGAACCAGTTATAAAAGCATTGAGTTGGCTGCAGTTCTCCTCGGAGCAGGCTAAATGTTAGAACAAAGGCTATGGCGATTTTCTGAATGAATAGTAGTGGATGGGTTATCGGGGCTCGCAGAATTTGGAAAGGCTGATTCGTCCCTTGGAAAGATCTGAACGGCTCTGCTTCCTGCTCAGAAATTTCCAGTGACCCAACAGGGCTCATGCCCACCTCTTCAGTGTGGCACCCAACTCACAGAGGAGGTTTAAGTGCTCACTGCCCACTCAGAGTCTGAGCCATAGCCCATTGAGCCCAGAATAGAAGAACCAGGGGCCACCAAATGAAATTAATGGACATCAGGTTTAAAACAAATAAAAGGAAGTTCTTCTTCACACAGCACACAGTCAACCTGTGGAACTCCTTGCCTGTGGAGGTTGTGAAGGCTAGGACTATAACAGGGTTTAAAAGAGAACTGGATAAATTCATGGAGGTTAAGTCCATTAATGGCTATTAGCCAGGATGAGTAAGGAATGGTGTCCCTAGCCTCTGTTTGTCAGAGGGGGGTGATGGATTGCAGGAGAGAGATCACTTGAGCATTACCTGTTAGGTTCACTCACTCTGGGGCACCTGGCATTGGCCACTGTCTGTAGACAGGATACTGGGCTGGATGGACCTTTGGTCTGACCAAGTACGACCATTCTTCTGTTCTTATCTCTAATGACAGTTCTCCAGTAGGTTTTTGATCAGGCCATAAAACAAGACAAAAATAATGAACATTCATGGAATTTGCTACAGATTTATATACGGTCTAGAACAGTAAGAAACAGCTTCTGTTCTCAGTTACCCAGTTGTAAAGCCGGAGTCACTCTCCTGAAGTCCTGGGACTTATCCAGATGCAAATGAAAGCAAAATGTGGCGCTTAGACAGTAGGATGAGGACGGGCTATTGGAGCCTCCAGAATCACAGCCAGTCCAGAGAAGAGAATGTGGTCCAATGGTCAGGTTACGGGACTCTGGCAATATGGCTTCTCTTCACTGATAAATGAAATTGTTTGTAAATTGTTCATGTTCCATATTGTAACTCAAACTCCATTTTAACTTGTCTTAAACTCCATTTTAAAATGCTCACTCCACTTTGCCTACAAAACCCTGATGTAACCTGATTAGTTTAGATGTGTGAATGAGGTATGCATGGATGATGGAATCAACCTCCAGCCCATCCTGATGAAAAAGTGTGAACACCAATGGCTGAAGATGCAGCCAATAGTCCTAACAAAGTAAGAGGAGTCCACCCTAAAGAAAAGAGAACAAAGGTCCAATTGAAGGAACATCAAAGCCAGGTCCAGGCTGAAAGTCAGGTCTGCAATTGACGGGTAATCAATCACACAGATCCCAGAGGCAGAATGACACAGCAAGACCTAGAGATGCTGGATTCAAACTAAAACCCTATAAAAAAGGATGGGTGAGCAAGAAGACTTTGGATAACGTTCTGCTGCCAACACCAAGGGGTATCGGCGCGCGCCCGACAGAGACCCAGCCCCTCCTTGTGCCCGGCTTCTTGGCCTGTTAGCCACCACAAGCTACGATCCCAAGCTGCGAACCCAAGCCACGGACTCAAGCTACATTCAGGACAGGTAACTATACAGCAGCTGCAGAACATCGTGTGTGTGTGTGTGTGTATGTTGTGTATACATAGATATTAGAGATTAGCTATTGGTTATAAATCAAGTTGTGTTATAATAAATGTGACATTCTTGTCTTGTTCCCTGAAAAGATCCTGTGTAGTTTTATCTGTATAACACTGTGTGATCTTGAGGAAATCACTTCGTTTCTATCTTGTCTATTTAGACTGTAAGAGCTTCAGGGCAGGGACCATCTCTTCCTAGGTGTTTCAACATCACCTAGCACAATGAAGCCCTGCTGTCGTACAAATAATAATGTTAGAAATGGAGAGAATCCTGTAAGAAGAAGCTGCCAATGCTGGGTTATTCCTTAGGGTTCACTTCATGCCCTAATGTAATTAAGACAACCCAAGCTCCAGTGTAGATACCACTAGGTCTACTGAAGAATTCTTCCATTATCCTGGCTACTTACCGCCTCTCGGAGACATGGATTTACTACAGCAATGGAAGAACCCCTGTGCCGCCGTAGTGTTTTTAGTGTAGACATAACCCTACTTCTATCAATCTGTTTTATAATCTGATGTCATGAGCATGTCGAGTTTTTAACAGAAATGACTTTTTTGCTTGGTTAATACTATTGTAAATCAAAATAAATTAATAATAATAATCAACACCGTTTGAATGTTTAATAGTATGCCATAGATCAACTGAAATTCACAAGACAAAATACAGGATGTCATAAAGTAATTTCAGCTAATGAATGCACCTGAGAAAAAAATGCAATCTACTTTTGGAAATGCTATGGTCACAGGAGTCTAAGAACCGAATTATAGGATCAGACCAGCATTCTGTCTAATCCAGAATCCTGTCTCCACCAGTGGTCTGTACCAGCTGTTAAAAAGGAAAGTGCCAGAAACCCTGCACTAGGCAGTTATGATATAACCTACCAGTTGGGAAAATTACCTCCTGACCCCATCGGTTAGAGGCTGACTTGTGCCCTGAAGGTTAATGATTTTTACCCTTCCAAAACAGTTGTTATATTAATATTTACTAGAATATTTCTGGATCATCTTGTAAAAATGCCTGATCCTCTTGGATACATTTTTTTATGATGAATGATTGGGTCAGTCGTGTTGCTATTTCAGTAAAATACACATATAGATGTTCTAGTAAGAAAGGGATTATTATCAAAAGTTAGAGCTTGTTATTTAGTGAATGTCTTAGCATCTAAGGACTGAAGGTTCCCGACCCACGGGGGAAGAACCAGAGCCCCAACCCCCACCCCACCCCACAGCCCAGTGAAAGTGAGTGAGGGTGGAGGAGAGCAAGACACCAAGGGAAGGGGAATGTAGTGAGCAGGGGGGGGGGGGGAGGCCTCAGGGAAGGGGTGGGGCTAGGGTGTTCAGTTTTGTGCTATTAGAAAGTTGTCAACCTTACCCAAAGAATGAGGAGAGTCCTAAGGACGCCAGCCAGTGTGGACACACTATGGCTTGACTATTGCTTGGCAGGGTGACTGCTCTGACCTGGGCTAAGCTAACCCAGGTGCCAATCCGCCGGGCCGGCTGAAATGAACGTCCCCTAGCTCTGTAAGTAGGTAGAGTTGGCCCCATGAATGCCATGCCCATCGAGGGTGGGCAAGGGGAGTTCAAATATCAAAAGAGAAAATATGATATTTTTAAAAAATATCTCATTTAGGGGCCAATCTCCTGGGTCAGGGCGGGGCGGGGCTGACTCATGAGTGTTTGAGCACTTGACACTATTGATTTGTAGGGGGCTTTGCAAGGTGGGGCCGTGATCTTGGTCGGGGCTTCTCTGGGCGACCGCAATAACTAACAAGAACCAAAGCAGGCGGATGTGAAAAGCTCTCCCCGAGCTGCAGCTCTGCCAGCAGACCCGCAGTTCCAGAGCCTCGGCCCATCCCAGCTGGGTTGGCCTGGGGCAACCCGCTGATAAAATTACTAGGGTGCAATCAAAACGTGGCCCGGGGGCTGGCCAGTGGGTCACTCCACAGGCAAATGGTTAACTAGGGAAAAGAAAAGAGTCTCCGAGGGGACTCTGAGCTGATGTGTGTGTGTGTGTGGGGGGGGGGGGGGGGGTTGGTTTGTTTTTTCTGCATGCCCTTGGCTTTCATTAGCAAACTCTGCTTCAGGGAAAGACCAGTGCTGAAGAAGCAGGTTGGCACTTTGAGGGGAACCGCCTGCGTGAGAGTACAAAACCAGCGTCCAGGAATCAGGCCGTCCGCTTTCAGTAGCACCAAATTCAGCCAGGAACGGAGCGAGAGGAAATATTTACTTTCTAACTCTTGCCAAGAAATTGACTAAGCTCCCACCCCTAATGGAGAAATCTGGTCTGATCCTTTGGCCCGTTCCTAGCCTGATGTCCTGGAGTTAGGCAAAGCATGTTCATAAAACAGTATTTTGGCTGCAAATTTTATTTTCAAGCCACACCGGAGCCAATTTTTGCTCTTTAAAAAAAATAAAATAAAATAAAACAACAAACCATATAATAATAATGAAAAGATTTATCCTACGTTAAATGGCTGGCTTTGGGGATTGGATTACTGGAGCAAACTTCATAACTGTGAGGGATTTACAGTCTCTTTTGTGGTGATAAAGGCAAAATTGTTCACAGCCCTTCCCTTAATGTAAAAAGCCTGCATTTTGCAACTGAGCCGAGTCTCTTGCCACCAAGAGACCGTGCTTTCCTTGGAAGGGGGCTGAGCACAAAAGACGGCAGGGATCCAAAAGGAGCAGATTTCAAAGACTTCTGTGGTGGGGGGGGGGAAGCCCTCTTCCATTCGTAAAACCCTCTCCATTCCTTTGGTTCTGTGGCTCTCATTTCTTTCCCCTCCCGGTGGAAAACAGAAGCTGGATGTGCTGCTAATCTTTAGCAAATGTGTTCTTGGCGGTTTCCCAATGACAAGACGTGATGGCGGGGTGCGAGCGCCTAAAAATAACGGGCTCACTAATGCGCACTGATTAGCCCTGTGCATCTGTGCAAAGGGGCATTAGAACTGCTTCTGGGAACACTCTCTGTAAGGGTCCATCCCCTTTAGATTCCTGACCTTGCAAAAGGATCTGCGTCCACAGACCTTTAGGCCATTAGCACGACTCCGAGCAGCTGCGATGGACCCCCCGCGAATGCGTCCCTTAGCAGGAAGTGAGCAGACCTGGCGGAAACTTTTTGGTCAAACCGTTTATTCACTGAAGCCTGCCGTCTGGGGGCAATACAAACTCTTTCTGATTTCAAGTCAGACATGAAACAAAATGAAAAATTTCACTCTTGGTTTGACCTGAAGCATTTCCCCCCCCCCCCCCCCAGATTTTTGGGGTTTGGCCACGGAACCAAAAAAATAATCAATGATTCCAATGTGGTGGTGTAAATTTCAGTGTAGACTAGCCCTCTCCGTGCAAGGCTGCCAGGGACTCTGGGTACATGCTTGGGTTGCTGGCACACACCAGGGTCTATGACACTGTGTCTTCACTCTTGTTATCCGCGTTAGCTAGATTAAAGCGTGCCCAGCTGAGCCCCCGCGCTACAACTACAACTCCACTTGCAGTGCGGATGTACCGCCAGCGTGGCTCTTTGTCCCCCTCTGGTGGTTGGACGTGGAGAAGAGCTTTGAGTCTGCTATTGACCAGGCAATACTGGAAGTGGTGTTTTAGTTCAAGGGGTAGAGACCCCTGATTTTTCTATCCTTAGCTCGCACCCTATGTTTGATCCAACTAAGGAAACCATTGTCCCTGAACTCTCTGGGCTTTAATCAAAGGCAAGGGTGCCACCTATTTTCACAGAGGAGCATGCTAGCTGTTGCTAATTTCTAGGTTACTGGTTCAAAGCCAGTCTAGGTCAGTAGGAACCAAACATTACTGCTGTTCAGTAGCTTGAGTTTGGTGGATCTCAGTCCAATTCCTAGTGGACACATGTCCCCATCAACTAAGCATGCTTCCAGCGGGCATTCCCTAGCCCCCTATTGTCAGGTTTGCAGGGAAGCCATGCCCTGAATGGGCCCTGGAGTCAGAACGATCCGCTCAGCTCCAAGTCAGGGCTGTCGGGAGCAGAGTTTGTGTTTTGCCAAGGGACGTGGAGCAGGAGAGGGAGGTTGGTGGGTGCCTGAACAGTTTGGAGACTAGTCCAAATTTAAATTTCGAAGGGTGGATCGGTATTGAACCAGTGAATCCAAGTACAATGTCTTGCAATAAGGTTCCATTCAGCGACACCCGTAAGCCCGTGTTTAACTTTAACATACCTGGGGGGTAACGGGCAAGCTAGAAGGAAATCATGTCACAAATTGGCAAGATAGCAGCTGCAATTACCATCTTAAACAAGGTTTAGTCATTGAAAATCTACAATTTAAAGACCAGACTATGAATCTTCAACTGAAATGTTAGACGCATCTTAACTGGGCTTGTAGGTAATGTTGTTGGAGTCCTGTTCATCCCAGGCTATTAGAGACACACGAAGCAGGAGGCAATACCGTTTATTGGCCCAACTTCTGTTGGGGAGAGAGACCAGCTGTCAAGCTTCCCCAGAGCTGAGGAAAACCCGTGTCAGTTTGAAAGCTTGTCTCTCAGCAACAGATGCTGGTCCAATAAAAGATATTAACTCACCCACCTCGTCTCCCTTAACTAGACGTAGCAGACTGTGATTTTAATTTTTTTAACATTTTGACAGCAATATTTATTTTCAAGCATTTTTTTTCAATTTTTATCTATTTAAATTATGGGGGGATCAGACAATCGGGATTTAGAAATCATCATTTCATGGTAGTAGACATTGAGAGTCAGAAAGTTAGTTTTATAACCATTTAAAAACAAATTGTCAACAGCACGTCAAATAAATAAATAGCCTCAGATCAAACTTTTAAGTTCTCAAGTAGCATTTTTCTTACTTTGACTAGCTGTAAATTTTGATGAGTATCGATGAAATACCATTTTTGTCAGTTTTGCCTGTGTATGGTGAAATCGACATTTACTAATAAAAATCTAATCTTCCCAAGCCAAACCTTTCCATATGGGGTCTGAAAGGTACAGAGAGTCATCTAAATGCCTTGCAACTCACTAAGGAACGTGTTACGGGTCCCTCTCTTTGCTGATACATAGAGGATATGAACTGTTACTATCAATATCCATTGTCAATTACGCTTTAGCCCAAGATATATTAGTCTATGCTTTTTAGCTCTGGAGATCCCTGGTCCAATCCCTGAGCTGTCAGCAAAGCGGGTGCAAATACCTTAGAAGAATGCTTGGTATTAAATGGAATTAACTGATACCAACTGTCAAGATTAATCAGACAGCCCCTTATCTCTAAAGTTATCCAGAAAAGATGGGAGTATTTAGGGCCTGTGTTAGGAATGAACCAGGCTCCTGCTGTATCAGTGTGCCATTAGGTAGTTGGCGTAACACTCAAACAAGGGCCGACGGTAAGAACCTCTCTGTTGAACAGTGCTCAGAGAGGGAAAACTTATGGGACTTAAACTTGAGGACATGCAAAGAGTAGCCCAGGACGGCAGCCCCTTACCCCAAGGAACATCTGATGGCATGAGGAGGATTCAGATAATGTTAACCCTGTGAGCTGTCCATTAAAGTCAGCGCAACTACTAGTGTGCTTAACTATTTTGATAAATCGGTGCCTAAAAAGCATAATTCATAATTATCTACCACACATAGGAGTATTATTATGAATATGTCTATTGCCTCCGGGCATATACACTGCCAGCCTGCTACAGGATACAACCCCCCTGGTAGGAAAATGATCTCTCATCTAATAGTCTTTTTATAAAATGGTTGCCTAAGGGCTTGCCATAGAATGATTAGTAGTCAACAAATAATAATCTGACTTGCTGGCTAAGTGTATAATGATTCCAGCGAATGGCTGGACCAAATATAGAATAAAAACTTACTACTGGTGCTAGTAAATGCAGTTGTTCCTTTAGCCCAAATGGTAATGAGCTGAGAGCCTGGGTTTGAGCTGAAGGTCCTAGGTTCAATACCTGCTAATAACCCATCATGAGGGTAATATTCATCACAGCAACCTCAGTAAGCTTGCTTGTGATATAGACCCTTTAACAACCACAAGCTCCGGGGTGTACAATTGGCTGCTTAACACAGGATAGCTAGCGCTTGGTCAGCCTGAAGAACCGTATACCCCACACTGTGTGGCAGCAGAGCAAGAATAGCAAACATCACAGTGGCATACAATGGGTTTTGGCAATCAGGAGACTGGTAACCAAGAGGCAGTGTGGTCTAGTGGTTAGGTCAGCAGCCTTCAATTTAAGTGATTTAGGAACTACTGGTGCTTCTTTCATTGATGGGCTCTGTGACCTTGAGCAAGTCACTTCCAACCCCGGTGTGTCTGTTTCCCTTCCGAGTTTGCCTGTTTGGTGGGGCAGAGCCTGGCAGCTTTGTCCGATCCAGCTGTGTCGCTGCTCCTCCCTGACCCCACATTCAAGGCCATCTCTTGAGTTTCACTAGATAACTTAATGCACAAGGGGGAAAGCGGCCTAGGGGTCGTATGATGAACTGAGGTCCTGGCCGGGTCTTGTGGTCTCCCTGGGGACGATGCCACCCGGAAAAACTCTTTTCGACTTAAAATCACCAGTAAAAAAAAAGGGGGGGGAGGGTGCGGAGGAAGGAATATATTTAGAGAACTTCCCCGGGTGCGGGTCAACTTTCCCCCTCACTTCTTCTGCCACCTCGTCTCACACAAGGTGGGAGCTACTGCAGAACAGTGACAACTTGTATCCAGCGCCCGGGAGCCAGAAATAGAACCAGCTCCAATATTTACTATCCTCGAGAATTTGGGGGCACTGCGCACCCGTTGCAGTCTTGCTATAAAAAAAACCCTGGGGATCTATTTTCACCTGGACCCACAGAGGTTATCAGGAATACCATACTTTCCCTTTTAGTATCGAGGGACCTTCCAGCGACCTGAAAAAAATCACCGAGACAGAGCTCAGTTCTGTGCTTGAAGCTGATTAGATCTAACCTCAGGAGGTTCCAAAATAAACCGAGTTTGTGAACTGCACCCCCTTCACAAGGAAACCTGCTTTGTGTGTGTGTATTAACAGGGTTCGGAGCATGCAGAGAATAAACCCCATTGACCTTCTCATAACTGCCCAGTGACTTTTTGGAGATCTGTTTATAGAAAAGAAAAACAAACCACCCCTTGCTACAGACAGTTGTACTGACCATGCGTTCTGTAGTATGTGTGCTTGTGTCCAGAAACAGCGGGGCACGAGACAGGTCAGAAGAAGCATATAATAATGTGGTTGCCTACATTAAAGGGATGCCCTTTGTCATGAAGTCTTGGAAGACCAGGCTCCGGAGTTCTTATCGTGTGTTTCGGGAGATTCGAGGGGGGCTCAGAAAAATACTCTATGAGAATTTAAGCCCAGGGATATACCCCCTGTAAGGGCATGCCAAAATTTGGGGGAAGGGAGGTAAAGCAATGGGAAGAGGATAGAGGGTCTTATGACTAAAGCACATGTGTGGTATTCTAGAGATCAGAGTCACAGACTTCCTCCGTGATCTTGGGCAGATCGCTTCATCGTTACATGCCTCGATTTCCCCATCTGTACAATGGGGATAGTAATGTTCCTTCTTGTCTATTTGCACTGCAAGTTACTCAGGGGAGGGACTGTCCATTTTTGTTTGACTGGCACCTAGCACAATGGAAGCTAGTGGGGCACCAAGTGCTACTCAAATATAACTAATAATAACCGCACTGAGTTCAATTAGAGGCGTTACTTGTATCTTTGGTTGGACAACAGGGACAGTTAGTAGGAACAAAAAGTCTTCTCCAGCTAGTCCAAATGCATGAGAGGGATGTTTTCCCACTGAGTCCAGAATTCGGACAGAGGAAGGAGAGAGAAACCCAGAGCTAAACAGACTGGAAACCCGAACTCTTTTCCAGGGGACAAATATCACCTTTTTTTCACGTCAGCTGTGAAATGCGTCTTTTTAATTTCCTGTAATTTAATTAAGAGAGGAAATTGCGTTCGTTAAAACTTTATCTTCTCTGTAGCCCTTTATGTGACCCAGTCGCAGGGAGTGAATGAAGGCTCTGTAGTGCTCTGTCGCATTCCAAAATAACCTTTATTTCAGCAGCATCGCCACATGTTTCTAAACAAACAGCTGAAGCTGCATCGTTCATTTTCAGGCTGAGGCGCCGTCCAAGCGGCGATGGATTCTTGAATTCCTCTCCTGCTTATGAATAGGGAGCTAATCTATATAGTGCAGGCTAATTATTCCTTGGTGCACACTCCGCATGGGCCATTTGAGAGATAACTCCGGATTAATAGGGCCCTACCAAATTCACAGTCTGTTTTAGTCAGTTTCACAGTCATGGGTTTCTTAAAACGGTAAATTTCATTATTTCAGCCATTTAAATGAGAAATGTTAGGGTGCTGTAATTGGAGGGGCCCTGTCCCAAATATGGAGGGGCCCTGTCCCAATATGTTAGATTAGTAAGAAGATGGGATGGGATAGCAAAATACTGCCATGATGACTGCTATAGCAGGACTGAACTGGTGATCCACAGTGCTGAAAGCATAAGCTGGTATAGTTAAAGTTGAGCTAAAAAGCTCCCTCTTCCTTGTTGCTACTAGAACAGACTTGTATACTCTGTCTAGCAGGCACAGCTGGGATCATAGTGAGACTTGGCAGAATTCAATGTATTTATTTTTTATCATTTCAGTGGATAATACTGTTTGGTTTTAAGCATTTTCCCCGCAATTTTTATCCATTTAAATGTTTGCAGTTGTGGGAACTTTGGGAAGGGTCAGACATCGGTGCAGCCAGGCAATAATTAATGACCGCAGATGTTGAGATTAAAAAAACGAATGCTTTTGATAGTGGGCTAAACCCAAATTATCAACATCACAAGTCAAAATATGCAAAATAAAAATCCCCAAATCATCAAGTCGGGCCGAAGCAGCATTTCTCTTACTTTGCCTAGCGGTAAACGTTGATATTAACTATGGGAATATGTTTTCATCAGTTTGCATGTGTACAGGGAAATCTGAAGCCGTTGCATCTGAAGAAGCAGGTTTTTTACCCACAAAAGCTTATACTCAAATAAATCTGTTAGTCTTTAAGGTGCCACCGGACTCCTTGTTTTTATGGTGAAATTAACATTTATCAACTTTTATCATAACAGATCCAATTGTTCTAAGCTTATTTCCAACGCACACTGACCCACCAGGGCTACGTATATAGTGATGCTATGCTAATAACAGCTGGGATGGGTTCTCTGAAATAGCTGTTGTTATATATTTCATCAGAGTTGTAGATGACTCTTCACAGCGAAGATAGAAAGGCAGGTTGCTGTATCAGCTCTGCGCAATGACAAGGCACCATGACTTGTAGTGCTTCTATATTGTGATGCCAACTTTTCCCAGCCTAGCGCTAAAAATTTCCCAGATCTGGTGAAAGATTCCCAGACACTAGAAATTTTGCACCAGAATTGGGAAATTTTTAGCCAGTGCTTCTATATCCTGGGAAATTTCCCAACATCTGGCTATTTTGGAGTAAAATGTTTCACCTTGGGAAATTGCAGGGCAAATTGGGAAACTGCAGGACACATACTGTTAAAAATTCCCAGATGTTGGGAAATTTCCCAGGATATAGACGCTCTGATTCATTGACTCACCGATTAGTCCTACCCACAACTCAGCCACACTTACACACATCCATGGAAGGGGTCATCCTGGGAAGCCACGTAATGCTGAATGTAGCAAGCACCGCCGCTCTGCCTGGTGAATATATCAGCTTGGCAGAATGGTGGTGGCAAATCCGCAGTTCTAGTCTTGGTTATTCCACTGACTTTGTGCTAAACAGAATATTTTCCAAAGTGGCCTCTGGTTTAGGGTGCCGCAAATGTTTGGTGCATAACTTGAGACACCCAGGGCTTGAGAAAAACTGTTCTGCTCCCTCCACCTGCAGCTCAGTGCTCGTCCCCGCTGCAAAGCAGACAAGGGGCCATCCCAAAACCATCTTGGCAAATATGGTCTGTCACCTCTGTGTCTCAGGATCTCGCTCGGAGAAATGGGGACACCAACAGCGCCCCCTGGCTTTGAAGAATGCAAACAGCTCCTCAGCCGGGAGACACACTTCAGGGCATTAGCATCATCTAACCTTTCGCCCAGCTGACATCCTGTAGCAGAGCAGTTCACACAGACTTGTCTGTCTTTGGCTGCCCTGTGGCTCTTTCCTCTGTGTTTCATTTTCAGGGACTCAAAAGGGTTATCTGTTCTCATGGTCACAGCGAGGGCTGCCTGCCTCCTCCAGCTTCTCCCCAAGCCATGTGCCTGCCCGTGCGGCATCAGGTGAATTGAACCCTGCGCTCTATTTTAACACAATCCCGGGAGCTTTTGAGACATTCCAGAAATACTTTGGAGAACAGTACCTGCTGTCTCCAGCAAGCGCGGGGCCGGCCTGACGTTCAGTCTGGGAAAACTGTCTCCTTCTGCTGTGGTTACAGTCAGGAGAGTGACTCTCTTAAAACAGGTTTCCCAGGGGTAGCCGTGTTAGTCGGTATCAGCAAAAAGAACGAGGAGTCCTTGTGGCGCCTTAGAGACTAGCAAATTTATTTGGGCATAAGCTTTAGTGGGATAGAACCCACTTCATCAGATGGATGGAGTGGAAAATACGATAGATAGATAGATAGATAGATAGATAGATAGATAGATAGATAGATAGATAGATAGATAGATAGATAGATAGATCATGAAAGGATGGGAGTTGCTATACCGACTCTAATGAGACAAATCAATTAAGGTGAGCTATTATCAGCAGGAGGAAAAAATGTTTGTGGTGATAATCAGGGTGGCCCATGACAAGAAGGCGTGACTAAGAGTAGGGGGCAAAATTAGCAGAGGGAAATAGTTTTAGTTTGTGTAAAAAGAACAGGAGTACTTGTGGAACCCTAGAGACTAAAAATATATATTTCAGTATAAGCTTTCGTAGGCTACAGTCCACTTCATCGGATGCATAGAATGGAACACACAGTAGGTAAGATATAGATACACACAGAGAAAATATGTAAAGATGGAAGTTGCCATACAGATTCTAATAGGCTATTTAATTTAGATGGGCTATTGTAGTGATAATCAAGATGGTCCATATCAGACAGTTGACAAGAAGGTGTGAGGATACCTAACATGGGAAATGATTCAATTAGTGTAATGACCCAGCTTGTCAACTATCTGATATGGACCATCTTGATTATCACTACAAAAGGTTTTTTTTTTCTTCTGCTGATAATAGCTCACCTTATTTGATTTGTTTCATTATAATCAGTATGGCAGGCCCCATTTTTTCATGTTCTCTGTATATATATATATATATACCTCCTATTGTATTTTCCACTCCATGTATCTGATGAAGTGGGTTTTACCCCACGAAAGCTTATGCCCAAATACATTTCTTGGGGTTGGTCTTCACTATGGGGGGGATTGACTGCAAATACGCAAGTTCAGCTGCTCGCATCCAACGAAGTGGGTATTAGCCCACAAAAGCTTATGCTTCAATACTTTAGTTAGTCTTTAAGGTGCCACAGGACTCTTTGTTACCTCTGCTATTCCAGACTAACACGGCTACCTCTCTGATTCTTAAGTTCAGCTACGTGATTCACGTAGTCTGCATATCTCCTGCCAACTTACCTGCCGTCCTCACAGCAGTGGCAGTCGGCAGCGCGCTCCCGCGTCGACTCCAGCTTGCACCTCTCCGCGAGCTGGAGTTCCGGAGTCAACGGGGGCGTCGCGGGCAATCGATTGCTACCCGCTGATCCAGTGGGTAGTGAAAACAAGGCCTTAGTCTCTAAGGTGCCACACGTACTCCTGTTCTAACACGGCTGCTACTCTGAAACCTTTTAGTTTGCGCAATGACCCATCCAATCCCGGTCATTTTTCAAGCCTAATTTAATGATATCCAGTTTGCCAATTAATTCCAGTTCTGCAGTTTCTCGCTGGTGTCTGCTCTGGAAGGTTTTTTTGGTTAAAGAATTGTGACTTTTAGGTTTGTAATTGAGTGCCCAGGGAGGTTGACGTGCTCGCTGACTGGTTTTTGAATGTTATAATTCATGAGGTCTGATTTGTGTCCATTTATTCTTTTGCGTAGAGAATCTCCATGCATCTGATGAAGTGGGTTCTAGCCCACAAAAGCTTCTGCCCAAACACATTTGTTAGTCTCTAAGGTGCCACACATACTCCTCGTTCTTTTTTCTCTTTAAACGGTGTCACATAAAGGTGGATTAATCAGCTTTTTACCTGTCCAGGGCCGTGTTCCAAACACCGTTCTCTCAGGCCGGACGGGGTAGTTTAGTTTACAGTGCCTGACAGGGAAAGGAGGAGGGGAGGGTGTGGTATGACGCTTTGCTGCATTTTGTGTCAGAGGGGTGTGAGGTCTCGAGCGTGTACACACACACACACATACACACATGCACATGATACGCAGTGGTCCCCAAACTTTTTATGCCCCGTCCCTCCTAACCCCGTCCACTTCTGCCCACCCACGGCTGTGAGTGGAGTGGTGGCTGGGCCAGGAGCCAGTGGCAAAGGCCAGGGACGCGGCTGGGGATGGGTCTGGGACCAGAAGCAGAACCCAAGGGCCCAGGGCCGCAGCCACAACTGGGGGTGGGACCGGAACAGAGCTGGGGACTGAGCGGGGCTGGGTGGGGCTCCCTCCCCTCCTCCAGTGGGGGTGACCCGGGCCCTGCCGCTCTCCCCCAAACATTCTTCCATGCCCCCTAGAGGGACGCGCCCCTCAGTTTGGGGACCAGTGCGTTATAGGACATTGGTGTATCTATGGACAATAATCAACTATCCTGTAACAATCCTAAGATCTCGGCTGCTGCGGTGGGACTGAAATGGCTCTTGGCCTGTTCTCAGTTCTGGTGACCTCCTCAGAGAGGCATCTGGGGACAGCGCGGACAGTCACCGCAGTGTGTGCTATGGCTCCCTGCCTTCCTTCCCCGGGCTTCGCCCCCGCATGCCCCTGTGCCTGGGAGGGATATAGGCAAAGTGAGGGACAGAACCCTCCCCTAAGGCACAAAGTTCCTGTACTTTCCTCTGATCAGAAACAGGACACTGGATTCATTGGACCAGGAGTTTGGTCCATTACCCATGTTCCACTGTGATCAGAACCAGATAGTGCAAGGTAATTGACAAGCCCAGGTTGAAACTCAGTCTCGTTTGCCTCACTGAGCTCAGGATAATTATGCATCTTGCAGTAACCTCTAATGCCCCCCGTCAAGAACAGGGCCCCCTTGCATGAGACACAGTGCAGCCACTTAAGATACGTCTCCACTGCGACCGGGAGGTGCGGTTGCAGCATGGATAGACATACCTGAGCCAGCTCCGGTCTAACGAGATCACGTAGCAACTGCAGTGAAGCCAGGCAGTGGCCGCTCAAATATAGACCTAGCATCCCTGGCAGGCGAGGCTGGTCTGTGCGGATACCAGTGTTGTGACCATTTCACTGTGATTATTAACTAGTTTAAAGCTAGCTGGGGTATGTTTACATGGGCCGCAGTCACACTTCCTCATGGCAGTGTAGTCAGACCCTTTGGGAGCACCTCTCCCCTCAAGAGCTTAAAATCTAAATAGGCAAGACAGACCATGGGTGGGAGGGGAAACTGAGGCACAGAGAAGTTAGCCTTATGCTGTCCACTTCACCCCACTCTGGATAGGGGATGGGGGCACCGTCGCATCTCTCATGTAGCCACCTCATTTCTGCAAAGCCCCAGTAGTCCACCTGTGCAAATAACAACCAAGAACCGCAGGCCTACGAAGACCAGTTAAAAACGCAGCGGGCCGTTTTCCTTCAGCACATGTGTACGCCAGGTGGCCATTAAACCTGCTGCGGTGACTTTCCAGAACAACCCTGGCGCGACTAAATAAACCAACCGGCTACTGAAGGCTGTTTCTTTTCCTTCGCGCCACCCTAAACCCCAATAAACACCTCAGACGTGAAAAGAAGCCAACCAGGGCCGAAAAGCCAGCCCCCCCCCCCCCCCGTTGATTGGAATTTGCAATAGATCTGCCTGGGACCGAGCCGCGGACGGACTTTCCGAGCGCGTCCCGACTTTAGCAATGAATGTTCCTGTGCATCCCCCCCGCTTCCAGAGCCCGTCATGCCTGTGGTCGGCGTGGGGGCTGACGGGACCCACAGGAGAATGTCGCATTTGCATTTCTCAAGCGAAATGAAAAGGAACTGGGGTTTGGGGGCCGGATGAAGCCTGCCAACCGCCTTCATCCTGCGGTGGTCACCGGTGCTGGTGGAGCCGTCCTCCTGAAATGTGATCCACTGGGGACCCTGGGGCGTTCGGCCCCCGGCGTGGGTTCTGAGAACTTGGCAATCTGGCCCTGGAGCAATCCCGGTCCCATGTGGCCACACTTTGGCCCTGTGACATGTCTCCCTGCCAGGGCTGCTGAGTTGCCGCCACAGGAATGAAGAGAGAACTGGGATATGGGCTCTTTTTTTCTTTGCTTCTCCCCTTTCCTATCCAGCCGAGCTGTCCCCGTGGATCCTGCCAGCCTGGTGGGGGAGCTGCTTGCCCCGGGGACAGTCTCCTCTCTCGCCGCCGGTCTCCCCGGCAAAGGATCCGCCCCGGCAGCTCCGGGGCAAAGGTGAGCCGAGGAGCAGCTGTGGGAGCTGAGCAGAGAGTGGTGGACGCCCGTGATGGGACTGACCGGAGCAGAGAAATGACTGGCTGGGTGCAGAGGTCCCAGGTCACTTGCTAGGTCAAGGCAGATGATGGACAACGACCTCCTTTCACTGCTGCTTCTTGTCTGCTCCTCTGTGGCTCGTTCCCCCCTCCCCATTGCCTCTTTTCCACCCCTCCCCAGCTCTGTTGGCTCTTCACTGTGGCCATTCCATCGCCTCTTCCCTGCCCCTCTGCCGGGTTCCCGCCGCTCTTCCTCAGCCTTCTCAACTGAAACTCACGCAGGGTTAGTCAATGTCCTGGTTCTGGCTCAGCAGAGAGGATCAGAGCCTGTCTAGCGCCTCCCCCCCCCCTTTGCTGAGAAAAGGGAGAATTTATTGACACCAAAAGTCCCCCCTGTTCTGTAGCACTTTCTTAGCTCCACATGGGAATAGCCGGAGGAAGAAACTCCTGAGACAATTCTCCAGCGACCCCCTTTCTGGGAAATGTTTGCAGTGCCACTGATTGACTCTGGCTAACAGATGATGCAGTGGGATGAGGGTAATGTAGAGGGGAAAATAGAGAGACACCAGGTCAATGCCAGGTTAAAAGAATCGCTGCTTCATCTCTTCTATCCAGCTGCTTATCTGGTCCCTATCACCTTAACATCTCAGCACCTCACTGTCTTTAATGTATTTATCCTCACAATATCCCTGTGAGGAAGGTAGTGCTATTATCCCCATTTTACAGATGGGGAAACTGAGACTCAGGGAAATGAAGTGACCTGCTCAACATCGCACACATAAAGTTTGTGGCAGAGCTGGGAAATCAAACCCTGATATCTTGAGTCCCAGTATTGTGCCATTTGAGCAAACTCAGCCTTCCAGAAGATGCAAGTTAGGTTTCTCTTGCCCACGGGGCACGGGTCACTTGCTGGATGCGTGGGATTCTGTGGCCTGCGTTACGCAGGAGGTCAGACTAGATGATCATAATAGTCCCTTCTGACCTTAAAGTCTATGAGTCTATCATGTGTCATTCATGATTCTGCTGCCTGGAATAGATATCTTTTGCAGAATTTGTTTCTGGCTACCTCTACTTTCACATTTATATTTTCACAGGAACATTCTGGGCAGCAAAATCATGAATGACCCATGAGATTGTCGAGAGAAACCTACATTACATCTTCTGGAAGGCTGAGTGTGTGTATATATAGATAGAGCGAGAGAGAAAAATAGATATATAATGACTTCAGATTGACCCCAGCTTCGGAGACATTCCAATGTAGGCAACACATTTTCATTTTTCTCCCAAAGCAAAGTTTTGCAAATCATATCAACGGGGGAAAAAAACCCCAACAACCAGGAGACTGGTGATCCTGAAGCAGTGTGGTCCAGTGGCTAGAGCCATGGCTTAGGCTTACATGACTACTTGAGGTTCCTTCTAACCCGCTGTTTCTGTGACTCCAGTGACGCGGGTTCTAGTTCTCGCTGTGGAGGAATCCCTTCACAACCTTGTGTGCCTCTTTCCATTTTGATCTTGTCTATTTGTGGGGAAGAGCTTTGGGACAGGGACAGTCCATCGCTTTGTGTGTTTGTACACCGTCTAGTCGAAAGGAGGGGGTTGATCTTGGTTGGGGCCACGAACCACGACTGTAATACAAAGAGTAAAAACATTTTTCTAGTGACTTTAATTCAGAAGGTTGCCAGAGCACATTGCAGTATACTAGGATCGCTTGTCTATCCCTGGAATGCAGCCAGTTCCGGGGTGGAATAGGCTGCTGTTTAAGCATTACTCAGTGAAACAACGCAATAGTTTAGGACAAGAAGTGGAAAAATACCAGATTCCAGCTGATACTGCAGGAGGAATTTAGGGCGGCAGAATACAATGACCAGAGTTGGAATCTGGCTTGGAGAAGGGTCTCACACCCTATTTTTGTGACAGCTGCCGTGGGAAATGCAAGGACCAGAAGCTGTTGGGACCTCTGTTTTAATTCAGAGATAACACAATAACCTCCAGCAGGGCAATGCCCCCCACTGGCATTCTGGGACATGAATTCTGTGCAGTTCAGAGGAAAAGCAGTTCAATCGCCTTAGCCCCGGGAGCAATTCACCAAGGTTTATGGTGGAGTCTCCATCAGCCACCATTTTTCAATCGAGATTGGATTCCCTCCCCCAGTAAGAGATCTGCTCTAGTTCAAACAGGAATTATTTTGGGGACGTTCTATGGCACGGTGGCCAAATGGCAGCTCTTTTATAGTTAAAGTGAGGCTCTCGGTCTCCTCCACCCACCATCTCCCCATTCTCCACCTACCAGACTGGGGGAGCTTGAGGCTTCTAACCTGCAGGGTGGGGGTTCTTGGGGCTTCAGCCCCATGGGAGGTGCCTGCCAGAGTTCAGGGCTAAAGCCTCGAGATGCCCCCCCCCCGCCCCCACAACCCCACAGGGCAAAATCCCCTAGTCCCACCTCCTTGCCGCAGGTGTGAAGCCCTGGACCCCAGCAGACATGTCCCGGCTCCCAATCTTATGAAGATTGTCGTATTCGGCTCAGAGGGTTCGTAACTTTGGACATCCTTGTTCTCTGGCCTGTTTTAAGCTGGAGGTCAGACCAGATGATCACAAGGGTCCCTTCTGGCCTTAGACTCTGTTCCACATGAGGCAAAATCATGATTTTTGTAGCTGGTTTTGGTTAGGGGGTTGGAGGACTCAGATTCCTCACAGGGGTGTTTGTGTGTGTGTGTATCCCCCTAACTGACACAGCAGTTCACAAATCATTCACCCAGAAGTGTATCCCTTTTACACACTGCCACACGCATGCAACACAAGGAGACTTATTAACCAGCTTTGCGTAAGGGAGTGACGGTGTATTTTGTCCCTTTGCTGTGTTTCCGTTTGCACTGACTGCTTTCTGTTAATAAAGTTAATGAGGGATTGTTTCCCTTTCCCCCCTTCCATGGCAAGGACATAACAAATGAGATCCAAAAGGATAATCGCTCTTAGATATTAAACTAACGGCTTCTACAAGTGACTTCAGGGAAGTTGACCTGAGACCTCCATCTCTCCTCGAGGTGATTTCCGGATTTGCAGGGAGAACTCCATTGAAAGGCATCAGACGTTAGGAAAACACACTCCTTCCCTATGGAGTAGGTGGGGGTTTACAGCGCAACGGCTGGAGTGCAAGGAGCTGGAGGGGATGAAACACCGAACCACGTCCAGTTGGCTTGGATTTTAAAGCAGTGTTTGCCACAGCTCTCCGCGTAGGAGACAGGCGGTTATGAGCACAAACCTCTCTCTGACTTTCCTGGGCACCTGACATACATTGCATAGGAAACCGAGGCCCCGATTCAGCAAAGCACCAAAGCACGTGCTCCATTATATGTGAACGATCCTGTCCCTGTTCCACAAAGCACTTAGGCAACCCCCTTCCCCTCTCTGCACCTTCCTTTCCCTTCCCACGCTTTGAGGACATCTGCACGGGAGCTGGAGGAGCAATTTCCAGCCTGGGCAGCCATTCCAGCCAACTAAAAATAGAAGCGTTGCCACAGTCACTCTAAGCACGAGCCCATCTGAAACCCTGGGTACGTGCTCCAGCGGCTCCCACCACTCCTGCTGGCATGGGTAGGCTTCTATTTTTAGCACGCTAGCTCTATCAGAGCTAGTGCAGGTATGTCTACCTGAGCTGGAAATTGCACCTCCAGCCCCAGTGTGGACATACTCTTTGTCTTGTTTATTTAGATTGTTAAGCGAGTGAGGCAGTAGCACCTTGATCTCAGCTGAAGCTACCCGAATCCAAATAATAAATGACAGCTTCAAGCCTTCGCCAGTACTGCAGGCAAACCAAAGACACCTGATACAAAAGCCAACATTCTATCCACGAGACCATGTTATCTTCCTGGCCAGTGAGGTGTGCTGGAAGCCCTGAAGGCTGAAGATGGCCATTCAATTAAACACATTAGAACTCAAAAGAGAAATGGTTACTCCGGGGTATTCCTTGCAAAACTCCCTTTCCATCTCTGAAAGATCAGGCCAGAGGCTCAAAACATTTGTCTGACAATGGCTTTCAGCACAATTGGGTGTACACTGCCTGGAAGCGAGTTTCGCCACTGGCAGTAAAACAGGACAGTAAAAACTTGCCCGGGGATTCAGGGCACGCAATGTTTACCAGCCACAAAGAAAGTCAACGTCTGGTAAAACTCGATGGCTGAGCAGGTGGATGTGCTGCTGGGTTGTCTGTCGAATGCAAATGTGGGTTTTTTCCGTGCAGGGCTCTCCCAGAAATGGCCTCCAGACACCCTTTGAGAACAGAAGGAACAGCAGTCGCTCTTCTTTCCATTCGATGTCAGGCCCAGACGTTACGCAAGCTGAAGAGGAAGCTCGTTGGTCATTGGCCAGCCTAGTGGGAAAAGATTAGAACATGACCTCCTGACAGTCTAGGATTGATAGCCATTGGATAGGCCTTGAGATAGGGGCTGAAGCTGGTTTCTGCACTGGAAATTACTCAACTTGGAAGCTCTGATGTCCAAATATTTTGCTACCAAAACATGACAACTAGATAATTCATTGCCAGACACATACAGAGCCGCGCAAACTGCCGATGAGTAACCTAAGCAGGAGGAGAATGTTCTTGTGGTTAAGAACCTGGCCTGGGACGCGGGGAAGCAGGTTTAATTTGTGGTTGTCACAGCCACCCTGTGTGGCCTTAAGCAACCTCTTCACCCTTTCTGTGCCTCAGTTTCCCATCTGAAGAAGGGGGGAGGAATAACCCTTTCTTTGTCTCTTGTATTTAGATTCTGAACTCTGCAGGGGCGGTCTCTAGCTCAGCAGTCCTCTGATGACTATTATTCAGCAGCACTCCTCCTGACAATCATTGCTTTGATGAGTTCATAATCTAACCTGATCTCAGGTGGGGCCCGTGGCCACTGTTATACTAATGACACTTAACAATAAAAATGTGGCTAGAAAATGGAATTGGAGCCAGCGGAGGGGAATGATCACCCTATTTAGAGAGAGCTGAAAGAACACGAATGGTCAGAAATCGAACCGTTTGCATTATTTATGTTGTTTGGTTCTCATTTCTCTCTGCGGGGATGATGAAAAGAGATGGGTCAGTTTCGCTCTTGTTTCTAGTCAGTTTCCAGTTAGATTCACTTCTAGGCTCTCCTGTTCTACTCCAATACTGTCATGGTTGGGTTGTAAACAGTCAAGCATGGGGGTGTTAATATTTTTGTAACTTTTCTCTCACTAGGTGCGGTTGTCACATTGCACTCTCGCTGGCAAATTGTCTGAGATCATTGGAATGACACTTGCTTTCTTCCCACCGGCTCACTCCTTCAATAGGCTCTGCATTTGCTGTGCTTTCAGCTGTCCGTGCCTGGATTCCTCCTTAGCTGAGACCAAAGAGCCAATTTTCTGCTCCCTTCTCATTAAAAGAAAAATGGCTCCAAACCAAATAACGATGTGGAATCAAAGAGCCTCGTACAAATCATGTCAACCGCCCACGAATACTCAGAGCAAAAATTGTTGTTGGGTTTTTTTCCCCCTTTTTCTTCTTGGCAGGAAAACTGGGAACGAGAGACCGGAAGTTAGAAATTGTTTGCTTGCGTTTTACAAAGCTTGGAACGAGCCTTGTCATCTCCTGGGAGTGTTAGAGATTGCACAATCTCAAAATCTTAATGCTCTTGTCCAAGACATCCAGCTGCCTAGCCAATCTCTCTACCTTTCAGCAAATCATGAACTTTTCTGAACACTAGAGCAACAGGAATTTGAGAGGAAGATCCCTGAAATAACTCTGAGATCCGTTTTTTACCAGACGAGAAGCCTGGGAAACTCTCAGAAGATATAAAAATGATTCCCTCTACCATGGCTTCCCCCTTCAAAATTTTGGCTGTGAATTTTGAGCATTTCTTGTTTTTCAAGAAACGGGGGCGAATGGATCTAAGTATCAGTTTCCTCCAGTTTTCTCCCCAGGGAGGGGAATTGGTGCTGCTCATTAACAGAATTGGCCCAAACTCACCATTTTGGATTCATAACATTTTGCATTTCTCATTGATTCCGCACTGGAGCCAAGCCTCGGCTAGAGATGAGGCTCTAACTGGGAGTGTGGAAGTCCTGGCCTAGTCTCTCAGAGCTCCTACTCTGCCTGCTTCGTAGCAAGAAATTGGGAGGCCCCTGGTTTCCCAGCCCTGGGACAGGCCTCGTGATAGCAGAGGCCTAACTAAACATTTTAGCACCTAGCATGAGCAATCATCTTTGAAGCTCTTGGAGGTGATGCATGGGGGGGGAACAGGGCCACATGCTCCCCCCCCCCCCAGATTTCTTCCTTTCTAGGGGGATGCACCCCACAGTTTGAAAACCATCATCTCCCGCTGGAGTCGGTAGCTCTGAAGCTGGTGGGAGTTGCCTGTCCCGTTCAGTCCCCTGGGGCTCCATACCGAGGGAGCCGGGGCACTGGTTGGTGGCCCGGAAGCCCAACCTGCCCTCCTCCATGAGCTGACTCCCTCTGCATGGCCAGATGCCCCCCAGGCAGGGTGGGTGGCACAGCTCAGGTCTGTGCCCCTGACACGCTCTTGCCTCTGCCCCGAAGGAGCCGGGTGCTGGCCGGCGACACACCCTGGAGCTGACACTACCCAGGGAGCCCAACTGTCATGAGATGCTCCCTACCGTCTTCACCCCCTCGGGGCACCTGCCTCGCAGCAGCCCATCACACCCCGCTCGCTGCCCGGGGACCTGCCATTGCAGCCCGATCATGCTCCCCACACTCCCCTCTAGCCCTGCCCTCGTTCCGACCTTGCGTGGCGGGGCAGCTATGGAGCGTGGCATCCAGACTCCCAGCCGCTCACTAGGCGAACGGGGAGGTTTCCAGGCAGAAACTTGCCTGTGTTTTGATGGCACCTGCAACGGGTTTGACAAAACGCCTCCAACTGCCATTTTCTGATGCAACTACATTTAGTTGGCGAATTCCTGAGCAGTTCTACTAGCTAACCTCCTCTGCCCCCCAACTCTGCTCTTACCCTTATCCTGATAACCCTCATCTTCTGTACTAATTACCCTAACTAACGAGAGCAACGGGACCTGCAGGGTGCCGGACACTCTAGGGCCTTTTCATTTAGGTGACTCCATTTTGAAAGAGATTTAGGTGCCAAAAGCTGCTGATAGGTACCAACTGAGATTGTCGAAGGTGCCAAGGTGCCTAACTCCCATGGAATTATCTGTATCTTTTGGTGGCGAGTTACCTTTAAAATTCTATCTAAAGTTAGGCACTTAAATCCAAATGGAGTCCCCTAAATGAAATTGTCCGGCTTTCCCAAGTTGCTCGTCAACTGCAGATCCTGTCAACGTCACAGGGAGGCGTGGATGCTTGGCACTTCTGAAAACCAGGCTACTTTTACGTAGGTGCCTAAATGCAACATTTGTCACCAAAGTTTGAAAATATGGGCCTGCGAGTTAAGCACCGAAAGGGAACGGGTCCAGTCCTGTCACCTTTCCAGACCAAGATCTGCCACGGCACTCAGTGGGAATTCTGACCACACACTGCTTCTGAGATCAACTCTTCAAGGAGGTGACCAACCGATGTCTGTGACTCAGGAGAAAGCAGGTCGGCATCTCAAAGCAAGACAAGAACGAAAGATATGCCAGAACTGAGAAAAACAAAAGAGCAAAAACCATCACCTCTTTTCTACAGCCGTTCCAGCCTCACCCATAATATGTTGGAAGGAACCTCAAGAAAAACTATGATCAAACCATTCGGGGTCCCGGGGTCAAATCCAGTAGAGATCATCAGTGACTGGGATGATTTAGTTTGGGGTTGGTCCTTGGACTAGATGACCCCGAGGTCCCCTCCAACCCTGATAGTCTATGATTCTATGATTGTATGTTGTTACCCTCTGATGGCTTTTTGGTATGACAAATGAGTTGATGGCTAGCAATGGTTGAGTGCCCACATCTCAAATAATAACACCACTAACTGAATCCCTTTTCGATGGTCTTGGCATGGAGGCCAGGGAATGAATGTGCCGTGGAGACTCAACCACCCTCTGTCGCCATTTGATATGGTCCCCTCTAGGACAGGGAGGGGACATATCAACAGGCAACCTAATGGGGAGCTAACCCAAACTATACTTGACCTGTGGGAAAACAGAGGAGTCCAGGCTCTCGGGCTATTAATCTGGTACTTTTAATTGGTCTACAAGGTCTAAATACATGAAAAATAAATGGTAATAAACTGAACAGCACATTCAGTTCTGGCCCAGTGTGGCCAAAAAGGCTAATGTGATCCTTGGATGCACAAAGGGAATACAGAGTGGGGGTAGAGGGCTTGTATTACCTCTGTATTTGGCACCGGTGGAATAGCTCTTGGAACACTGCGTCCAGTTCTGTCATCCACAATTCAAGACGGATGCTGGAAAGTTGGAGCGGGTTCAGAGAAGACCGATTCAAGGATTGTAAAACCTGCCATACAGTGATAGACTCAAGGAGCTGAATCTATTTACCTACCAAAGAGAAGCTTAAGGGATAACTTGATTACAGCTGGTCTACAAAAGGCAGAGAGATTTCATAACATCAGGCTCATTAACAGAAGCAGACAAAAATCTAACAAGCGCCAATGGCAGGAAATTGAAGCTGGACAAATACAGCCCAGAAATAAGATGCAAGGGAATTAATCACCGGAACAATTTATCAAGGGTCCCTTACTGAAAGATTCTTCATCAATGAAAATTTGAAAATCAAGATTGGATGTTTTTTCCTAAAAGCTATGCTCTAGTTCAAATGGGAATGGATTCAGAAAAGTCAACTGGTCTGTGTCATTCCGGAGCTCAGACGAAATGACCAGAACAGGCCTGATGACGAAACGAATGAGAAATCTCCCAGATAAATCCCATGGGCCAAATTCTCTGCGGGCACAAGTGGGCAAAGCTGCATTGAAGTCAGTGGCGCTGCGCCAGCAGAATTTGTGCCTGTGGTTTTTTACTCTGGTTGTGACTGTAGGCTATTTTTAGCTCTCAGCTGATGAAACCCCCTCTGACAATCTGCACTGCCACCTTGCGTGAATCCAGCTTTGTCTTTGCTTCCTCTGGACGAGGGTGACAGGATGTCCCGATTTTATAGGGACAGTCCCGATTTTGGGGTCTTTATATAGGCTCCTATTTCCCCCCACCCCCATCCTGATTTTTCACACTTGCCGTCTGGTCACCCTACTCCAAACCCCTCCGCCTCACCAACACCAAACGTTTCTTCCCATGTTTCCGTCTCTGTGCACAGACCCGTGATTGACAGATTCTTATTATTACTGGCCAGCTGTGAGCATCAGCACCCCTTTGATAGTGGCGGTGGCCTGCCTGTCCCCACGCTGTGCGAATGAAGGGTGTGCTCTCTCATGCTGTTGCATGGCGCCTCTACGGCACCCCACTGAAATCGTGCAAGGAGCCGTGGGTCTCCGTTCTCCTCCCTTTCCTCCTCGGGCCGCCTCTCCATCCCTATCATTACTACTGACTCTGTTCTCTGGACTCCCCCTTGGCTGGCAACATCTTGCTCTCAGTCAACAGTCCGGGTGAAGATGCACCTGTCCAAGTCCAATCTCACCTGGGTGATGTACTGTATAGAGGGTCTGTCACCCCTATAGTTCCATGTGCAGCATGTGCATTTGTGTATATCTATACATCCATGCACAGGGATAATGGCACATGGAAAGGAGGGGAGATTATGGCATTGGGAAATTCATGGTAGAAGGTGCTACACCTAGAAGGCATTTCGCCTGTTAGACCTTCATGGTGGGGACTCTTCAGCTGGCATCCATCAGGGTCGCTCCACCGCTGATGGGGATTTGGCTGTCATGCATTCGTTGCTATTTAGCATTTAAGGCCAGAAAGAGCCATTAGATCGTCTAGTCTAACCACCTGTGTATCACCGATCATCACATTTCCCCCAGTTACCCCTGGATTGAGTCCAGTAACGTGGTTTCGTATAAAACCTTCCAGTCCTCAGGAGAGGGAGGGAGCTGATTAGGTGATGTGATAAATGAGGCCGGGGGGGGGGGGGAGGTAACTCCCTTTTATGGACACCCACCCAGCCAGTTAGCTGTAAAATTGCTCTTGAAAGCTGTTCTCTGCTTGCTTTACCTGTAAAGGGTTAAAAAAGCCCCCGCCCCAGGTGAAGAAAAGGGGCACCTGACCAAAAGAGCCAATGGGAAGAACAGAACTTTTGAAAATGGGATGGAAGCTTTCCCTTTGTGTCTGCGGTTGGTCTCTGGAGAGGGGGGAACAGCGCAAAGGCAGGCTATGACTATGCTATAAGCAGCTTTAAGCCAGGTGTGAGAAATCATCAGATTGTACCTAGAATTACTGAGTTGAAACCCCTCCAACTATGTAAGGAAATTAGGAATGTTTAGAAAGGCGCGATTAGGTTTATTTCTGTTTATTTTTTAAGGCTTGTGGATTTCTCTGTGCTCATTCCAGATGCTTTTGTTTACTTGTAACCTTTAAGATGAACACCCCCCTCCCCAAGAAAGCTAGCTTGGGTTCTTAACTTTTGGAACTGCTCTTTTAAAAATCTAGCAAAAGCTTAAGTTCCAAATGTGTTTTTCTTCCTTTTTGTTTTTAATAAAATGTACTCTTTTAAAGAACAGGATTGGATCTTTGGTGGCCTAAGAGGTTTGTGCACGTTGCTTAATTAGCTGGGCTCAACATCTAATTTATTTTGTTTTCTTTCTCAGCCCTCCCCTGGGGGGGGGGGGGTTAAAGGGCTTGAGGGTACCCCACAGAGAGGAATTCCCAAGTTTGCCTTCCTGAGTCCAAGGGGTTTTTGTTTGTTTTTTCACATTTGGGTGGTGGCAGTGTTTACCAAGCGAAAGTCAAAGAGAAGCTTTAACCTTGGGAGTGTAATACAAACCTGGAATGGCCAGTATTCATGTTTAGAATCCTTTTGGGTCCCTCACCTTCTGCGCTCAAAGTGCCGGGGGGGGGGGGGGGATCAGCCTTGACAAATCTCAAATGAGCCCAGCAACTGATCCACACTCCATGTTATAGAGGAAAGTGGAAAACAAAGTCCTTGCCTACACACACACACACATATACGCATGTTTAAATGCCTAGCCCAAGTCTGCATAAAATGTGCCTGTCTTGTGCTCTGCTTTTCCCCTTAGGAAATTGAAAACTAGGCTGGATAAAGTATAAAATAGCAAACAATTCTGCACTGAAACTCAGCTGGACCTAATAGCCCTTTCCCTTCCTTGGCATCTAAGTTTCTATCATCTGGTGTCAGTGGGCAATTTTATTATTTATTTTGGATTGCAGACACTTTTCAGGTTGTCAGTTTCATCCCATTTTCGGCTCATCTCACTCTCTTTGTCTCTTCACTGTTATTCTCGCTCTGAGTAAAACTGAAAAACCGAGACACCCGACCCAATTATTTCTCTCTTTGTGCCTTTCCTGTCACTGACATGAAAATCACACCCTGGGTGGCTTTGCAGAGGAGCTGCCAAAGCCAGATGAATTGCTAGGGTGAAACATCAGGCAACTACATTTGGATATCATTATGAAATCTTGCCCTCGCCGTGAGAAACATGCTTCTCTGGCTGTCTCATAGGTCTGGCTTCATTTGTTAGCTGAGTGCCTGGGCTGCTTAGCTGAGGCTTTGTCTATATTCACTGTCACACCTGTTTCACTAATGGTGTCATTGCTAGTCTACACAGGTTTTTATACCACGCATCGCTACAGTATCTGATTAAGCAATATGACTAAGATCTGTCATGCGTGGTTCATTCACCCATTAATCTCATTCATTTTGTGTGCAGTGGAGTGTTTTGTTTGGGTAGGGTTTTGTTTGTATTTGCATATGACGGAGTACACAGACCTAACACTGACCACGAAGGGATTAATGAGATCAGTTCCCCCCGTATTATACCTGTGCAAGATCAAGGTAGAGGTGAGGGTGCGGGATAAAAAAGGGAAAGACCAGCTCACTGGTGGCGGATTGGGAAGACCTCACTGGGGCTAGAACCGTAACTATAGACTGCCTTGTAGCTGCCTCTAAGGCAGGATCAGCTGTGGTGAGAGCCAAACTAAAGACCCTTAAGTGTCAGAGCTGACTGGAAGCAGCTAGGCCGGGTGCAGGATCTTTCAGCTTATCAACTAATTTGGACCCCCTTTGTTCAGGGACCTGCAGAAAAGTCAGCTGGAGAAGAGCGAGAGAACGGCCTCGCAGCAGGGCACGGATACAGCAGAGGTTCTGAACAAACACACCTCATCGGCTTCCTGTGCAGGTTCCCCGGGCTGGAAGCCAGAGTAGAGGGCAGGCCGGGGCTCCCCTATTGGCCCACCCAAGGCAGGAACAGGGAGACCCCAGAGCCAAGAGCTGGGAGGCCCCAAAAGCCAGGGGTTGGACCTAAACCCTGGTGTGTCGCCGCCAAGACCGGTGGTGTGTTGGTCTCTGCTTCCCCTGGACGGGGAAGTGACCTGGCAGGGGGCGGCCGGCTCATAGGAAGAGGTAGCTCTGGAGGGCTAGGGTGGCTGTTAGCAGGGGTCATCAAAGGAGGAGAAAAGCCACACACAGCCATGAGGGCCCAGGCCTGCAGTGAGTAGACACTTCCCCAGTACACGTTGCTCAGTGTTTGTCAGAGAAGGCAGATAAGGGACCTGCCCCTTGCACTTGGAGTGGAAGGGACGTTTGGGATGATCCTAGTTCCTGGGGGGGGGGGGGGCGTGTTCTCAAACTGGCCCCAAGAAAGTTCTGTCTGCTGCCCAGACGGCTCTTACCCGTTTTGGTAGAATATTTCTTTGTGCCCGAGCAGTTTAGTTCTCAATCACAGTTTTCATCCCAGCACGCCAGGGTCTTTACAACACCCTAGGCCCAGCCCATGGAGCACACTGAAGCTAAAGACAGAGACTTTTTAAATTCTAAACCAGTTACATTAAACTGGTGCAAAACACAGTGTGGATGCTCTTAAACCTGTTGGAACCTGGCACACATTCATTTAGTTTAATCCAGTAAGGAATCAAGGTAAGGCATAAAAACCTGGTTTGAATCTGGTTAAGATGATCCTTTCTTTGTTTTCCATTCTAAGACTGTCTCCACTGTGTATTGAACCAGTTAAACTACGTTTGTTTTTTAAGCCAATTTAAAATTCAATGGGTGCAATTTGGAATATTGACCAGGGTCATCAGCTGGCAGACTAGGCCGGCGAGAAATCTGGATTCCAACCTGGCTCCTAACAGGAATTCCACGGAGCTTGTTGTTTTACTGCACCTGTCTCTGTGGTTCCACCTGGTTGGGCATTTTGTACATGATGCTGCCGTTGAGGACGAAACAAGATGCCCAGGAGAAAGCTGCGTCTGGGAAGTAGCCTGTGATTAGAGCTGTGGAAACCCTGAAATTGCCTGGAATCATCCGCTTCCAGGTTGCATTGCAAAATCAGAAAGTCAGCCCAGGATCATCTACAGAGGCCCCAGCCTGTGAATCTAGGCCCGGATTCGAGCACTGGCTGATCAAAAACATCACACTGTAACCATCAGTAACTTGGCAGCTCCATTTACATTTGCCTGTGAGTTTCTGAAAATGGGAATTCTAAAGGAAATTTCTGGCTAGAGCTGAGTGGAAAAGGGCTTTCCCATCCCGTGTTCCTGTTGAGATTTTGAAAATTTTCCCTTTCCACATCCTCATGATACCAAGATCTTTGGACGTTTTTCTAAGAAAAATCAGAGAGAATAGTTTGGTGATGAGGGATCTCAGCAAAGTCAGACCAGAGACTTGATCATGGGTTTCCCCATGTCCCAGACAAGCCACATAATCACTGGTATATTTCGGAGAGTGGTGCTTTCTCTACTTTTGCATATAAATTTCATCCTGGAATGGAGACACTTTTTGGGGGTCAAATCTGGTATGCTCCCATGAACTTTCAGTTTAAAGCGACAAAGAGTCTTGTAGCACCTTATAGACTAACAGATGTTTGGGATCGTAAGTTTTCGTGGGCTAAGACCCACTTCATCAGATGAATGTTGTGGAAATCTCCAAAGGCAGGTATAAATATGCAGGCAAGATAGCAAGGTAAATTCAATCAGGGAGGGTGAGGCCCACTTCCAGCAGCTGATCTGGAGGTGTGAACACCCAGAGAGGAGAAACTGCTTTTGTAGTTGGTGAGCCATTCACAGTCTTTGTTTAGTCCTGAGTTGATGGTGTCAAATTTGCAGATGAACTGGAGCTCGGCAGTTTCTATTTGAAGTCTGGTCTTGAAGTTTTTTTGCTGCAGGATGGCTGTTTTGAGGTCTGCTATTATATGCCCAGGCAGGTTGAAGTGTTCTCCTACAGGCTGTTGTATATTGCCATTCCTAATATCTGATTTGTGTCCATTTATCCTTTTACGCAGGGATTGTCCAGTTTGGCTGATGTACATAGCAGAGGGGCATTGCTGGCCCATGATGTCATCTATATATATAAAAGTCAAATGGTGTATGCGTGCGTGCGTGTATGGGTGTACGCTTACTCCTTCCACACCGTTTGAGCTAGAGACTTGAAATTTGGTACAGCTAGAGGTCTTGGGGTCCTAATGACCGTAAGAGTCGAAAATTTTTCAAATCTCACCTATGACGCCCCCCAAGGGTGAAATTCTTTAAAGGCCAATCACATCAGCTGGGCAGCTGCTGTTCTCTGTGACATAGTTATGATGTCATAATACCCCCTCCAACAGACACCGCACTCGCTCAGCTCTCTGCCCCTCCCCCCTCCGACGGACCCTGGAATCCCTCAGCTCTCTGCCCCCTCCCCCCTCCGACGGACCCGAGTTGGGTTTGGTTGGAGGGTAAGTGAGGTGGGGGTGTCGGGTTTGGTCGGGGGGTGAGGTGGGGGTGTCGGGTTTGGTCTGGGGGGGTGAGGTGGGGGTGTCGGGTTTGGTCGGGGGGTGAGGTGGGGGTGTCAGGTTTGGTCGGGGGGTAAGTGAGCCGAGGGTGTTGGGTTTGGTCTGGGGGGGTGGGAAGGTGTCTGGGTGGGTGAGGGGTGAAGGGTGGGGGTTGGGGTTGGTCAGGGGGTGTTGGGGTTGGTGGGGGGTAAGGTGAGGGTGTTGGGTTTGGGTGGGGGGGTGAAAATGTGAGTCGGGGTTGGTCGAGGGGTAAGTGAGGTGGGGGTGTCGGGTTTGGTCGGGGGGGCTGAGGTGGGGGTGTCAGGTTTGCTCTCTGACCCCATCCAATGGACCCCGCACTCGCTCAGCTGTCTGCCCCCTCCCCACCTCTGACTGACCCGAGCAATGCCGGGTATTTTCGCTAGTATATTATATTGGTAGATGTGCAGGTGAATGAACCAGTGATGGTGTGGCTGATCTGGTTATGTCCTGTGATGGTGTCGCTGGTGTAGATATGTAGGCAGAGTTGGCATTGGGGTTTCTTGCATGGATTGGTTCCTGAGTTAGAGTTGCTATGGTGTGGTGTATAGTTGCTGGTGAGAATCTGCTTCAGGTTGGCAGGTTGTCTGTGGGCGAGGACTGGCCTGCCTCCCAAGGCCTGTGAAAATGAGGGACCGTTGTCCAGGATGGGTTATAGATCAGTGTAAATGACGCACCATTTTCCAACAACATTTTGTCAAGTTTCTGACAAGCTCTATTCATGGCACAAGGGCCTATGGGGATTGTAACCCAAGGAAATGTGTTCCCTAAATGTAACAGAGGTACCCCAGCCTTAGAAGTGGGGTGTAGGTAGAGCTTTGAATTTCCATAAATGAAGGCTTGTTTGAACGTCGGTAGGGTAAAATACAAACACACTACAGTTACGGTGTGTCTCTCAAAACACCCAGGACAGAATCACAACTAAACAATCAAGGGGAAATTCTCACCTTTACCCCCAACACGGTAAAAAATCCATGACTAGGCATGATGGATGCTTGGGGCCGGATGCAAAACTCACTGAAGTCAAGAGGAGTCTTTCCACTAAGTTCCGCAGCCTTCAGACTAGACCTGTAGAGGTTCCTGGTAAGGACAGAGCTCAATTCCTACTTCAAAACCCATCTGAACTAAACTAATATCCATTGACTCTTAGTAATACAAGGTCCATGAAACACACATGAGCCATTCTGATCCTATCCAGCAGAGGGCAGCAGAATGCATGCCCACATTAGCCAGTTTTCTTACGGTATGTGCTACACAGGTGAAATGTTTGATCAGACAATTCAGAGCAACCCCGCTCAGACGCACCGATGAGATTAAGGACACTTCTTAAATCTGTCCAGTAAAGTCAAGCACCTCCCCAGGCACGCACAAAATGAATAAACATTACTGATGGGTATTGCTGTAGCACCGGAGAGCCCAAGTCCTGGAGCAGGATCTCGTAGTGTTAGGTGCTGTCCAAACACACAACGAAAGGCCCTTCCCCAAAGACCTTGCAGTGTACGTAAATATAGAGGGAAAGCCTTACTGTGTGGTTCTATTATGAGAAGCAAATCCATATTTATTGGCTCTGAGTCAATCCAGATGAAAATAACGGAGAGAAGGATGGAGTTTAAGAAGGGAGGACAAATACGAAGGGAGAGCTAGCCCTGGGAAAGATACTGATCTTCCCAGAGGCACCGAGTCTGTAAAAAGGTAGGAATTAAAGGAGCTGACTGTCTGAAAACAATCCTAAACCCTGGCTATACTGGAAGCATAAATTTATGCAGATTTTAAGAACTTTTAAGTTTAGAAACCCACTAGGTATCTGTATAAGCAGCCTGCTGTTGATAACATACCATGGGGCAGATCCTTTGCTGGGGCAAATCAGCATAGCTTCATTTAAAACAACGGAGCCTGTGGTGGGTTGCACTCACGATTTTGAGCATCCCCAGTGTCCGCTGAGTCTCCCGCAAGCTCTAAATCTGCCTCTGCGGTCTTCTGTGGCCCAGCCTTCCGGCTGGGTCTCATGGTCCAAACTCCTGCCAGGGAACAACAAACTCAAACCAGAGATTCTTGCCCTTTGGGGTCAGTTATAACTAAAACAGTTTCTGATCCATCAGGGCTTAATTCCCTTTCCAAAGTTAACTCAGCACGGTGCTTCCTGCCATGTCCAGGATCCATTGGCTGTGTCCTAGGGAGCATTCCTCCTCAATCCACTGGCTCTGGCCAGGAACTGTCTTGCTAGCAGCAGGCAGCTTCTTTTATTTCAGCCTGCTGAGCCTTGATTGGTTGGTGCTGGTCTCCAGACCTTCTAGCTGCTGGAGGACCACATTTCAATGGTTTCCAAAATGGCTGCTCCTGGGATGTCTCTCTAGGCAAGCCTGGAGGTCTAATACTCACTGCTCTTTTTCTCCCAGAGAACCATTTCTTGGGGCAGGGTACACTCTGTCACAGGGCCAGATCTTCAGCTGACGTAAACCACTACATCTCTATTGACTAGATGTACAGCCCAACATGAGTCCGATTCTCCACTGCCTCTCCCCTTGTGACATCATTTACCTTTGTGCAAAGCGGGTGTAAAATTCTATCAAATCGGAGCTCAATCCACATTCTCTTATACCTGTGTCAGTCTGGACAGAGGAGAGGTGAACACTATAAATGTACATCGGTATAACTACGTCGCTTAGGGGTGTGAAAAGTCCTGGAGCAATGCAGTTATATTGACCTCACCCCTGGTGTAGAAAGCTCTGTGTCATGGGAGGGCTTCTTCCGTTGATGTAGCTATTGTCTCTCGTGGAGGTGGGTTAACTACAGGTGGGAGAAACTCGCACACCGCGACAGTAACATCTTCACTGACGTGCTACGGCAGCGTGGCGGCAACATTTTAAGTTTAGACCGGCCTGAACTCCATTGATGTCACTGGTGTACCTGAAATGTGACTAGGCCATTTCTCTCACAGGCCGGGTCTTCAGCGGATGTCAATCATCCTAAACTCCCTTGGAGTCAGGCCACCGTAACCCAGAGTAACTAAGAAATGAAGCAGAACCAGGATGTGTGGTACAGTATTAGTGGTAACACAAATAAATAATAATGCTTGCAGACGTTCAACAATAAAGATCTTTGAGAGAAAGTTATTGAATGAAGCAAATAACGAGATCCTGGAATGCCGCCTAATGCACTGTATTTAAGCCCTTCCTTTACCTGATTTTGCCAGAACAACAGGAGTTGTCAAAAGAAAACATCTCCTAGATTAGCAGCAAAAATACACCCTGCTGCGACATTTGGTTAGTGACGTGAATGGGCCCAGGTTCTCCTTAACATAAATCGCTTCTTTTGAAAAAGAAAAAATAATACATTGCAAAACAGGGAAGAATCTGGAACCTTCCCCGGGGGTGGTGCCTTTCATGTGCTAATAATCAAAAGGAATAAATATGCTTTTCTTTCCCACTCCCCAAACCCTCTTCACCTACTTGCAACTGAATGTATAATTCACGTGCATTCAGACTGCATCATAACAACCTGCCACTCTGCATTGCAGCTTCTAGACAGAACTGTGGGGTCAAGGCAATTACATCAACGCAGTTCTGAGGCTTTTAATGTTTCTCTTGCCCTGTGGTGAGAATTGTGTTGAATCCCATCCCGCTCCTGTGAAACAAAGCACACTCGCTTCCTGAACCTCAGAGAGCATTTCAAGGTTTATTCATAGAAAACTATTTGCATAGCCCAACATTCTCACGAGTATCATGTACATGGACGGACAGACAGCGAGAGCCTGGCAGGGAGGGGAAATTGTCATGATTTTTTTGCCTTTTTTGTCAAAATTTGAAAAAAATCCATCACCCCACCCCCGCAAATCATCCAGTCTCTGTAAATATGATATTGCGACAGATTGCCTTCTCGCCCCCACTCCAAACACAGGCAGGAGACTCTTCTTTAGCTCCAAACAGTGCTCTTTATTTACAGTGCAGCTCGTGCAGACCCCACCACCTACTATACACAGCTCTATACCCAGCTCTACAGCTTACAGCTCTAAACACAGCTCTACAGCTTAGCTCCTTACACAGCTCTATACCCAGCTCTACAGCTTAGCTCCTTTCTCTATCTCACTCCATACCACCACCACGCTGGGCTTCCTTCCTGGCAGGCTGTTAATACCCCCTGGGGAGGCTGCCAGGTGCAACCCATAAGGTTGATTGCTCTACAGCCCAGGTGGCTGATTAGCCTTCTCTGCAAGGGGGTTTGCAGAGGGTTTTCCTCCCTCTTAAAGGGGCGGCAGGCTGGGTCAGGTCCACCCTGCCACAATATGTTAATGCAATGTTGACGTTGACAGCTGAAGGATACAAAAGTCATTAAAATACATTAAAAAGTTAAAAGTACTTGATCTTCATTAACATAAATCCTCCTTTATACCACCCTGGCAGGTAACGGGGCCTTAAAACATGTTTACATTATGTTTATATCTATGCTATGGCCCTTTGGGAGCATCAGTGTACATAAAAAGGCCCTGGCTGGGATGATTTTGTTGGGGTTGGTCCTGCTTTGAGCAGGGGGTTGAACTAGATACCTCCTGAGGTCTCTTCCAACCCTGATATTCTATGATTCTAAGAATCAGATTCAAAGTTCCCACAGGCATATATAAATGCACTGGAAAGAGGACCACATTCGCCTGAGGATATAAGTTAATGGGCAAAAAGGAGGAAATGCCCCCCAAAATGCCCCCCTCCGGCCCTCTTAATACTCACACCAATGTTATAATAGTATAGTCACTTCAATGCAGTGGTGCCTGGGCATAGAGAAGGTAGCGTATTAAACAACTTGATTTGGACATTTTCTCACGGACCCCATCTCCCACGTGTTGACATTTATTCATAGAAAACTATTTGCAGAGCCCAACATTCTCACAAGTTTCAGTGTGACATACACCCCCGTGGCTGATATACCGGGGATTGAATCAGGACCCGCAGCGCTAAACCCATCCGCTCTGTGGCTAAAGCAGCAACTGGGTGTAGCGGAGAGCTGTGACAACTCCCGTTCTTTATAGACCCACACAGCAACACACACACAAGCATAGGCACACCTCATTGCAATTTCCTCTGAAGATTCATGCTGGAATGGGCAGTCACTGACCTCCATTATTTTCCTTTTGAAAAAAGCTCCAATTTTCCAGTCAGAGACCAGAAACAAAACCACTGTTCTGAGGTGACCAGTCACCAAACATTGGCATGAACAGTCCTTGAACAACCTAGCAGCTGATAAATATCCAGTCCCAAAAGGCTGAGGTGGGACATACCTGGTTACTTTTCTTTATATGACAGTAGCACCTAGAGCCCCAACTTCCCTAGACAACAAGGGATCCCTTCTGCCCCCACAGAGCAGCCAGGCAAAGGATGGAAGGGGAATCAGAAGCCAAGTGATCAGTGCCAGCTTCAGACCCCATGGCTCCTGACTTCTTAACCAATGCCCTATCCACTAGATCACACTGCCTCACTGCCTGGCTTTGTGCTCCAGCGATTCAACAGGCCCAGGTATTTCAGTAGGCTGTAGATCACAACTATAGGACTTAAGTGACACATAGACGGGGTGCTGACCCTGTGCATTATGGGTGCATTTCACCCATACGCTCCAAGCCACGAATTGTGTTGTGTAACCCTCCAGGCTCATTACTGGCAAGTTACAGCCTTTAATTAGTAAGGTAAATATTTGCTGGGGCTTTTTCTTTTTTTAGCCCTACTGCTTTACGATCCCAATAAGGTAGCACAGATTGATAATTGTATCGCATTCATTCCGGCCGACCCGTTAGCACACCACTCGAGTCTCAGGCTGCCAGCCTCACACATTAATCCCACCCTGGTTATGCTCTGTTACATATTATGGCTCAAATGAGAACATCTACAGACAGAGGGTGTGTTGGTTTGTTTCCAATCCGGGGTAAGATATTTTGTTTCTAGGGAATGAATAGAGAGAAGCCCCATAATTTATATATGGCCATTTGTGGCTCTTAGTCATTATGGAAAAATCTACAAAGCAGATCCTCGCTTGGCGTGAAGCCATCAATGGAGTTGGCCCTCTTATGCCCAGTGGGGATCCGTCCCTATAAGTTTGGCTGACTGAGACTACACTTGGTTTGGGGTGGAGGGATCCTGACCATGGCAATAATGAACCATGGGGCCAGATCCGTAGCCGTAGCCATAGCGCCATTGAAGTCAGTAGAGGATCTGGCCCAGAAAGCTTTGGTCTCAAGGCCAGGAGTTCCAGCCCTGAGCGGGGGGTTGGGGGGAATGATAATCGGCACATGGGCCCGATCCTGCATACCATTACCTGCTACGGAAGGTTTGCAGGATTGGGCCCCAAGGCGGCACTCCAGTGATGGCTTCCTGGCATGTGTGTAATGAGTTGGTGGCTTCGGTCCAGGTGTTCGTAGGCCGGTGTCCACGCCCCACAGTGCACCATGGGCAGCAGTGAGACTAAGGACTGAACAGGCACCGTGGCCTCCTTGCTACCCACGTCCTGTCCTGCCCACTGCTTCTGCCCAGGCTCCTCTCCTGGCTGCTCTACTCGATCATACTCAGCGGCAGCAGGTGCCACTCTAAGTCAAGCCAGGACATCTGCAGGGCAGCTGCCAGCCCTAGCCTCAGTCTGAATTCAGCCTCTTGTCCTCATCCCCACAGGGCTCCGGGCCTTGTTGGATAGATTGGGCTCATCAAAGCACCATCGCTCTCCTCATTCAAATGGCCCCAAGAACCCAAGCCGTTCGGGTTGGCGTTAGGTTTAGGCTAAGGTTCGGCGCTGAGGTGAAACCAGGCCCGAAGAGATTTTATGGCCTAACGGGGCCTGGGACCATCACTAAAAATCATCTCAGGTGGCGGAAATCATGGGAATCGTTCGCAGCTAAACATCAGCCCTCATCTCCGTTGGGCCTGTAGAATGCTTGTGGATCCAACCCAAAATCTTGTGAATAAATCTAGATTCAGGGATTCAGATCAACCCCCCTCATTCCTGCCTCCCAGACAGTCACAAGGGTTTGGATTCAACGGTGCTGGCTTTCCTTTGACCCCTCCTCCCCACAAGTCCTTTGGGTGCTAACAACTTCGCGTCTGCTACTTGTCTTGACCCGCTTGGCTCCTGGATTGTGCTGTTAGCTCGACAGAGGCTCCACGGGACCTTGTCTTGCTGTATATTTATTTCAGAGGCCAGCTGGACCCTCTAAGGGTAGATGGTCCCCAGTCCACCTGGGCTAAATTTAACTCATCTCCACAGGTGTGGAGAATCTATATATATAAAAGTCAAATGGTGTATGCGTGTGTGTATGCGTGTGTGTATGCGTGTGTGCCTGCGTGCATGTATGCTGCCTTACTCCTTCCACACCGTTTGAGGTAGAGACTTGAAATTTGGTACAGTTATAGGCATTAGGGTCCTAATCCGGGTAAGAGTCAAAAAAATTTCAAATCTCACCTCTGACGCCCACAGGAGAGAAATTCTTTAAAGCCCATTCACATCAGCTGGGCAGCTGCTGTTCTCTGTGACATAGTTATAATGTCATAATACCCCCTCCAACGGACCCCGCACTCGCTCAGCTCTCTGCCCCCTCCCTCCTCCAACGGACCCCGCACTCGCTCAGCTCTCTGCCCCCTCCCCACCTCCGACGGACCAGAGCAACGCCGGGTATTTTTGCTAGTGAGTAATAATGAGCGATGTCATGTGATAGATGGGTCGTATGGCTAACTCACATCTCTGGCTGTAGAGAAGAGGGGCTAGGGAAGCACAGGCTGGGGGGTAGCCGGCAATGAGTTGCAGGATGTATGAAAAAGGGTCTTGTCCTGAGAAACTATAGGACAACTCCTGGTAGGGTGTCTTCGGAGCGGCTGCTTGATAGGGAGCAGAAGGGGTTATGAGCCAGCTAGCAAGGAGGAGAGGAAGTGTTCTCTTTATTGGAATGTTAATCGTTATAAACTCGCCCCTTCAAGAGAGCGGTTACTGGACATAAGCCTTTGTGAGTCACTGACTGAGGAGGCCTGAGGAGAAGGGGAAACTGAGGCAGGGCTGAGGGGGTGCGCTGGAGGTGGCAACTCGGTTATGGTATATTTGACAGGATGGTGGTACAACAGAAATGAGGATGATGATGACTCTGGGACTCATGGTGCTTGTTTCTCGTGCTTGGAAGGGTTTTTAAATAGTTGATTCTGATTGTTTGTGTTACTGGAACGTGTAGACGTCCTAGTTGTGGACGCAGGCAGACAGAGCACAAGGAAACAACAAGACAGGACGGGTCAGCAAGCTAGGCCAAGGTGCCAGCATACCAGCAGCTTAACCTCCGTCACATCCTTCCTTCCCTGTTCCGCTCTGCAAATATTGGACTGTGGACAGGAAGCAGCGTGCAGAGGGCTTCTCGGAATCATTAAGGGGGGCAGTCAAGGGGTAGGTCTCAGGGAAACGTGCCTGTTCTGAGTCAGCCACACGGTTCTATACCCATTAGGGTTATCGTTAACCACAGATCATCCGTTCTGATTCAAGCGAACTCAGAAGCCCCAGGGAGGCCCCGGCTAAAGATGAAGCAGGGGATTTGCTGTTACCGAGGAAGGAGCCTCAGGGAGGAAGCCATCATTTTCACGCTCACTCAGAAGGTGTCAAAGATGCAATCCCATGGAAATGGTCCTGGGCGGGGGATGACACCCCATGCGCCTGTGAGGAGGACGCCTGTTGTTTCATGGCGAGGGAGGATAAGTGTACCACACTGCTCTGATATGCCACCTCAACAAACCTTTCCAATGCAATGACGCACACACATAGATTCATGACCCTCCAAATAACCATGCTTTGCCAAGGGTGAAGGAGCCCACCGTGCGACCAGTAGGAAATAAAGCAGACCCCAAGAGCTTCTAGGAAATGCTGATGTAATACTCTGGCATACGGCCCTAGCCATTGCCCACAGTAATCAATGAAAAGTTTCTCATTGATTTCAATGAGCACTGGAGCAGGGTCTTAGCTCTCGTGTCCTCTCCTATTTGCCGGAGGTGGTCAATATGGTCCTACCGTAGCTGCCCACGTCTGGCCTTCCCAAATGCATTGCTCTCTAGCTGCCACCCAAGTGATTTAGGCAGGCAGCTCACGTTTTTACTTATTCCCGGCTGAAAGCAAGGCACCAGGGAAGTCTCTAAGCAGCATGTCGTGTTCCCACAGCCTCGCTACAGAAATATTTCTACCCTGTCAGCAGCGCTAGTCCAGGGATGCTGATGCAGGACATAAGCACACAGCTGTGCCAGCTCCGCAGACCCGAAGCAGCTGGCTGTGTGTGTGTGTGTGTGTGTGTGTGTGTGTGCCAGACAAGGAGATAAAGGATATGGGGAAGAGGTGGCTTTTGTGACCAGCAAGGTCCAGCTCTCGGCTGTTCTCACTGGCTTTCAACATGGATCTTGTCCTTCCAAGATCAGCTAAATCATTCCATGGCATCCTTCCTCTTAAAGGGACAGGATGGAGCTCCAAGATCCTTGGGCAGATAGTCAACCCAGCATGACCCGGTGGATTTAAAAGTGACTGTGTTGCTTAACGGGCAGGGAAATTTGGCCCTATGTATTAAATTGTTATAATTAATGATGAATCATTTTGGAAGGGCTATTGAACCTCAGGCTTCGGGTCTTAAGCCGATCTCTAACTCTCGGAGAACCCACAGCTGCTCAGAGACAGGATACTGGAGTAGAGGGACCGCCACTCTGTTCCAATCTGGCAAGTTTGAGTATAATATATATATATATATATATGCACCTCCCAAGGTTATTAAATTAGCTAACCAGTGGAGCATGATGTTTGCAATGGGACATGAGTGAGAGTCAAAGGAAGTGTCTTCCCTTTCCCCCGCTGCCTCCGGGAGTCAGACTTCGCTTCTTCCTCTTGTTTGAAGATCGCCTGGCTTATGGTCGGGGATTTCCAAAAAGTGATTCCCACCACTTCAGCAGAAGAAGTGGTGGCCTTCAAGGGAACCTCTGTAGACAGGGGGCCTTTGGCCACACTCATTTTCTCTGGGATGTAGGGCTGATCAAACATTTTCCATTGAAACTATTTTTCAAGAGAAAATTGTTTTGATTAAACTTTTTTTTTTTTTGGCAGAAAGGGTCTGTTGCTGCAGAAAAAACCAGCTTTTCATTGAAAAATAATTCCTGAAACATGAAATATTTTGGCCAAAACCCAAATCATTGCCATTTGGGTATGCTGCCACCATCCCTCATGGAAGTTGTAGTTCCATTGTCTCATTCAATGGGCAGCTCCTGGTGTGGACTACATCACCTATGATATACCATGGCCGGGGATTCCCATGATGCAATTGTCTCCCCTCTCCATGAGAGTAGACCATGATGCATCATGGGAGATGTAGTCTGACTAGGGAGCAGAATGAGAACTTGAGGCACCTTTACTACAGTTCCCATGAGGCACCATAGCATGATGGCACCCTGGACCACAAGCTAAATAGGAGTCAGCAGTGTAACACTGTAGCAAAAAAAGCTAACATCATTCTCAGATGTATTTGCAGGACTCTGTGGTAAGCAAGACATGAGAAGTAATTTTTCCGCTCTACTCTGTGCTGATTAGACCTCAACTGGAGTAGTGTGTCCAGTTCTGGGTGCCACATTTCAGGAAAGATGTGGACAAATTAGAGAAAGCCCAGAGAAAAGCAACAAAAAATATTAAAGGTCTAGAAAACATGAGCTATGAGGAAAGATTGAAAAAAATTGGTTTTGTTTAGTCTGGAGAAGAGAAGACTAAGAGGGGACATGAGAACAGTTTTCAAATACATAAAAGGTTGTTACAGGGAGGAGGGAGAAAATTGCTCTTAATCTCTGAAGATATTGGGCTTAAATTGGAGGCAAGGGTGATTTAGGTTGGACATTAGGAAAAACTTCCTAACTGTCAGGGTGGCTAAGCACTGGAACAAATTGCCTAGGGAGGTTGTGGAATCTCCATCATTGGAGATTTTTAAGAGCAGGTTAGACAAACACCTGTCAAGGATACTAATACTTAGTCCTGCCATGAGTACAGGGGACAGAACTAAGTGACCTCTCGAGGTCCCTTCCAGTCCTGATCTCTGTTTCAAAATATTTCATTCTTTTGGCCAAAATATTTTAGCATTTGAATTTTTGCCAAAAAAACCCAAATTTTTCATCCACATTTTTCTCAGAAATGTTTTCTTTTCTTCATTTTTGTGGAAAATTTCTGCAGAAATACAGGTTGCCTCCTCGCCAACCAGTCCTACTGGCATGCCTTGTTCACACAAGGGGTCCTGCTGGTGCTACCAGCACTTCCAGTGGAAAACTCCCTGGCACATATGTTGCCTTAGCAGCACAAGCCCTGAAATGATTAATTACCTTCCCCTCCTTGCCACTTGAATTCAAGTGGCTCTCATGCAACATGCCAAGCCATTTTCGCTGGGTCAGCAAAAACTGAAACCTCCTCTCCTAGTGCCACACGGAGTTTCCAGCCTCTCAAGAATAATAAAGCAGGGTGACAAAATTAGAAATTACCGAAGAAAAAATCGGAGAGGAAAAGCCCACCCCAAAGCAGGCTCGGCTGGGAGAATATCTCCCCCGGAGCCTCTGGAGTCTGTTTATCCAGGAAAAGAACCCAAGAATGTGAGGAAACCAGAGGACAGTTTTAAAAATACCAAACCTCCAGCATTTTCACTTAATTACAGCGTAGGAGCAGAGGGAATGGGGGGAAGAGAACACGGCATGGCCTATTTTTGTGTGCTGCTGGCTGCATGTTTGTTGTTGCTTTTCATTTGCATTTTTCTGGGTCACGGTCTATTTTGGAAATGTTGCGCTCCCCACCCCCACCCGGCAACCCGATCCTTCTTGTTTGGGATCGTGTTCGAGTGTTGTGGGGCGGCTTCATTGTCTGAGCCCCGCACAGTCGCGGACACCACAGCAGATGCAGCTGCCAGGCCTGGGGTGCCTGTGTTTTGAGGGAGGAACTTGACCCTCTATTAGTGGGGTCCATGGGAAATAGCTGGAGCAGAGAGTTCTCCAGCCGCTGGGGAGGAGTTGTCAGTCTCTCTCCCTCCATTTCTCCTCCTCCATGGGTGTCTCTCCCCGGCTAGCTCTTCTTTACCCACAGTCATCTTGGGGAAAGTTCACCCCCGCTCAGGGCCCCCCAGGAGCCAGCTCTGCCAGTGAAAAATGGCCACCTCAGGCATTCATCCCAGCTAGTTTCCTTTGTGCAGTGAGGGCAGACACGGATCCACCTCTGCACTTCCCTGCCAGGGCATTCTGGGGCTTGAGCTAAATTTCCATGGGGGGCTTAGGAACTGTGCAGCAGCTGGGAAAAACTTCCCTGGTGCGGGAAGAAAGGGCCCTCCTCACAAGCTGGGGTGCAGGGGATAGGCTGAGAATGGGACTGGGGGTATCTGGGGAGCTTCTATAGTCAGCGCTGGGGTTAACTGAGGCTCCATTTTCTGCCTCAGTCTCCCTCATTTTCTCTCTCTCTTTCTTGCGCTGTCTCTTTCCCTCTGTCTCTCCTTCTCCGCCCAACTCCAAACCAGCTAACGATGTGTGATGAAGTGGGACTGTTCTTAATGTTCTCTCTGAATACTGTCTGTGTGCCTCAGTTTCCCCTATGCGTCTCTTAAAGTATCTATGTGGTGGAATAAGAGTCTCTGATTGTTGCAGAGCAGAGGGCCAGTGTGAGAGAATGGCCGACACCCCATCTCTTGGCAACTGATGGCCTGGGCCCCTCCTCTGCAAAGGTGCTAACTGAAGGTGTTGGAGAATGATCAGGTGACGCCCCTGGCCCCGGAAAGAGACAAAGGCCAGAGGAGGGGCTGGAGAGGGTCAGTTTGGAGCTGGGTGGGTAAATGGAGGGAGGAGCAGATGGGGCTCCCTGCCCTACAAGATGGACCTGACTGAGGAGTCCTGTCCTGTGTACCTACAAGCTCTGTTTTAGCCCATGTTCCTGTTGTCTAATAAACCTTCTGGTTTACTGGCTGGTGGAGAGTCACGTCTGACTGCAGTGTGGCTTCCCCAGGAACCTGCCATGGGTGGACTCACTGCGGGAAGGCACGGGGGGGCGGGGGCAGGGGATGCTGAATGCTCCGAGGTCAGACCTAGGAAGTTGAAAGCCATGTGAGCTTCTTGCCCTAGAGACAGTCGTCTCACAGAGAGGAGGTTTCCCCAGAGTCCTGACTGGCTTTGTAGGGAGCAGTTCCAGAGCATCGCCCGGTGACTCCGGGACATGATGGCAATGCTGAGATCTAGTCTTGTAACACAGCCATTGGGCAAGGGGGGAAGGATAGCTCAGTGGTTTGAGAATTGGCCTGCTAAACCCAGGCTTGTGAGCTCAATCTGCAAGGAAGCCATTTAGGGACCTAGGGCAAAAGCTTCTGGATGGTTCAGTTGGGGATTCATCCTGCTTTGAGCAGGGGGTTGGACTAGATACCTCCTGAGGTCCCTTCCAACCCTGATATTCAATGATCCTTTCCTACTGTTTTGCCAATGGACTTTTCATCAGCCTAGCTGAATCCTGACAGGACAATCCCAGTACTGCAAAATCCAAATTATTTTCTTTTGAGAAAAATAAAAATACAAGGGCTGCTTCCACACCCCTTGGCAGAGGATTTTGCCTTCAAGGCATTGCTGTCACAAGGGGGTGGGGAAAAGGGGTTACACTTTTCTTTGCAAAAAGAATGAGGCATTCTTGTGGCACCTTAGAGACTAACAAATTTATTTGGGCATAAGCTTTTGTGGGCTGCAGCCCACTTCATCAGATGCTATAGCCCATGAAAGCTTATGCCCGGGGGTGAAAGTAAAATTTTTGATTTACCGGTACGGGAGGGAGGGTGCAGCTTCTCCCGGAAGGGGAGGGGCCTCTGAAGGAAGGGGCGGGGCTAGGGAATCAGCAGTCACCCCCCCAGTTAGCTGTTCCTTTCGCCCCTCTCCCCCGTCAGCAGCAAAAGGGACAGAAACCTTAGCCCCCATGCCTCCACCCTGCCACCCATCTGCAGCCCTGCCAGGTCCCTACCGGCAGGGCTGCCAATGGGGAGCACAAAAGGGGCAGAAACGCTAAAGCAGCAGCGCTTTAACCTCTCTGCACTTCTGCACCCACCCCTAGCCCCAGCCCCCCACCACCAATGGCAAAAAGGAGCAGCTACCCAGCCCCAGCCGACGGCAAAAAGAGCAGCAACATTAAAGCTCTGCTGTGACAGCGCTTTAAGTCGGGTCCTTTAACGCGCTAAAGTAAGGCGGAAGGGGCCGGACAGGCTTTTTACCGGTACGGCGTACCGGCCCGTACCACCTTACTTTCACCTCTGCTTATGCCCAAATAAATGTGTTAGCCTCTAAGGTGCCACACGTACTCCTCGTTCTTTTTTGCAGATACAGAGTAACACGGCTGCTGCCCTGAAACTTTTATTTGCATTTGGTTTTGATATAAATAAAAAGCGAGAGGAATACTGCGGTTTTCTTTACCCATCAGATGTTTTCATTAAACCCGGGGGCATTTGACAAGTCTTAATGCCATGTCTCTGCTTTGAATTCCTGAAAACTCCATCGCTAAGCGGAAATGTAAATAAAGGTCATTTGCAGCTAACGAAATGGATAATGGCATTTTGTACTAACAGGCGATCCCTGCTCGCTCGGCCTGGCTGTGACCACCTTTTTTGGATTGCCTCAGCCAGGCCACAGAGCTCGCGGCAAGCCAAGAGCCGTTCCCTTTCCTACAGTTACAATAAATGCCTGATGATGATCAGTGTTGACAGTTTATTCCACACGGCAGCTCAGCACTCGAGCGCCAGAGCATGGCAGAGCAAGCCCAGTTGGATTATGAGACGACTGCCCGTGGTGGTTACAGGAACGGTCTTTTTCCAATTACGCCCCCTTGCAATTCCCGCCACGCCAACCCTTCCCTTTCCATAAGCAAGCTCTTGGTTTTCCTTGTCCAGAGATGGGGGCTGGGCGGGAAGGGGAGGAAGCAGACCCAAAGCATTACATTTTCCTTCTGCAAAGCTCATGGCTTTCATCAAGCCGCAGTCAAGCCACCAAACAGCCTGCTCCTACTTTTCTTGGGCCCCAGTCCGTTCTCACAGCCTTCTCCAGACGTTCTGGAGTGGAGAAAGCACAAAACAAGCCTGCACCAGTGACCCGAAGTCTATTATTATTAATAATATTACACTCCGGCCACAGGCTCTGTTGTGGCCGGCAATGCATGAGCACCGAGAGAAAACTCTTGCTGGGAAGAGCTTGCAATCTGAATAGGCAAAGGAAACAGACGAAGCTGTTCCTCTACAGTTGCACCCGTTTAGGAGTTGAGCCAGGAATCAAACCCAGGTCTTCCGAGTCCTAGTATGGTGCCCAATCCACAACAGTGCCCTGCCCAATTTTATAGGGTACCTACCTCTCCTCTTGACCTTTCTATAGCATTACATGGGACCCCCTGATAGGGCTTGATTCTAAATCACGAGTACCCATACCGGCGTTACATTATGGTAATGACCATGAGAGGAGAATGAGGATTTTACCCTTTCACTTCATGCACTCCCATTGATGTCAATGGGGTTGTCCAGGAGGTAAGAGAGGGCAGGATCTGTCCCATGCGTTAGTACAATGGGAGATGGATAAATGATATTCCCACGTGCATTGGGCACCCTTAAATCTCAACCCATGATGTTTGCTATACAGTGTTGTCTTCCCTTTCTAAATCCAGGGAGGTGTATCGGTTCCCGCAGCTACCCAGGGCAGTGAAAGATGAATTCGAATCGTGGCCCTGGACATGTGTGCCTAAGTCACTCCTCCGGGTCTGTGACATTGTGTGTTTTACAGCCGCGAAGCTCACTCTGGGAAGCTAGAGTCACAGCTGGATTTTTAAGGTCCCACGTGCGTCTCCGTCAGCTTGATTGGCTTCGTTGCCACAGCCTGGATCTCAGAAAGAGCAAGAATGGTGATGACTTCCCAGGGAGCACTGAGAGAATGGACCAGCGGTGGGATGGCAGCCCTCCATAAGGCAAACGGAAGAAAAGGTATTTCTGGGGCTTTCCACCAGGTCGAGTAGGAATGGAGCTCCACGGAGAACTTCTCCAGAAGCCAGGAAGGAGGAAAGAGGACTCAGAAAGACCTAGGGGTGTCAAGAGAAGCGACAATGCTCCATTGTCCATGGCATCATTTTGTAGCTCATGAACCATGATGGCACAACGGCATCACAACCCATTGGAATCAGCAGGAGTCTGATTGAGTTCAATGGGCTTTGGCATAATATCCTGGCACTGTACTCTCGGTGCATTCGTTTTGCGGCTCTCGGCAGCTCTCCAGGGGCTGCCCAGATGGGGAGACGGAGCACCGCTGGTGAACAGGGGTGCACACATGTGCTGGATTCAAGCAACGTGGCGGAAAAGTCGAGTAAACAAAAAAAGATTTGGAAGCACAACCGCTGTGTGCAGTTTTTGCCTTCCAAAGTCCGGTTTTGACTACCCTGCAGCCAGAGATTTCCCTACAACTCCCCTAGGGTGTACACTTCCCCTAAATTTCCCCATCTCCTCCTCAGCCCAGTGATCCACTAGTTACATGCAGTCAGGGGTGAAAGTAAAATACAGCTGTTACTAGTACAGAGCTGCTCTGTGCTCCCCCCACCCACTCTCCTTGGAAGAGGCAGAACCTTGAGAGGAAGGAGCAGTAGCAGCAGCGGAGGCCAGAGCCCCGGACCCTTTTAAATCACAGCCCCAGGGCAACTACTTCTTCCACCCCCCCTCACCACCGTCAGCGGCCGGGGGGAAGGGAGCCGGCAGGCCAATTGGTGGTGCAAAATGGGCAGTGACATTAAACCGCTTTAAAGTCAGCGGTACGGGCTGGTCCTGGTGGCTACATTTTACCGATTCACCGTATTGGCCCATACCCCCTTACTTTCACCCCTGCAAGCAGTGTTGCCAGTTTAGTCATTGGTTGGAAATCTGAATTGAAATTGAAACATTAATACCTGCTTTCGCATATAGAGTATATGATGAAAGACTTGTACCTGACAGCGTATAACAGGTTTGAACAGTAGGAACCAGCTTCCTCACACAGCTGTTGTTGTTGTTTTTATGAACACGTCGGCGCATTCATTGCGGGGACGTTGGCCAACCTGATCATTTCAAATGATGATTTGTAAGCAAGGTCTGAATGAGCTCCTCCTCCCCCTCCCCCTGACAGCTAGTGATGAGCTGGGTGGCAGATGGAGGAAAGGCATTATTTCCATGAGCACGCCTACTCTCCCTCGTATCCAGCAGACAGAGCTATGTTGCCCAAGTGATCAATTTTGGCCGGTGTTGGATTACAAATCACATTAGCACCGAAAGCAGTCGGGTAACAACGTGCTGTTATCTTTATTGTATGAGTAAAAGGCAGAAGGAGTGTGCTTAGCCTGTCCTGTTTGAGGGTCATCCTTCCTCAGTTGAACTGCACCATCTAAGCAAGGGGTTTGCATGGCAGATCCCAGGGGAGAGAAAGAGAAGGGGGGTTGCTTGGTGATGTGGGTTCTGCATAAGAATCACAGGCACTATTTGACCTGTCCCTCTCCCCTGTTTAAAGATCATAGAATCATAGAATATCAGGGTTGGAAGGGACCTCAGGAGGGATCTAGTCCAACCCCCTGCTCAAAGCAGGACCAACCCCAACTAAATCATCCCAGCCAGGGCTTTGTCAAGTCTGACCTTAAAAACCTCTAAGGATGGAGATTCCATCACCTCCCTAGGTAACCCCTTCCAGTGTTTCACCACCCTCCTAGTGACAAAGGTTTTCCTATTATCCAACCTAGACCTCCCCCACTGCAACTTGAGACCATTGCTTCTTGTTCTGTCTAGATAGAGTTGATTAGGCTCCAGAGAGAGTATTTTGTTTTAATACTCTAGAGCTGAAATCACTGCTAATCAGGTCTAAATGCTTGGACTTGCTGTGGGACAGTGTTTCTGTGGACGAGACGGCCCAGCCTTCACTAGCAGCAAGGTTCCCCCACTGAGAGCTGAAATCACTGAGCTGGGTGGAACCAAGAGACCGATTTCCCGAACTCACAGCAGCAGGTGGTACATGGCCATCAATGATGGAGCAGTGAAGTGAATGAAAAGCATGAAGAGCAAGAGCGACCAGAGAAAGAGGATGAAATGAGCGGCGAGCAGCTGGAGAAATAAGCAAGGTGCCTTCTTCCCCCTCCTCTGGGTGGGAGATGAACTCAGATGAAAGCACCTCTGAACTCTGGGTCCCCACTGACCAGGACAACAACTATGAGTGGGCATGCAGTGGAGGGAAAAGAGATTGGGGCACATTAAAGCAACATTTGTTTGTTGAACTATGTTTCGGTGACTTTGCTCCAGAATGCTAGATTTATGATTGAGAAATGTATATCAATATACATTTCCTATTAGGCCAAGATTTTTAAAATGCATTATTTGCCAAGGTCATTGTCTCACATCGTCGCTTTCTCGAGAGGTCATTATGGTGTGCAGTTTCTGTACTAAACATTTTTATTATTATATTATAATTAATTTTTACATAAGAACATCCACACTGAGTCAGATCAAAAGTCCATTTAGTCCAGTATCCTGTCTACCAACAGTACCCAATGCCAGGTGCCCCAGAGGGAATGAACAGAACAGGTAATCATCAAGTGATCCATCCCCTGTCATACACTCCTGGCTTCTGGCGAACAGAGGCTAGGGACACTCAGAGAATGGTGTTGCATGCCTGCCCATCCTGGCTAATAGCCATTGATAGACCTATCCTCCATGAACCCATCTAGTTCTTTATTGAACTTTGTTATAGTCTTGGCCTTCACAACATCCCCTGGCAAAGAGTTCCACATATTGCGTGTGTGTTGTGTGAAGAAATACTTCCCTTTGTTTGTTTTAAATCTGCTGCCTGTTAATTTAATGTGGTGACCCCTAGGTCTTGCGTTATGTGAAGGAGTAAATAATACTTCACTTTCTACACACCATTCAAGATTCTATAGACCTCTATCATATCTCCTCTTAATCCAAGCAGAAAAGTCCTGTATAATTTCTTATGCTCTCTTCTGATATGGAATGTGTTCCATACCCCTAATAATATTAGTTGCCATTCTCTGTACCTTTTCCAATTCCAATATACCTTTGTTTGAGATGGGGTGACCAGAACTGCACACCATATTCAAGATGTGGATGTACCATGGCTTTATATAATAAAAGTGGAGGAGCTTGGTTTGTCAGACCAATCAGCAAAGCCAATGCTGACAAACTACATGAAAAGGCTGAAAAATGCCAAGCTTCTGAGCTGCATCAACATGCAGAAAGCCTTATAAGCCAGTCACTGTCAATGCCCATTTTAGAAGTACTTAATGAGGCTGTTAAGAACGCTGGAGACACAATACAATTTATGCGAACAAACATAACTGTGGCATCATACTTTCTATTTAAGCAAGAGATGCCACACGCTACAAACTGTAGGCCAATGTTAAGTGGATTGTCATTCGTTAATCCTGAAGTTCCACACAGGTTCCAAACAAGACCGGAAAATGTTCATTATCTTGAAGCATTCGGTGCAACCGTGAAAGACTCAGCTGCTGAAAAAGTGAAGAACTCTCTCACTACATTCAAAACGTGTGCATAAAAATGGGCATCAAATGCTGTCATTGTGTACGTTATTGTGATGTCAGTGGTAGGCCAGTAGATGAATTTCTAGATGTTCTGGTTATGGAAGACACATTGGCTGCATCTGTGACAACCCACATCTTAGAAGAGGTTGTCAGTTGAACCCAAAAGAGATAGCTGCTTATACCTCTGATGGAGCTGCAAACTTCTCTGGAAGGCACAATGGAGCACAAGCTTTATTCAGAGAAAAGTATGACCCTGATCCCTCCTATACACACTACAGAGACCATCTACTTCAACTACAACACTATGAGCTGCAGAATCGTCAAAAGACATTTTAAAAGCCATACATTTAAAGTCTTTTTAGACTCTTTTCTCAGCAAGAGTCCAAAATGATTGAACGTCTTGGAAAAAATTATACACTGGGACAGATGTTCAAATTAGTCCAATGTGGAAAAACCCATTGGCTTGCTCATGAGCGATCCTTGGCTATTGTCTTAAAATTATGGCAACCGTTATTACTGACTTTGGAAAGTAGCTGCTGAGATGGGATGGATCTAAGTAATGAGGCTGGTGGGCAACTTTTGCTGGTGGGTTCAGAGAAGACTAACGCCATTCTCTCTCTTGTAAGTCTACTGTTGAAACCACTTGGGTCACTAAACAATGCCATCTAAGCATCTACTACAACATTAGTAGATCTTTGTCCAGCTGTAGACGCTACAGTTGGATCAATCAGAGAGATATTCATTGAAAACATAATGGAAGAAGCAAAGACGTCAGTATAGAAGGTGACTAATGAAGGCACTTATATTGATTCCTTAAGTGAAGAGGACAAGAAGTGTTAAGCCAGCTGAAAAATTACACAGGCTTGATTCTCACAAATCTACAACAGCGACTTCTGGACTCTAGTTCTGGACTCTACGTAGCTTTTACAAAGGCCTGTCTTATAAAACATTGACAATTGAGTGGAGTGAGGGACTACTTGCAATAGGGCTGCCATATGAATAGAGAATAGAGAATGTTGAACACAGAATGGAATATATTATGATGAACAAATGAAGATTTGACTTCAATTTCTTCTTTATCATCACTAGTGGTTCAACCCAATCTTTGGGCTATATTTCCTGGGATGAAAGAAGCAGGAATTCATCTCTTTCTACTCCCCTTTACAATGGGAGACAGGGATAGCTCAGTGGTTTGCACATTAGCCTGCTAAACACAGGTTTGTGAGGTCAATCCTTGAGGGGGCCATTTAGAAATATGGGGCAAAAATAGGGATTGGTCCTGCTTTTGACGAGGGGGTTGGGCGAGATGATCTCCTGGGGTCCCTTCCAACTCTGAGATTTGTTGAGCATTAAATATAATTTTGTGTTCTGAAAGAAGTCACCTTCTGCCTGATCATGAGCAGATCATGAAGGACTGGACTACCGGGCTCATGAAAAGCCAGCAAAGATCAATGCAATGCATGTGAGAAGTTCATTAACAGAGTTGTGCAAAATAACAAGAAACCAAGAAGGATGTAGATATAATGCTTCACCGTAGGCTGGAGTAGCCAACTTTAACTTGCGATGATTTTAAAACATGAGCTAAATGTAATAAAACGATCGAGAAACATTGTTCCGTTTTTACTCTGGAGCCATACAGTCCATCTTCTTCCTTATGGTCTCACCCCACTTCGGCTCTCACCCCCCTGTAAATTCGAACACCCCCTCAATTTCAATTCCCGGGGAAAACACTGCCTAACGTTTAGCTACAGAACACAAGATAAAAGACTCGCACTAGCAATTGCAAGCACAAAACCACACTTGTACATGTGGGTGTAATGTGCAAATGTAATTACTCAAATTGCAAGTGCAAACTAGGGATTTAAAAGTGTTAGTGGTTATTTAGCTGCATAACAAGCCAGCTGCATGCTACAATTCAATGCACAGATGCCCAGGCATTTCTGTGCTTGAATTCTTGAAAATCAAATCAAAAAGGGCACCTAAGACACTGCTCTTAAATCCTGTATCTGGCTGCTCAAAGTGACACACTAATTGTTCATTATTAGTGTAGATTAACTCAGAAACTCCATCAGGATCTGTGCCTGCTGATTCTGTGCAAACTTGACCAGCCTTTGATGCCTTTACACTGATGACCGGTTGATTCTATTAGTAGCCCAGCTAGGGTGACTAGACGGCAAGTGTGAAAAATCAGGACAGGGGGTGGGGGAGGGTAATAGGAGCCTATATAAGAAAAATCCCCCACCCCCAATCGGGACTGTCCCTATAAAATCGGGACATCTGGTCACCCTAAGCCCCACTGAAATTAAGGGATCCATTCAAGGCCAAAGGTACCCTGTCATGTGACTAGAGGTGGCAGAATCTAGAAGGCACCTAAGACTGGAGTCTGGTCCATGTTTGCCAAGTTTAGACCCCCACGTTTGAAAATCTGGCTAATGATAGTTGATGTTCAATATGGCGTTTCGTTCTGCTTTGAAATTTACAACCTGCCGCTAACTCCTGGGAATAGGATGACAGAAGCGGAAGCTTTTCCTCACGTGCTGTAAAAAGAACCAGACATTCTTTCCTTTCACAGGAGTATCCCTCCACCGCAGAGCCGGCTCTGAGACGCCCCCTGCAGTTCAGCTTCTGGATACGTGCCCCGTCATTCCAGTGGAGAGTATTTCCCTTTGCCTCCCAGCAGCCTGTGGCAGGATGAGACCTCTGCTTTCGGTGCTGTCTGCATTTGGAGTCACCGCGGGGTGACTGGCCCCTCTGTTAACACCGTCCTGTCTGGCAGATGGCTGCTCTGAGTCGCTTCTGCTCATACGAATTCTAATGTCTATAACGGAGGTACAGTATCATGAGCCATTCACCTTCGGTACCAGGTTTAAACAAGAGATGGGCTAGGCAGAAACAGGTTTCCTAGGGGAGAGACCCTACCACCAATCTGGCTGGGCTGGACTGTGCCTTTAGGCCCAGCCCTGAGCAAGGAATGATGAGACAGCTGCATTTCCCCACGAAGAGACACCCTCTGAAACACCGTTCCACCTTGCTCCAGGCTGGTAGTAATTGAGGGCCAGATGGTGAACTACTTACCCCCACCACTGAGTTCTCATTCTCCATTGGCTTCAGTGGGGCTGCTCATGTGTGTAGGTGCTCACCAGATGGAAGAGATTCACACTCTATACCAGCATTAAATTACTACTCCAATACTCATGTGTTGGCTCAGTCCCTCTGGCCAGCAAGTAGCTTAAGGTCCACCCCTCCCTGTCCGCTCCTCACCCACCTTATCTGGAGAGTGAGCAAGTGATCAGGTCTGTTTATCCCTATGCACTGAACCCAAAGCCTGGGTGGACCACCAGGGCTGTGAGCAGGGTCTTACGCCACTGTGCAGGCGTGTAGTCCAACTTGCAATCTAATCCATTATTTGTAATTCAAGGGATCTAAAAAAAGTCCCTCTGGAACAGCCTCCCTGCATCTCACCACCTTATCCAGTGTAGGGTTCCCGCTTTGAAATGCAAAATCAACAGGCACCCTCCTCACTAGGCAAGACTGCCTCAAACCCACTCCTGAACCACAAGGCAACTCCGCACCCCAACCCCTTCAACAGCCACTTATAGTCTCTAGAGAGAGAACACAAATAGATGAGATTGATAACTGAGAGAGAAAAGACTGACAGGCCTAGACTTGTCCAAAGGACTTTTTTTTTTTAACTTGGCTTTTACTGCTTGTCCTTGAATGCCTCTACTTTTGATTATCAGATGGTAGAGGGGTGGAAGGGATTTTGTAATGCCAACCTTATGGTCATATAAGATAACATCTGCCACTGCTAACTGCAAGGTCTCACACGTAATCGTTGCTTGTTAGTTAGTTAGTTATGCCCGTCACCCCAGTCGGGGTATGGGCCGCCAACCGCAGATCTCCGGAGTCCTCTATCCTGGGCCATTCTCTCTAGCTGGTTCCAGGTGTAGCCCATTTTTGTGGTATCAGCCTGAAGGTCACATCGCCAGGTGTTTCTTGGACGACCTCTTTTCCGCTTGAAGGGTGATCGGCTTAGTGGCTTCCTCGCGGCTTTCACCACCCAGCGTCATGCGTCTTCGAGTTGAAGACCCTTCTTTTTCCAGGCTAAAAGTCTCTGTTATCTCTATTGTTGGCGTTTCTGTAGCAAGTTGATTTTTTATGGGATGGAGTTGCTATCCCCACGCCCAACCCTCCTCCTTTACCCTGACTTGGGACAGGCAGATGGCCCCGAAGGACCTCTCTGGTGGAGTTAATCGTTGCTTGCAAAACTCCCTAAAATTTTAGAGAAAGCATGTTACAAACTTATTAGTCACAGGCTTATTGCATTCCATATAGAGCATCATAACGGAAACTTGCTCACGTCATTAATTGCGGTTTTGTTGCATAAAAGGTGTGAAATATCTGTCCGTTGTGTGACTCGTCACCCGGATAAAGGCCTCTGATGTTTTTGATCAAACACGACACAGGTGGTTAATTTCCACAACATAACAGCGCAGGTCTCCTCACTCTCCCCTGAGTTAAGCCCTCACACACACACACACACACATGCTGTGTTTGTGTGGTGGTGGGCAGGCCGCTGCTCTAGTTTCAACAGTTGTGATCTGTTATCGCTCAAATTGCGGAAGTGGCAAGACTGTGGCATCTTTAGCTGGACACAGAAACTTTTAACATGAGATGTCTCAGTGTGTTGTGATAATAATGTGAATCTTTACACCCACGTAAAAAAACAACAGCTGTGGCAGATTAAATTATTTGTCTGGCATCTGGCAAATCCATCCAAAAACCAGCCAGGCTGGACCAATACCATCCAGGTGGTAACCCTAATGCAGTGTGAGGAGAGGCATCGTCTAAACACAGACCTCCTGAGTTTTCAGCCTGCTTCTGGCCTAGGTTCCATCTACTGCTTGGGTCAATTTCCTGTCTGCAAAGTAGGGATCATATTCAGAGATGGGCCTGAACCACTAAATTGGGTGAGGTCATCATAGGTGGTGAGTTATATGGGCCCATGCCGCCCATGCTTCATCAATATTCAGGAGTGTGAGCCCGGCTCCACCGATGTCTGGGTTTATATTTAATCAGAGCCATCCTGTCCATAGGACAGAGCAGGGAACCTTGGGGGGCTATCTCGGGGCCTGGCACCAGCAGCAGAGACCAACCTGGCCCCAGCCTGCCCTGCCCTGCCCATTCCCCCAAGTCCCCACCCTGCCTCTTCCCACCCCTGCTCCATCCCCATTCCACCCCTACCCCGCCTCTTTCCAGCTTCCACCCCTTCCGGCAAGTGACGCTTGGGGCTGGAGCGGAGTGGGGCAGACTAGGGCAGCCTCCTTCTACCCCTGCTAACTCCCCAGGCTGCCTAGGACCCCGCATCCCCATGAAGAGTGGGGGCCCCCAAAGCATGGGTCCTGGGGTGGTTCATAGAGATCTTATTCAAAGAATATCAGGGCTGGAAGGGACCTCAGGAGATCATCTAGTCCAACCCCCTGCTCAAAGCAGGACCAACCCCCAATTAAATCATCCAGCACGTTTTGCCCCATATTCCTAAATGCCCCCCTCAAGGATTGAACTCACAACCCTGGGCTTAGTTCCCCAGTCAATCCTATGGATGGGAGAGCTCTGCTTGGACCTATTCTGGGCACCACCAAAAATTAAAGAAACCTGGCACCCATGGAGGTCATCTATTCCCTTGACGCTGGGGTCCATCAACTTCAGGGCTTCTAGGACTGCAGTGGTGGCTTTGTGGCCCAGAGGTGGTCTATGTAATAGTTTGGATTAACCCACTGCAATCGACAGAGCTAATCTGCAAAGGAGATGAAAACGGGTCGCTGCCTTTTTTGGTTTTGTTTCTATATGATGTAAACCATAGGCCTGAAAAGCATAGGAGGAGGCAGTGGGATTAGTTGTTGATTTTTTTTTTCTGCTTGATTTTGACAATGGAAATTCATTTCTTGACTATTCTACCTGGAAGGCCCTATGGTCAGCAGGATAATGACATCACAAATACCAAGAAAGTGAGCCTGGATTCTTTGGGAAGGAGCTGGTTTTTATTCAGCCTGGTGAAAATTGAATTTTGAGCCTTTAACATGCCCTGGCTTCACATTTTCAGGCTCTTCTGTGAAGTTACAAGGGGTAGAAACTCTTTTTTTAAAAAAAGAGAAAGCTCCTGAGCTGAGGTGATAACGTCACTCCGGGAGCTGGTGGTTTAAGAAAACAACCAAATCGTGACTGACTTGGCCCTGTTGTACCCCACAACACTGACAACGGGTGAAATTCACCCTCGCGCAGAGAGTCAGCACAAGGCCTATGTGCCGGTTACATCTTTCCTAATGCCCCAAAACAGGGGCTTAGAAGGGGACTTAAATGGGGCCGGGGCCTGCTGTTAGATCTCCATACTGGGGACAATTTTACCCCAAAGTTCTGAACAGCAGATGGCAAAAAATTCCATTAACCGCTGCCACAAAGATATTTCCGACGGTTTTAGCCAAGTTGAGAAATCTCCGCTGCCTATCCTTTTTGGAGTGCCAATTATCCTCTTCCCAGAGCAGATCACATGTTCCCAGGAATGGCAACACTTTCCCACCGGATAATCTGCCCCCTAGTGTTGGAATTAGAGTGCTTAGGTGGTTAGCAGGATGAGCTGGGAAATAATAGGACGATCATTTGCCATGAAAAGGAAAGAAAATCTCTGCAGGGTTTTTTGCGGCCCTGGCTGACAATTCTGAGCTGCGGCTCTCACTGTCAGATAAAGGCCGGGCTGTGAGTCACATCAACAACATCAAAGCACAAGCAATCACATCTATTAGTGCCTCGATTTGGAGTCCGTGTGTAATTTATTGCCGCCTCATTGTTGTGGCCAGATTGGAATATCATTTGGAGGCCGATTACAAATCTCGGCGGTGTTACAAGAAAGGAAACGTTTACATTGGCCCAACGTTTGGAATAATAAATCAAAAACTCAGCGATCCATTAAAACAATATCGATAGGAGCTTGAAGGCAGATTTCTGGACACACGGCAGAGCCCTGCTTTTTATTTATATCATAAGGAAATTCACCAGCGGAAGGACAGCGTGTTTGACAGTCTAATGGTATTATGTAAAAGCCCTTCTTGGACAGAAGATAAAGGACCCGAATCACTTTGATATGTTGCACAGCTGGTGAAATCCAGCCGGAAAGCCAGGAGGGATCACCCCGTTGAAACAGCAGAGTTTCTGACGCTCCTCCGCTTCCCTGCTCCTTTACCCCTGCCTAGGAGTTTGCGGCCAGGACACAATACTGCATTTTTGGCCACCGCGGGGCTGTTTTCAAGCAATCCACTTTAATTTAGCCCAAGAGGCTCTGCCGGCAGCAGGATTAAAAGCCTCTTCCCACCCTCACGTCTTCCCCCCTTTCATGCCTCAGCCCTAGCTGAGTGATCTTGCCCCGCGGGTTCAGTCATCCGGTTTCCAAGGTGGAAATGGAAGCACAGAGCGGAGCGTGCCAAAATACGCAACTGGGGCTGTGCCCTTCAGAAGGGAGAGGCCTCAGAAGGCAAGAGAACAGCCAGGAAAGGAGGCCATCCCTGGCCCTGGTAAAATGGGGATTTGGGGCCAAGTTGCTGAGGTCTGACGCTGCCTGTGCCGCTACTTAATCGAAACCAGCTCTGGGGGGGGGGAGGGGAGACCATGGGAAGGACAGAAGCTGCCTGCACTTTGAACAGCCGTCATCCGTAATAAGCCTCGACCCGTTTTATGCACCGCGAGCCAAATCTCTGAGGCCTCAGACACTGACTCCCTTTGGAGTGCAGGAATGGGACTACGGGGGGCCCTGGCTGTAAACGGGTGTGTATCTGTGTTCATGTGAGGGTGGAATTTCTCCTCAGAAATGCGAAGTGCTGTGGGGAATAACACAGTGGCAGCGGTTCGTGAAGCACAATCCCGGTCAGCTCTTGAAGGGCCATGTATCAGATCCACCTGCCTGCAGGAGTTTCGCACGGTGGAAGTGGGTGCCGGAGAGAGAAGTCAGCGTATGGGTATTAGTCCCGGTTTTGGAAAGACTGGTTTCCTGGGACAACAGGTTTTGAATCTTTGCATCAAGAAGATGGCTGGCGCAGGTGCCGGCTTCCTCCTTGCCCAAGGGGGGCTCAACTGCTACTCCACCCCAGACCCCACCCCTACTGCTCTCCTTCCCTCAAGCCCTCACCCCAGCCCCGCCTCTTCCCACCCCCTCTCTGCCCCAGGCCCTGCTCCCACTCCTCCCCTTCCCCCAAAGCTCCACCCCAGCTCCACCTCTTCCCACCCCCTCTCTGCCCCAGGCCCTGCCCCCACTCCATCCCTTCCTCCAAGCCCCCACCCCGCCTTTTCCTGCCAAGTTCTGCCCCCTCCCCTCAGTGCCCCACGTCTCCTCTCCTCCCCTTCCCTCCAGTATCTCCTGCACCGTGCAGAACAGGTGATGGCAGCCGGGAGGGAGGGGGAGGAGTTGATTGGCAAGGCCGCCAGTGGGCGGGAGGAGCTGGCTGCTGGTGGGTGCTGAGCACCCACTAATAGTCAGCGCCTATGATGGCTGGTCCAGTGGCAAGGCCACTAGCCTAAGGCTCATTAGACCTGGTTTCAGCTCGGATTGTGAGGAGCTCAGATACCATGGCAACGGGGGCAAGAGAAGACAAATCATTGACTTCCAGTCACTATGGGCTGGTCTCCACTACCCGCCAGATCAGATCTATCGAGGACCGATTTATCGTGTCTCGTCTAGTCATGATAAATCGATCCCCACAGGCGCTCCCCGTCGACTCTGGTACTCCAGCTCGCCGAGAGGCACAAGCAGAGTTGACGGCAGAACCCGCTGCTGCCGTGAAGACGCCAGGTAAGTCGGCCTAAGATGAGCCGACTTCAGCTGTTCAAGTAGCTGAAGTTGCGTATCTTCAGTCGACTCTCCCCCTACCCCCCGCTAGTGTAGACCTGGCCTATGAGAACAATGCCTGGATATAAGGAGGAATTTGTTCCTCAGCCCTTTATCATTCTGGAGTAGGAACATAAGAACGGCCAGACTGGGTCAGACCAAACGTCCGTCAAGCCCAATAGCCAGTCTCCCAACAGTGAGTGACCAATGCCAGGTGCCCCAGAGGGAATGAACAGAACAATGAATCATCAAGTGAATAGATTCATTGAGACCCACACAGCCAACAGTGTGAGTGTCTTCCAGATTAGACCTCCGAAACTGCTCTATCTGCTTCATGTGGCTGTAACTGTGGTTTTCCAACTTCTCTCTCCCTTTTGAGTTGCAATTTTTGGTGGCCTCCTCCCAGACAAAAAGAGGTGAGTCCGGGGGTGGAGGTGGTGTGCCTTTCGGCAGGCTGAGGTCCAAACCCCCCAGCATCGCCACTTGCCCCCGAATCTTCTTCCATGCCCTCCTAGTGGGGCACACCCCACAGTCTGACAACCTCTGGACTATAAGGTCCAGACGGTTCTCAGATTATGGGTTGCATTTGTGTACTTGCATCACTCTGCATGCAAATAGCTGCACAAGTCAAGAAACAACAGCTGCAGCTTCGAATAGGGCAATACAAGAAAATAACGAGACCGTATGGGTCAGCATGATAGGCAGTGATCTCAGTACATCAGAAGTCTAGCTATTGAGGAGTTTCTTATAGGCTTCATGGCAAAGGAGAGTTTAAAGGAGGAGGATGATGTAGATTTATAGACGTCTGTGTGGAGCTCCTCCCAAGCCTGAGGGAGTAATAATTTGTGCTTGTTTGAAAATGTAACACGTAGGAGGTGGAGGTTGGCACCACAAGCCAATTGGAAGTGAGCGTCGACATCTCGATAGCGAATGAGAGCTCAGGTGGTGAAGGTCCTTGAAAATAAAGAATGTAGCAACCTTCCTGGAACTTAGAGGGAGGAGGACGGGATGCAGGCGGGAAGAGCTGGAGGAGGCCCGGGGAAGCCAGTCTATGTGTGCACATGACTGGAATGCTAGCTGCAGGTGCATTATCTTTGTAACTAGTTTCTTAATAAGGGGACAGTTTCGTTTTAGAAACATGGCATCCTCTCCCATTATTACCCAGCATACAGTGCATGAAACAAAGATGAATATCCTCTGGTGGATGTGATCGAGAAGGGGGAGCAAGTGGAAAGATGTAAAGAGAGGGCTGAAATGGTGAAAGCAACAGGGCAGGTGAATGCTGCTTCATCTTCCTCCTTCAAAGACTGTGTTGCTCCCAAAATATGGATTTAGAAGCCTACATTGTTGGTACCTATTTTTGATCATCTTGGCACAAAATCCAGGGAGCCAGAGCCTCAGCTGATGTAAATCACTGTAACTCTGTTGTAATCATCCAGTTCTGTCTTCGTGGGTAGTGATCAATCTATCGGGGATCGATTCATCGTGTCTAGTGTAGGTGTGATAAATCGATCCCTGATCACTCTGCCTTTGACTCCTGTAATCCACCAAGATGAAAGGCGGATGTGGAGGTGACGGGGGAGCAGCAGCAGTTGACCCTGCGCCGTGAAGACGTGAGGTAAGTTGACGTAAGATAAGTCTACTCAGCTACACCATTCTCATAGCTGAAGTTGCTATCTTAGGTCGACACCCTCCACCAGTGTAGACCAGGCTGAGAAGAGCTGGCCTTAAGGGTTTAGGTCTGACTTACGAGTGCATCGGGTCATCGTCGGCATCAAACCTGGGACCTCTAGAGCTTGATGCATGAGCTTCCACTGACGGAGCATCATGTCACCTCTCTCTTAGCCAAGCCCATAGCAAGCTCATTAATCTCTGGCCGATCTAGCGGCCACTAGAGGGGGACAGAGAGCCACAAGCCTTCTGCATAAGGGTGAGTTACACCCTTTTGTGACTTACATCCTGCTCTGCTTTCAAACTCAGCAAATGCTTCCAGGTCATGAGTGAATCTGAGAAGCCAATGAGCGGTGACATGTACAGTCAGCTCTTCACACGGACAGACCCCCTGCAATGCACACAGAATTTATTGCGGGGTCCGGGCCGTCCCTGCTAGGAATTATTTATCCAAAAGCAAGGTACTTACGGTATGGCTAACTCCCATGAACCGGCTTCTGTGTCTGCCAGAAACCTGGGATTGATTTAACGTCTTTAACCATTCCATAATACACTTCACATATTCCTTCTCTACCTCATAAAAAGGAGCATGAGACCAGATCCTTTTTCCAGAACGTCCGCCAGTAACATGAGACACTCTTTCTGTGCGGGAATCAACCTTGGCTGGATGGTTGTTAACACCAGCGCTAAGGATCTCGTATTCCTTTGCTTTAATTTCTCCTCCGCTCTTAGATTTGCCCAGCCCTGTCATCCTAACTCCAGGCTTAAAGAGCTCCTGTTTCCAATCATTTATAAACAACGTTATTAGTCAGATTCTCAGCTGGAGTAAACCATCCTAGCTCCGTTGACTTCAAAGTAGTTGTGCCTGTTCTCTGGCTTCTGCTGTGGTTCTCTGCAAACTTGGCCAATGTCAGATAAAAGCAGCATATAATCTCAAAAACAATTAGCTTTAGCTTAACTGGTTTTGGGGACTGTTCTCCATATATGAGTCCAATTCTGCAACTCATAATTGCTTTCCAGGTTTTGTTCCCAGAGAGTCTCAGATTTCTGCAGTTAATTACTTCCGTTTCTTAGAAAACTCTAAGGGCCAATTGCCCCTCCCCTTTTTACAGTACTTCTCTTCATTTGGGCCCTGATCCAAAGTCCACTGACGTTAATAGGAGTCTTTTCACTGACATCAAAGGGGTTTGGTGTAGGCCCTTGAAGCCTTCTCTCAGTCATCCCATGTTGAACCACATATGTTCTCACGTTGACTCACGCAATAACCCATGTTGACCTATATGTTTTCCTGAAACTACATCTTATTTGGAGGTGGAAAGAAAGAGAGAGAGAGAGAAAGAAAGAGAGAAAGAAAGAGAGAAAGAAAGAAAGAAAGAAAGAAAGAAAGAAAGAAAGAAAGAAAGAAAGAAAGAAAGAAAGAAAGAAAGAAAGAAAGAAAGAAAGAAAGAAAGAAAGAAAGAAAGGAAAAGATGTGCAGGCTGCCTAGAATCACACTCCCTTTTACTTTTATTGCTGCTATATTTGCATTGCAAAGCCCTATTGAAATCTCTTTTTAGCCCAGGTCATTTTCAGTATGATTCCCTTCCACGTACATCCTCCACATTGAGCGTGTTTCTGATTGTTTTCCCCTCACGTGCATCCACGGTGTGTTTCTCTGAAATTGTATCTCATTTTGCTATTGTCCAGTCATATCGTCATTCTCCTTCCTCCCTTTGGATAATTCCTCTTGATCGCTCCAATTTTGCAGCACCTCACAGTTTGATCCAGTCGTGCGTTTCATTAGATCACTAATTAGACTAAACAGGACACTGATTGCTATGGTCAGATTGTCAGTCCAGCTAGCCCAGCAGTCTTCTTCTGGCATCATCCCACCATTTTGCCTCATAGGAATGATCAGGAGGCTGGAGCACATGACTTACGAGGAAAGGCTGAGAGAACTGGGATTGTTAATCTACAGAAGAGAAGACTGAGCGGGGATTTGATAGCTGCTTTCAACTACCTGAAAGGGGGTTCCAAAGAGGATGGATCTAGACTGCTCTCAGTGGTAGCAGATGACAGAACAAGGAGTAACAGTCTCAAGTTGGAGATAGGGAAGTGTGGGTTGGATATTGGGAAAAACTTTTTCACCCAGACGGTGGTGAAGCACTGGAATGGGTTACATAGGGAAGTGGTGGAATCTCCATCCTTAAAGACTTTTAAGGTCAGACTTGACAAAGCCCTGGCTGGGATGACTTAGTTGGGATTGGTCCTGCTTTGAGCAGGGGGTTGGACCAGATGATCTCCTGCGGTCTCATCCAACCCTGAGATTCTAGGATTCTGTGACTCTAAGGTGAAAATCTCTACAAGCATTGGTTGAAGTCACTATATTTGCAGAACTAATGTGGGCAAATTCCCAGTGTAGTTCTGCAGTTGTCTCCAAGGTTCTCTGGTTCACAGCGTATGACAACGTTCCCTTATTTGCATTTTAATTGCTCTACTAGCCGAATCAAGGCAATGCTCAGAAAATGAATTTGTGCTGTCCTTTTCTGTCTAGGCCCTAAAATCTCCAGTTCCCGGCATGATAGATGGATTGCTGTAAAAAGCCCCTCTTTATAGCCGACCTGACATTTGCTTATGTGGGTACAGCCAGGGTTTGAAAGAACAGAGAAATAGGAAGGAAATCAGAGAAGCAGGATGGCCTTGTAGTCAAGATACTAAATTAGCATCCATCAGATATGGGTTTAATTTGTTGTGTCTCCCTGACCTGTCACTATCAGGACTCAGTCTCAAGAGTAACTTGAATTGGGGGTAACTTGGGGTACCTGTATCTGCTCCCAGTATGCACAGCACAAGCAGTGACAGGAGGCTCCCTCCATACAACGTAGCCCGAAATGTGTCATGGGGATCGATACAGGTGATGCAACCTCTGTTAAGACCCATCAGTATAGCCCTGATCTCTACTGGGGGGGATCGACCTCAGCTACCCAACTTTGAAGTAAAGGTATTTAGGCCGATTTACCGCGGTGCCTTCATGGCGCTGAGTCGACCGCTGCCACTCCCCCGTCGACTCCGCCTGCGCCTCTCACGTCGGTGGAGTTCTGGAGTCGGCGGGAGAGCGCTCGGGGATCGATTTATCGCATCTGGGCTAGATGCGATAAATCAACCCCCAATAGATTGATCGCTACCTACCGGTCCAGGGGGTAGTGTAGACTTGCCCAAAGTCTCCGAGCCTCTCCTGTTTACTGCACTGAGCAAAAGTGGTTTGCTGCAGCCAGCGACGAGGAATGACTCCTCAGGTCCTTCTTTAAACCCTATGAAACCTCCCTGTCCCGTGCTCACGCAGCAGCCTGGCTCCCCTCAAGCAGAGTGAAACCACATAGCCACATAACCCCCCTCCCAGTGAAACAACATAACCCTTCTCCCAGCTCTGTCCCTTTGCTCTTCCTTTGGCCTGTTGCTCAACTCAGATGGATGAGGAGTAACAGATAATATGTGGCAACATACCAAGCTGGGAAGGGAGTGTGTGTGGGAGGGCACTGCAGGGGTCGGTGCTAGATAAGGGGGAGTAAACAGCAAGTGAATGAAATTCACGAACAAAGCTTAATGACTGGAATGAGAGCGTAGACTTGGGAGAACTTGGTTCAGTTCCCCGCCCCTTCATAGGCTTCCAAGTCACTAAAGTCCAGACCCACAAAGGCATTTAGGCTCCTAACATCCAGGATCTGGGCCTTCACCTCCCTGTGCCTTGGTTTCCCCAGTCTGTAAATGGGGATAATGAGACAACCTCCTTTGCAAAGTGCTTTGAGATCTAAAGATGAAAAGCATTATACAAGAGCTAGGTATTAGTCGTCTAAACACTGTCTGTGGCCCACAAATGAATGCACTGGAAATGAGGAGCTAGATACAGGCAGAATCCCTAATCGATTCAGATAGAGTAGGGCAAAACCCAGAGATGATCTGTTGGAAACGGTAGCTCAGTTCGTTTAGGGCCAAATCCAGATCTCATTGAGCCCAGTGACTTCAGTAAGAGCAGGGTTGGGTCCAAATTTTTCATACATAAGCACCTAAAATAAGGCAGGTATGTCCCTACATAAGCACCTAAATAAACGTGGTTTGGTTTTCAGTGTTATTGAACGCTTGCGGCTTCCACCACCCTCAATGGGGGCAGGAATAGGCCTGTACCGTTAAGCATTCCTGGCAATGTCTGCCTCTCCTCCTTCCCAGGGAACCTCACCACATCAGTGGCCAGGCCACTGGAAGAGCTGGGCGGAAGTTACTCTTCAGATGTCCAACCCATGCAAACATCTTGTCTTGTGCTCCGAAACCAGCGAGGCGATAAATTAACTTCGACACTGTACATGGCCGGAGGGAAGGAAGTTGCAGGAAAGGAAAAGGAGGCATTGTATGGTTTTAAACCTCCCTTCCACATGTTGATGTAAAAGGCTGATATGTGAACATATTTCTTACAAACACACATTTAAAAAAAGAAAAAAAGACAGCAAGGCATTTGTCCTCTTCTTAATCCACGTACACAACGCTCATTGTGGAAGGGGACAGTAAGCGCCTAGGGGGATGTCTCAGGAAATGCCCAGGAAGTTTTCTCTCTCCTGCACCCGAAATAGACAGGCTCGCCCTTCTTCAATGCTCCTATGGACAGCTGCGGGTCGAATCCTAAGGGCTTCGGTCAGGCAAAACTCCCCTTCAAGTCTTCTTTGCCCCAACGAAACCAGAATTAAAGCTTCAGCTTCAGATGCACACCTTAAACTGGGCCCGCTGCTCCTTTGTCTCTTGTACAGATCACAAGCTACCATCAGCCCCTCCGGAGCTAAGAGAGAAAAACTGCGTCTCCGGTCCAGCAAGGACAGCGGCACTGTGGGGGCCGGTATTTACCCCCCTGGGAGAGCAGGAGGAGTTTGCCCTAAGAAGAAGTGATGTGAGAAATTGACTGTTGTGGTTATGGATTGGTTGTATTAGCACAGCAGCTAGTCCTGGATCGGGACCCATTGGGCAAGCATTTCAGAGGCACGGCGTCCCTTTACCGTCGCCTGTGCCTCCTGGGAATGTCGCTAGGGATATTCCAGGAGTGCCTGGTGACTCCCCGCCAGAGATCGCGCGATTGTGCAAGGGGCTGTACGCAGGCTTTGTCAGAGACAGCCCCTGCCCTAAAGGGCTCACCATCTAAACAGGAAGAACAACCGGACATATGGCCATTGCTTGTGCTTGGCATTTTGAGATGACAGGTCGTATTTCTTCTGGACCTCACTCTAAAAGTGCAGCAATGCTGCCCACGTCTGTGGTTTTTCAATGGGAAAACTTCAGTGCCCTTCACCTTGCTACAAATGGACCATGTATCATTATGGTACCTAGAGGGACAGGGCAAGGAGAGCAAAAGTACCTTTAAACTGACAAGAACCTAAGAATGGCCTTCTGAGTCAGGCCAATGGTCCATCTAGCCCAGTTTTCTGTCTTCTGACAGTGGACAGCGCCAGGTGTTTGTTCAGAGGGAATGAACAGAACACGGCAGTGACTGAGTGATCCATCCCCTGTCATCCAGTCCCAGTGTCTAGCCATCAGCAGTTTAGGAACACCCAGCGCATTGGGTTGCATCCCTGACCATGTTGGCTGACAGCCATTGATGGGCCTATGCTTCATGAATCTTTTTAGCAGACAGTTATACTTTTGGCCTTCACAACATCCCCTGGCAAGGAGTTCCGCAGGTTCCACTGCCTTTTGTTTGTTTTAAACGTGCTGCCTATTCATTTCATTGAATGGTTCTTGTGTGACGTGAAGGGGTAAATAGCACTTCCTTATTCACTTTCTCCACATCCTTCATGAATGTATAGACCTCTATCATATCCACCCTGAACAGCTGAACAGTCCCAGTCTTGTTAACCTCTCCTTGTGTGGCAGCTGACATCCCGAAACGATTTTGTCGCCCTTCTCTGTACCTTTTCCAATTCTAATATATCTTTTTTGAGATGGGGATGATTGTACATCCACTGTGTGTCATCCCTGCAGCTCCCTAAGGGGCCAGTCGAATTGGTTAACTTGCGGCTGAATTGAGGAGTCGTACGGAAAGTCAAGAAAGGAAGTGAAGGGAAAGTGTTACTGGGAAACATGCCCTGAGCATGGTGTACTCACCCACACACAGACACTGGTCCTTAGTGACTCAGTTAATGCTACTGGTTAATTGTAGCAATTAGAGGAACTGCCAGACTTGTTCGGACCTGAGGTCCATTTAATTCTGTGTCCTCTCTCTGACAGCCGACAGCGCCAGACGCTCCAGGGGAGGTGAGTCCAGACAGGAAGCTGATAGGACGAGAGAAGCGTTTTGAAGAAATCACTTCCTCTATCACATCTGCGGTGAGGAAGGCATCTGCCTTTGGACTTTTAAGAAAGTCCTCCCCCTGGGGATCCCTTTGGACTCCTCACAGCTATGGGACGCCCGAGTAGATACGTCTGAGACAACGTCCACTTCCGTGTCTGAGAAAACGTCCACTCCCGTCAGAAAACAGCACCCCCAGCCCATCAGAGGACCCAAATCCTGCAATTTGAACTCACTTTGTCTAGCAACACAGCCACGGGGTCCAAGACACAGCAGCCCACTTGCTCAGCCATGAGCACATCTTGTTGGTGGGCTGCTCTGTGAATTGGCTCGCTACCCCAGAGTCCAGTCTTCTGTCTCTCTTTGGGAAGGGATCCAGCTACCTGGGACCGGGCCCTCTGTATTCCTGGAAGAATAAAACCCTCAGCCAATAAGCAAGACTTATGAGCAGAGAAGACAGAACGTTCCGAGGTGCTGCTCCTGGACTGTGGAACTCATTGCCACAAGAGGTGAATATAACCCTGGCATTCACAGTATTCACAACTAAATGCCTATCTAATCTCTTGATTCTGTTTTCCCTCCATAAGTCCTTCCTGCACAAGCACGCGAAACTGCAAACAAATCGAGCGAGCGCGGGGGAGGAAGGGAGCGGCTTTTATTTCTAATGCAAACACTCAGCAGGTGCTTACGATGGGGCCGATGTGAAACCATAAAGGGTTGTCTGCTAACTCAGCAAAGTCGGCGGCGGCTGTCGCAAGGCAAGCTGGCCTTTTAGGTGATCGGGGCTCAGCTGCATTGGTGCCAACTGAGCCTCTCTCCCCAGGCAGCGGGAATGAGCTTAGGTCCCAGGACAAAGGGCCCATGGTTCTAGGATCCAGGGACATTGCTGGGACATATTAAGGGCAGTCTGTGCTTAGGGTTGAAGGAGGCTAGAACGTTGGAGGAGGACCTGGGAAGGAGAGACACATTGAGAAACAAGTTGTTTAGGGTCCCTCGTCGAGTGTGAATATCAGTTTGGGTTCCCTCTATGCTGCCGCCCCATTAGGAGATGGGCCTGGAATGAGTCTAGAGTGGAAGATCTGGGCTTTGTGTTTCTGTTTGGACTTTTGATCAGACTCTGGACTTCCATGACATACCCAGAGGGCTAAATCACATCAGCAAAGTGCTTGAAGCCAGTTGTTGACCACTGCAGAGAGAGAAACTGAGGCAGCAGACAGATCGGAAGGCAGCCCAGGTAGCTCCCTGCTGCATGGAAGAACTGGGAATTTCCAGAGACGGGGAAATGTTTTGGATGTTCCAAAGTATGGAGCGGTAGCAATGGGAATGAAATTGATCAGAGGGCATGTGGCCGGGGTTCCCCTGGAACTGGGCCACTTGGAACTGGGGTACCACTGAGCCCGCCTGATCCACCAGCCTGGGCTCGCTTTCACTCTGTGGAGCTGTGATAAGTTGCTCTTTCACCAGCATACACAAGAGAGGGACACAGCCACCTGTAGCTTCACAAACATATGCTGAGATCAGCTCTGGATGGGATGGCTCAGCTAAGGCACCTCCATGTTACTAAGGCATGCACCCCCCTCTGGATTGTAAACAGTCTAGATCCATCCTCTTTGGAACCCCCTTTCAGGTAGTTAAAAGCAGCTAGCAAATCTCCCCTCATTCTTCTCTTCTGTAGACTAAACAATCCCAGTTCTCTCAGCCTCGCCTCATAAGTCATGTGCTCCAGCCCCCTAATCATTTTTGTTGCCCTCCGCTAGACTCTTTCCAATTTTTCCACTTCCTTCTTGTAGTGTGGGGCCCAAAACTGGCCACAGTACTCCAGATGAGGCCTCACCAATGCTGAATAGAGGGGAATGATCATGTCCCTCGATCCGCTGCTTCCTTAGTCTCTAAGGCACCCCAAGGACTCCTCATTGTTTGTTTGTTTTTTCATTGTGTAGTGCTATCTCTGAGAGGTATCTTTTGTACACTGTTACTAGGGTAATCCTTGTGCTTGTGTACATGTTCTCAATAAGCCATTAACATTGTTTCGCCTTTTCACTGTTGTACCTGCAAGGCTATTGTGGGGTGTTTTCAACCTCACAACATGTTTCAGTAACACATACCTACCCAAACTTCATAACTTGACATGCGACAATAGCACATATAATCCAATGAGATATTACTAGCTAGCAGATCAAGACTTTTTGGAATGATACCTCATGGTTTGCACAAAACATGTCCTCATTAGATAACGGGGTGAATATTGGGGTGCTGGGGGGGTCACAGGGCAATTTAGGCTGATTAACAGGACAATGTTTTATTCATTCCATCTACTAGAACAGTCTCTTAGAAAACATGGTCAAGCCCTTTTCCTTATGACATTTATGTAGCTGAAGAGGACAAAATACTGGAAAAGTTCCTGCAGGGAACAATCTTACTTGCGGAGTAGGGATGAATTAATAGCCACTTTCCCTTGTGGATTTTTAAGATTATGGTACTGCATTAAGTCCAAATGGTGCTAAGAAACATCATGATTGCTAGGGCAATCGCACACCTATGGAAAGCTGAGATCAGAAACTTGATCTTTTCACTTCAAAAATGCTTCACTCTGCCACTTAAACGAAAGATGATCGCTCTTAGCTAGAAGTAGTAGCAAGTTTCCCATTTTCTCTATGGGTTAGCCATTAAAAGGCAATGCTTTTACAGTACTACCTGTGTCTAACTTCAGGCCAAGAAACGTCTTTCCTAGGCCCGGTTGCGGAGATGTGCTAAGGGATCCGCTAGCTGATTAGAATCAGTGGGAGCGGGGGGGGGGGGGAAGTATGCAAAAATGGTTCAGGTCTCAAACACTGGGCCTGTTCAGTGCATGCTACATGTGGTGGTGTTTTTCCTGCTCTCACAAGCCCTATGAAAAGGGCTTAGTTAGGTGCTGGAGAGTCAGCAAATATACAAAAGTGACACCTAGCTGCCACATACTGTGTGCACAGTTGTGTGTGTGCACAGGTGTGTGTGCACACTGCCGCTGACCTTCATGCCCTTCTCTTTGGTGGGGTTGTGCCGAGAAAGGAAATTGACAAAGGAGCCAGATCTGGAAATGTTTCGCTTGCTGTATCATCCATGGCCAGTAAACTCTCATGGCGCTGCAAGGCCAGGTGCTTCATAGAGTTAATGGAGCAAAGTGAATTGACACCCACTGAGGAGTCACAGGGCTTCAGGCAAGAAGGGATCATTAGATCATCTAGTCTCCTGTATATCACAGGCCGTTAAATTTCACCCAGGATCTGGCCTGTAATGCTGGCAGAGGGCTAAATTCATCCTGAGTGCAATCGCATTGACTCCCACGGAGGGACAGCAAGGGTGGCTCTCGCCCAAGGATATTGGTATGATACCCCAAATATTTTGGGAATGGCCATCACAGCCCTCTTTGGAAAGCTAGCCCCGAGAGAAATGAACCTAGATCGATTTTGATAAAGGACATAATCACTCTTATTATTGGTTATGCTGTTAGCCTGTGGAACTCATTGCCACACTCAACACCAGCACATGTGGAATAATAAAAACCATCCACAGTTAGATTAGACATAAACCCCTCACGCTTCAAGGCATAAACCAACACCATCTTAGAGTTTCTTACATCTTACCTTGTCTTACATCAGCTGATACTGGTCACTACTGAAGTCAGTATCCCAGACTAAATGGACTAATGGGCTGATCCCATATTATAATTCCTATATTCCTATGCAGAAATTCTTTGCAAACCTTGCACTATTATGGTGGTGGGGCAAGGGGAGGATTCAAAAAGTTTAGAGAACCTGGAGACAGCAAAGAGTTTTTGGATTTTTTTTCCAATTCCACAATCAAGAAAGAGTACAGCTTCGGCTGAGAGTTCATTTTGGTTCAGTGGCAAGGTGAAAGAAGCAATTAGAAATAACAAAAGGACTACTGTATATAACAAATAGAAAGAACGATAGCAATCAATGTTAATTAGAAGTTCTGAAGAGTAGAAAATTGATAAGGAAAGCTAAGGTCATCAGAGAAAAATCCATGGCTGGCGGGGCTAAAGACAAACAAACAAACAAACAATAGCCCATCTCCTTAATAAGTATACTAGGAACAAAAGAAATCCTGGTAAAGGTGGAGGTCCATTACTAGAAATGGTGAAACTGTCAATAATGGTGCAGAAAAGGGAGCAGTGTTCAAGGAATATTTCTGTTCTGTATTAGGAAAGTTGTAGGGTGATGAAGTACTTTCCAGTCCATTAGCAACTGAGGAGGATGTTAGATAACATCTACCAGAGATACACTTTTTAAAATCAACAGACCCAGATAACGTGCACCCACAAACCCTAACAGTGGTGTCTAAGTAGATCGCTGACCAGTTGATCTTCATTTTTAATAAATCTTGGACTACCAGAGAAATTCCAGAAGACTGAAAGAGCACCAGTGGGTGCCAATAGTCCAAAAGATCAAGCATGTGTCACTATAGGCTAGTTTGCCTGACAGCAGTACCAGGCATAATAGTAAAACATCTGATGTGGGATTCAGTTGATAAAGAGTTAAAGACTCGGAGTGTAATTAATGCCAGTCAATGTGGTTTTATGGAAAATAGGTCTTGTCAAACCTGATTTCATCCTTTGAGGAGATGACGAGTTTGACGGGTGAAGATAACCACATAGATGTCACATATGTTGAATTTTATAAAGCCTCGTGCCATACTGATTAAAAAATAGCACTCCACTGCATCAATGGAGAACACATTTTAGATGAATTAAGAATTGGCTAACTGACAGGTATCAAAAAGTAATTGTCAGGCGGGAATCCACACGGAATGGGGGTGTTTCTAGTGGTGTTGGAATAACACAATTTAGAAACAACTGTATTATGAATGTTGTGTAGTATGATTTTTAAAACTGTCTTAAACTGTACTTTCACTCCCTGTATATGAACTCTCAGCCTCTAGCCTGGCATGTATTTTAAACTCATGTTCAACTTGCCACAGCTGGGCAAGGCGTCACAGTGTCTGAGTACCCGTAAGGATCCTGGCCTCCTGTTTACCAGACATGTAAATGGCATAGATTAATACTGAACAATGGATGTGATAGCCATTAAGTGTTATCACCTGTGTAAGTGTATTGAAAGCCCCCCTCCCTTATTCACACCTGAGTATAAGAAAGGTCTCAGCCTGTCATGGAGTTGAGCCAGTTGTTTGGGTAATAACCCCTCTGACTCCTATTGCTTGCAATACATCTTGTTTTCCAGAAACCTACTGAGTGATGCCTGTTCTTTGTGAGTATATTGGGATTAAAGCTCCAAAGGTAAAAGCAGTTTTTGCAACAATTCTGGCACCTCCAGATGGGACACCTTTGGACGACTCCGTGATCACAACAGACCGACCAGAGGAGGGAAAGTGTACACCAGGCCATTTTTGCCTGTCCTAACTCTCGACCCGGTCTGCAGTGATACCCGGAACGTTAAAGCGTGAGTCCCTACAAATCAGGCAAGACCAGAGGTTTCTGGAGTTTGGTAGGCGCCTGGGAAACAGAGCGGTGTAAGTATCTCCATTACTCCCATTGTTAATTTGTTTGGTGATTTTAGTACTTTTGTATTAATTTGCCGTTTGTAGATTCCTTGTGAATCATTTGGTATAACAATGAGATCGGGTCGCTCCCGAGTGGAAGATTCCGCCTTTCCCTTTGGTTGTATGTTACGTAACTTTGGTAAATTTGAAAGTGATTATGGTATTAAGATAACTGAGAATGATTTAATTAAGTTTTGTCAGTCAAAATGGACCACATTTGATCTTGGTTGGCCTGATTCCAGGTCCTTTAATGTCACCCTTACAATCAGGGTTCATAAGAAGGTAATTAGAAATCAACCCTAAAAACCATTTCCCCTATATTAAATAGTTTTAGCTGGTACAGCTTGTAAAAGTAAACCTAAGATGTGCCTGGTAAGGATAGTGAGAAAAGGGGGTCCCTATGCCTTACCTGTGTCCTGTGTGGAGGAGTGTAACAGTGAGAAAGTGTGCCTGTGTCTGTCAGAAGTATTAACCTGCTTATGGAGAAAGCTACCTCAGTCTCCAAGCAGTTGTCTGTGTGCTGGGACAAAGAAAGCAAAATCCCAAGCTGTGTGTCTAGTGAAAGAAGAATGTGTTTTTAAATCTCCTAGAAGGTGTCTGTCAGTCTGTGATGGGTGAGAATAGTGCAGTGTGTCAGAGTTGGTTTTGAATTCAGCTAATGCTCAGAAAAGTGATTTGGTTGTGTTACCTACTAACAGATTAACAACTTGTACCAGGAAGGAAGCAATTCCTAAACTGGTATCTGGCAAAGGAAAGCAGAATAACTTTAACCTCTTGTTCAGTAAGTCTGTGAATTTGCCTGAAAGGGGATTTTGTAAAAATCCGCCTGATAGGAAAAGGATGATCATAAAGTGTGAGTAAAGAATTTGATTGCTCAGGAAAGTATTCCTTGGGAGCAAGCCCTAGGTGAAGGAGGTAAAAACGGGATTTGTAAGTAGTGAATTGTTTCCTAAAGAAGTTCCTGAAGGAAAAATATGTAAGCAGTCTGCTGCAGTTAAAAAGTGTGAAAGTGATTTGAGTGGAGATAGCTTTGAGAAGGAATTGGAACATCCCTATATCCAAGTGGCTGTGTTTCACCAGTGATAGGGAAACAAGATTGTTCAGGGAGGAATGTCCCCATGCTGATTCTGCAGGTAAACAGTCTATGGCTCAGGCTCAAAAGATAACTGGGTAGATGTATCTTCAGAGCAGGACAGCTGTGCTATTAGTATCGTAGGTGGTATACCCTCATCTCTAGACACTTTGAATGCAACTTGTGGTCTCTGGGTAAAGAAAGACAATGAAACTTTAAAACGAGCTTGTTAGTAAAAATAAATAGTATTTCTTGTAAACCTAGCCCCAAAAGCTTTATTCTATCTGTGAAAATGCAAATTACTTGCTAATGTCTGTCTCAGGGCCCCATTGACCTCCAAGTACCCAGGAAAGCTTATGCTTCAAAACTTTATAGTTAGTCTTTAAGGTGCCACAGGACTTTGTTACCTACAGTAGTGGTGTTTCAAATCACTGTGTTTCAAAGGCAAAAGTTAAAAGTAAAAATTCTAGTAGAAATAATTGTATTCTTTTAGGCTGTAACTAGCTTTGAATCCAAAAAGCAAGCCAGAAAACATCTGTTTTCATGTAAATTACCCAATTGATAAAAAAGTAACTGAAACCTGGTTTGCCTAGAAAACAAATAAAAGAAATAATTTTAGTAAAAACAAGAAAATGTTTTAGTGTCTTTAAAATGTCTGTAAATAAATCCTTATGATAAGTAATCCAAGCACAGAGATTATTAGCTTGCAAGTATGTGGCAATAGATGGTTTGGTTGAATTTGTTAAGTGTAAATATATATATATATTTTAAATAATAACTAATTCCCTTAGAAAGGGTGGAGATATGTTTGTCTGTTTAGTTGGTTGGTTTTTAGTCTTTCAGAAAAATCAAAGCTGATGCCAGCTGACAAACTTTGCACTTACTGGCACAATAAGAATTGTATTTTATGTTCTATGTCTTGTTTGTCTAAGTGGCCAAAACTGTGTTTGTGATAAATTGTACATGAAGCAATATACTTCAGAATTGAAATATAGATATTTGTTTATTCAATTTGTAATATAAAATTGTTTTTACAATGTTTAGGTTTAAATATACTTGTTATAATTTCACTAGCTAAGAACAATGTGAACAATAATTTTCAATTGAAATTAAATACCCATAGACTTTGGAAGCATTAACATGACAAGTTAACTCACTCCTCAAATTACACATGGAATTCTTCTGGCTACCCCCAGATTTCTAGCCAGAGGGCGAGGGAGGGAAGGAAAGCTATTAGACACCAGAGGTACCAAGTGGCCTCAACAGTTGGTATGCTTGTCCTGTTCTGTTACTCCAAAGCTCTGTAATTCAGTTATTTTTATTATAAAACTGTATGTAAAACTGAAGTACTGTATAAAAACAATGTAAGATAAAGAAAGGTGTGTATGTGTGTGTGTGAGAGAGAGAGGGAGGTCTAAAATGCTCACTCAGTTGTAAAGTTTGTAACACTGCCAAGTATTAATGAAATGTGTTAGACTTTTTTCTCACTCACAGGTAAAGAATACATTACCTAAAGATCCTGAACAGCAACACCTTGGGACTGTCCATTACCATTGTTTTTGTGAAATACTAAAGACTAAAGACTAATTGACTGTCTGAACCCATGTTTTACATTGTAAAAGGATTTGCTTGTCATATCAGCAATTCAATCAGGAGGAGTCAAAGTCCATCCAGAACCTGGCCCTGAGCTGTCTTTCTTTTTAAGAAGCCTCAAATTAACTTTTCTGAACTGCCATCCTGTGTATAGCATTTCCTACCAAAAGAGCAAATGCTTAGACTGTGGACAAATGTCTCTTAAATGATTTTATCCCTAGGTATTGGTACCCAGGATGACAGACTTAAACCGTGGGTCTCATTTTACAGAAACAGCTTTTCAGCAAGTTATGAGTGCCTTGAGAGTTCAGTAGAAGTGCCACACACCTTGGCACCTGCAATCTAATGGCCAGGTTAAAAAGACAAATATGCAAAGACACTGGTCTTAACTGGATAAATGCATTAGTGCTGCACAATCTCCATGACACTCCTAGAAGTCAAGTTGTCACCTTTTGAACTACTTTTTGGCAGGACTTCCTCAGTTTACCTAGTCAAATATTCCATGACTGCTGATTTGGTGCTTAAAAAAGCAGGACTAACTTCTTTTGTTTTACAGCTCCAGAGACAGGCTAACTCTCTCCACAGATATGAGACTGCTTTTAAATGTAAAAGCACACCCGATAGAACCTGGTTCTTGAGTCTTTGTTAAAGCCTACAAGGAAGTTCTGCTCCAGCCCCTGTGAAAAGGACCATACCAGGTGCCTTGGCCACCCCAACTATCATCAAGGTGGCAGAAAAGGAAGCCTGAATTCACCACGCCTGATGTAAGCATGCCCTTTTCCCAGATGACAACGAGGCAGCTGAGGCCTCCACCCTCGACGACCAGGATGAGAATTAGACGACAGCGGGGCAAACCCAAGCCCTAGCAACTGGAGAGGGGACGATGAAGAACCCTGAAGAAAAGTGGCTAGCGAAGGCCGTGCCGAGTCTCAGCCTGAAGATAAAATTCAAAAGGACTTAATAATGTTTATCAAATTGAAGTATTAATCAATTTTAAGTTATTAATCTTGTTTTAGATTAAGCAAGATTTATTTCATGAGTATAATGTTTTTTTATTAGATATTTCCAGAAAGTCAAAACCTGTATTTTGAAAAATAGAAGTGATTGTTAAGTGTGTACTTAGTTCTTAGTAGATGCAGGATGGAAACTCCTCTGTGTACCTATCCCTCTGATTATTGTTAACATGACTTGAATGCTACCAAAATAGAGATCTGGTCCAGCATAATCTAACATGGGACCAAACTTAGTATTTTGTGACAAGTAACTCCTGGTTGGATAAAAATAGACCTTCCACCAGTAAATTAGCACTTTTTGGAACATGATATTAAGTATGTGAAGCTAAAGTCTTATTATGTATTGCCCTTCAACTAGATGGGTTCATATTTAGCTTAACTGAAATCACCTACTCAAATTTGCTCCCAATGTTCAGAATGTTTGTTTAAAGGACGAACCAAGCAGTTAATCTCAGTGAGAGTCTATCCTGAAACAAGTGGGCAAGTCAAAATGGCCTGAAACATAATGTTAGCTGCCCAAAGAATAATATATGCTCTCATGAATGAGAAATGCTATGTCTTTGCAAATAATATCTACCTCAACACCCCAATACTGGGTGTGCCTAAACTGAATAGGTGCATAATTTAAAAACTAAAAATAATTTGCTTTTAAAATACAAAAGAAATTATCTTTTAAAGAGGAGGGATTGTTGGAATAACACAATTTAGAAACAACTGTATTATGAATGTTGTGTAGTATGATTTTTAAAACTGTCTTAAACTGTACTTTCACTCCCTGTATATGAACTCTCAGCCTCTAGCCTGGCATGTATTTTAAACTCATGTTCAACTTGCCACAGCTGGGCAAGGCGTCACAGTGTCTGAGTACCCGTAAGGATCCTGGCCTCCTGTTTACCAGACATGTAAATGGCATAGATTAATACTGAACAATGGATGTGATAGCCATTAAGTGTTATCACCTGTGTAAGTGTATTGAAAGCCCCCCTCCCTTATTCACACCTGAGTATAAGAAAGGTCTCAGCCTGTCATGGAGTTGAGCCAGTTGTTTGGGTAATAACCCCTCTGACTCCTATTGCTTGCAATACATCTTGTTTTCCAGAAACCTACTGAGTGATGCCTGTTCTTTGTGAGTATATTGGGATTAAAGCTCCAAAGGTAAAAGCAGTTTTTGCAACAATTCTGGGGTTCCATAAGGCCTGATACAGTTCAGCATATGTTTTTAATCAGTGACCTGGAAGTAAATATAAAATGACTGCTGACAAAAACTGTGGATGGCAAAGACTGAGAGGCGGTAAAGCATGCTGAGGACCAGGTGGTCATACAGAATGATCTGGATCCCTTACTAAGCTGGGCCTGTTCAAACTAAATGCATTTTAACACATCCACATGCGAAGTTAGACACCTAGGAGCAAGGAATGCAGGCTGGCCCTACAGAATGGCGGACTGTATCCTGAATAGCAGTGACTCGGAAAAGTCTGTAGGGATCATGATAGACAAGCAACTCAACATGGCCTCCCAATGTGGTGCTGTGGCAAAAAAGCACGGATGGGTGCAAAAACCGGGGAGTAGAGAGTAGAAGCAGGGAGGTGATTTTATCCCAGTATGTATCAGGGGGACCTGGGGATTACAGTGGATAGGAGTCAGCAGTGTGCCCTCAATCCCAGGAAGGCCAGCTAATAGGCTGTATTAGTAGGAGCATTGCCAGCAGATCGAGGGAAGTGATCATTCCCCTCTCTTTGGTATTGGTGAGTTCTTTAGAGGCTTTGATATTGACCTCTGACCTTGACAAACCTTTGCCTTTTCTCAGAGGCTATGAAATAATGTATGTAGGGAACTGGGGCCGGGTCCATATCACCAGTCACCAGCTGCGATTGCACCCAGGCGCTTCGGGACTGAAAGCAGAAGCTCCCACTACTTGAGCTAAAGTATCTCTGAGTCAGCAAACATTTAAATACAGTAGAAGTCAATGGGGTTTAAACACTGGGCTTAAAATTAAGTGTGTACTTAAGTGTTTGGCCGAAAAGAGGGTTAAATGTGTTTTTCTTCTGATCAGAGCTTAGCCTATAGGTCTTTAAGGAGTCTTACAAGGGCAAGTGATAGAGCAAAGTCTGGGAAGTGCTATTAAAATATACAATCAACTCCAAAGCAAAAGTCTGATTGTGTGTGGGGGAGAGGGGCAGTGGAATGCCATTTACTACCATTTATTACCGGGCGTATTGACAATGGGATTATCCTCTGAATGGGTCCATAAAGCCATCTGTCTGTGCACCCATGACCCCCAAAGAACAAACAGGAACTAACAAATGTTGACTTTCTAAATTGCTGGCTTCTTTCTCACACACTCTGCCCCAGTGCGCCATGGGAAGCATGAACACAACTGCACAGTGTCTCTTGGTTTACGCCAGACATGTTTACAATCCCCTCTCCAGCCAGATACAGCGTGACCTCGGGTTGACTTTCAACGGAATCTCCCACCATAATAGGCTCTTTTGAAGTGGCAGAGATGAAGAGAACCAAATGATCTTGTCAGACAGTACTTTCCCCTATGCTCTTTCATGCAAAGAAAAAGCACTGCCCAGAATAATAGACGATACCATGTGGGGAGCTTAATCACACTGAATGCTGCAGGGAAGGGCCGCGACTATAACACTACGGTTGCATAATATTAGCGTCTCGGCCATTGCTTAGCTAGCGATTTTGCTGGGAATGGTGATGACCCAGGGACCTTTGCGCTGGAAGAAGGACAGTCTGCCTACCCGCAGGTAGCCTGGGTACTGGACTACCAATGGCCCTGATCGCCTTGTAGCAGGGCAGCTGCCCCACTCCTGGGTAAAGAGGAGTAAAAGCAGCCCTGGAGAGGGCTAAGACTGTGGAAGACTGGAGCATCCACAGCTGGGGCCACACCCCAATCAGGCCACAGCTGGCTCTATAAGAGAGCTGTGAGCCAGAGGCTGGAGGAGATGCTCTAGCTTTAGAGGGAGAAGGACCTAACTGCCTGGGAGCTCAGGGTAGAGGGAGCAGAGCGGGGCTGGGGAAAGGAAAGAGGGGCTGAGGAGATCCAGCCTGGCAACTCCCCAGGCTGAAGGCCTTGAGCAGGACCTAAGGAAGGCACTGGGGCTGCAGAGGTGCAGTCCGGAGTTAGGCAGAGGCGGCTGGTCCAGCCGCCCCCCCCCCCCCCCCCCCCGGCCACTGATGAGTGATTTACAGACTGCAGTCTGCCCCAGGGAGTGGGGGCTAGATGACGACTGGCAGTAGCCACTGAGGCAAGGTGGGATTAGAGGGTTGGGGGTTCCCCTGGGAGGGGAAACCCAGCATGTGGGGGTATTGCTGGTACAGAACCCCAGGGCAAAAGGCACCCGGGTCCGAGATGGACGTGGGGCCAGTGGTAGGTGAGACACCAGCCAGCAGAGGGCGCTCCAGAGCTGGAAAGAGTTAATTCCCGAGATGACCAGCAGGAGGCTCCACATCCGGCGAGTTCTGCTTCACTACACACCTCCTCAGGTGAAATAGATGTGTCCCACCCCACCCCACCCCCTTCCAAAAGTATGAAATTCCTTTTTGGAGGGAGAATAAAGAGTTTGTCACTCACCCTCTGGAAGAAAGATGGGTGTCTGAGGGAGCGAGAAAGTGAAACGTGACGTTTTCACCCAGCCACCAAAAATGTTGAGACATGTGATTATCACACACGAGCAACAACCTGCATTTTCACGGACAAACGAAGGAACTGCAAATGCTGAATCGCTTGCGCCACTGGCCCAGTCTCACGCATTTGTGTTGCTACCGGGTGCCTCATTTATTACCTTGTGAACTAAACCCAGCTACCGCTCGCCATAGCACCTCATCCTGGGGCAAAAGAAATGTGGTCAAGGCCAGTGTAATGATCCCCTTCTTCTTGAGGAAGGACTCTCAGATCCCAGATCTCTGTATAGAGTAGGTGGGACCTCTCTGTTTAAGGCCTTATTGGAAATAATCCTAGGTAGTAAAACTTTCATGGATTTTGCCTTATGCAATTCAGAAGGATGAAAGGCTGCGTCAACCTGGCTGCTGTCTGACCCCTGAGTTTCCTGGAGCGTAGGTTTGTTAAACAATAGGCAGAGAGAAGACAGCCACCATGTTTCTGAGGACCACTTGAAGACTCAACACCTTCTGTAGCAAATCTATATGTTACAGGTAACTAGCTCAGTCAAACACATCCTGAACAGAACCCAGACCCTCTGATACCGGGCCTCTACCACTTGAATGGCTTCCTAGCCCTCTCCTAGTGAGTCCATTCTCCTCTCAGAACGGTTGCTCGCACACTAATTGCATAGTTACACACATCTAGTGAATTAAAGGGGAGGATTTCAAAGGCACAACCAGGAACTTTCAGTGGAAATAGGGTCCCTCACCTCCCTTTTGTGCCTTTGAAAATCTCCCCCTACATGTGTCTACCTTGGAGTCTGAGTTCTCCTTTCAACTAGGCACATAATCAATCCACTGTGCAGATGTATCTGTCAACTATGCATTTCTTTATAACCCTTACAGCGGCAAGGCCTGGCTTTTCAGAGTTATTTATTGCTGCATTAGCATTTTAGACAGATTTTCCTTGGGCTAAGTACAGTAGTTGCTTGTTTTCAGCACCAGCGATCCGAGGGGTAGAATCGGTGTTCTGAAGAGCTTGCTCTGGTATTCTTTTGCCGTTTGCCTTTTCCTCATATTAAGAAGGTCTCTAGTTGGAGTGCTACGTTATCTTTTCTGTTGCATTGGCTTCAGGTGTGTAGAGCAGAGATCCCTGTGATCAAAGATACACACAAACACAGCTTATCAACCGTTCCACAGAAACAGCTCTGGATGTAGGACAGTACAGTAAAACCCCGATTTAACGGACTTCGGATGCAACGGACAAATTTTATGAGCAAGTCCGATGCATCCAAAATCCGTTTTTTCGGGGGCTGGCTGCCGGCTCCCCGCTGCCTCCCCGGTCCAGGCAGTGGGCGGGCTGCCTGCCGACTCCCCGCTGCCAGCCCACCCGGGTCCCGGCTGCTGGCTGCCACCCGGGTCCCAGCAGCCGGCACCCGGGCGGGCGGGCTGACGGCTCCCGCCCTGGTCCCAGCAGCCGGGACCCGGGCGGGCGGGTTGACGGCTCCCGCCCGGGTCCCAGCAGCGGGGACCCGGCCGGGCAGGCTGCTGGCTGCCGCCCGGGTCCCAACAGCCGGGACCCGGGCGGGCTGACTCCCGGCTCCCGGCTGCCGTGATAAGTAAAACCTCGATATAACGGAGTAATTCGGGTGAGGGGGTGTCCGTTAAAGCCGAAAGTCCTGTTATTTTTAATTTTAAAAAATTATTAAATAACGGACTTTCGGCTTTAACGGACACCCCCTCGCCCGAATTAGTCCGTTATATCAAGGTTTTACTGTACAGAGAAAGATCTAGGCTCAGATTCTCCCATAATTCCCATTGATTTCAGTGGGAGTTTGGATCCTGAATATCTTTGAGGATCTGAGCCCTAATGACTGGAGCTGGTCAGACATTTTCCCATGAAACGTTTTCTCATCGGAAAATGCTGAGTCATCAAAACTGAAACTGTCCGCGGGAAAGAGTCGGTTTCTATGAATTTCCTATTTTAAATCATTTTTTAAATAAAAGTTTCAAAGTTGCCAAAACATCCCGTATTGATGAATTTTCAATGAAAAGGTTCCATTTTTTTCCAGTCAAAATGCTTTTTAGTTTAGAAATTTAAGTCAATTTATAGTAAAAAAAAAAAGTATATTTTTAAGTCCAAATGAAAAGTAAATGCATTGAAATGAAATGTTTCTAATGACCTAATCTGAAAAAGTTTTGGTTCGTGAAACTTTCTGAGATTTTTGGTATTTTTGTCCTGATTTGAGAAGGGAAAAAAATTCAAAATCTTGAAAATTCTCATGGGATGGTAAAAACATTTCCCACCCAGCCCTACCAAGGACACATTTATCTGATTCTTTCGACAGATATGTGATCTCTAATGAATAGCAGCTTCAGGTAACTGCTGTGGACTGTCTTTTATTAATGCCTTACCTTATGTAGTCTGGGGTGAAAGTAATTTCAAGGATTTACCAGTATGTCAGAGTCCTGAGCAGGGGGCGGGACCTCAAGAAGAAGAGGCCAGGCCTTTAGAGTCCCAGGCCCCGGGCTCCAGCTGTGGCAGTGCCGGAGCTACCAGCTGCAGAGGTGGATGGGAGCCCCGGGGCTCGGGGACCATTTAAAGGGCTCCGGGCTCCAGCCTAGGGGTAGCAGGCTCTGGCGGCGATTTAAAGGGCCAGGGGCTCCCAGCCACCACTACTACAGCAGAGCTCTGGGCCCTTTAAATTACCGATGGAGCTCCAGGGGTCCCGACTGCCACTGCAACCCCCGGAGCTCCGGCAGCAGGGCTTTGGGGGCAGTGTAAAGGGCCCGGGGCAGTAGCAGCAGCTGGGAGACCTTGGCCCTTTGAATCACCACCGGAGTCCCACCGGCACTACCCCAGGGCTCCGGCAGCGGGGCTCAAGCGGCAATTTCAAGGGCCACTGGGGAAGCCGGTCCGGTCCGGTGTCCCAGGACATACCAGCTTACTTTCACCGCTGTGTGTGCTGGATGTTGGCACTGGAAACTTCAGCTCCATTTTCCCCCCAAACGCAATACCGAAAATCACCCTCCCTTCCCTGCCCGTGGGCCTGATCTCAACTTGAAGAGACCCTCTTGACACTTCACTAGCCACGTCCAGTCGGACTTTGAGACCACCACTAAAAGTGACCGGGGAGGTGATGGACACATCTCTCCACTGAGTCCTGAACTGAAATTACCAACTGCACATCCACGCCTCACCTAGGGTGAGCAGATGTCCTGATTTTATAGGGACTGTCCCGATTTTGGGGTCTTTTTCTTATAGACGCTCCTATGACCTCTCACCCCTGTCCTGATTTTTCACACTTGCTGTCTAGTCACTCTAGCCTCACCAGGGTTGGATTCGAGCTGATGAGCTAGCCGTCAAAGGCATGCTCACCTAGTACCACCCCCGCCAGCCATCCAGTTGCCCTTCGGTAAACTTGCCTGATATAGTTTGAAGAATCCACATAGCTACCTTGCTGTGGCTTCGGGGGAGAGGGATTCTTGAAGCTAAACCACTGAGCTTAAATGGAGGGCTGATGGCCCCACTCAAGCAAAATGGGAACAAACCACTCCACTTCTTGCTTTCAAACTGAAACGCTGCAATCAAATAGGAAACCTGCTCTTGGGGTGCTTCCCGCCTGAGCTAAACCAGGAACAATTGGCAACCCCAACCATCACTTATGAGGATCCAGCACTGTTCTAAGAACAGGGAGATCAAGACACTCGGATGTGATGGGACGTGTCATAAGAGGTGCTGAACTCCAGGTAGACCTCAGTAAATTTAATGGTGTAGGGTCCCAGGGTGGGATCACCCTTTGTGGGAATTGGGCAGAGCTGGTGAGATGAAAGGCTAAGAAGCAGGCTGCGGAAAGTGGAGAGCTACGGGGAGCAGGGAAGCCTCTGCAAGAGACCTGAGTCGGGGAAAGGTCCTGGAAGGGGCTTGCCATACCAGCTGTGTGATGCTGTGTCTAAATCAGCAGCAAGAAGCCTGAGGAGGCCAAGATGGCAGGACTTGATTTCCTCCCTTGGAGCTGTGTTTGAATTGTAATCACACCCCTGGGGAAAGCAGCTGAAATGGTAATGCCAGTGGGAGCATGAGTGGCTGGTGAGTCGGCCTCATGTGAGTGGGGAAACTGAGGCAGAGTGCGATGCTGGGCTTTGGGCTACCCTGCCACAGGCGATTTTTGTCAAAGACAACAGAGGAATTGGCAGACCAGTCCATCTTCATCTAGTCCAGAAACCCCTCAGCAACACTGGCCAACAGCATGTGGATCAGAAGCAAGTGTAAAAAATATTACAGGAGACAGTTATGGAATAACCTGACCTCAGGGTAAGTTTCTTCTTAACACCCCCATAAGTAGAGGTTAGCTTAGGTGACAATGCATGGGGCTTTGTATCCTTCCCAAACACTTGAGTTATCTTTTCATATTAACTACAGTTACTCAAGATATTCTGGTCATGCATAGGAATGTCTAATCCTTTCTTGGTATCCTGGTAAGGTCTTGCCCTCAATGGGGTCATGTGGCAATGAGTTCCACAGGCTATCTTTGTGCTTGTGAGTGTACCATTCCATTGCGTCCCTTCCTGTATTCTGAAACAGGATGAACAGCAGAACCCAATCAACTTTCTCTGTACCATTCATTACACTCTTATCATCGCTTCTCTGAGGTAAAAACAGGCTTGATCTCCAAGAGACTAGGGCATTTGCCCCTGAGAGTCAGCAGAAGGATGGTAGGAATTATTTTGGGGGTGTTTTATGTCCTGAATTATACTGGAGGTCACACTAGATAATCAGAATGATTCCTTTTGAGTCTGCAAACCTATGAATGGTAGAGCTGGTCAGAAATTTTTCATCATAATTTTATTTTGACAAAAACTGTCATTTTTGTCAAAATTGAAACAGCTTGAAAAACATGTCAGTTTTGACAACATTAAAAAATGTTGCACCAATCTAACATATTTCAGAATAGAACACTTTGATAGGGACATAAGAATGGCCATACTGGGTCAGACCAAAGGTTCATCTAGCCCAGGATCCTGTCTTCTGACAGGGGCGAATGCCAGGTGGTGCCCCGGAAGGAATGAACAGAACAGGCAATCATCAAGCAATCTTTTCCCTGTCACTCATTCCCAGCTTCCGGCAAACAGAGGCTAGGGACACCATCCCTGCCCATCCTGGCGAATCACCATTGATGGATCTGTCCTCCATGAAATTATCTAGTTCTTTTTAGAACCCTGGTATAGCCTTGGCCTTCACAACATCCTCTGGCAAAGAATTCCACAAAATTCATAGGTTTATTTACTATTGTTTTTAAAAGGTCCAAAATCCGTGTGAAATCTTCCGATGTATTGAAACGAACCCTTAGCTTCTGTGGGTTTTCACCATGGAAAATAAACTTATGGACCCAGCCCACCGTGGCCCCACCGAGACAAGAACTTTATCCACCCACCCTGCCAGCTGTTGACTAGGGCTGGGTAGAACTGGATTTTCTGTGCTGGGGAAAGTTCTGTGATTCTTACTGTTTGTTTGTTTTTTCTGTTCCAGATGGAGCAAAGTTAAAAAACCAAAATGAAATGCCCCCACAAAACAACGCTTCAGAAGAAATGTTTTAGCCAATCGACAAACTTTTTCTCAGACTTGTGCCTCAACAATAGAAACCCGACAATCCTTGGTGACCAGTTCTGTTCCTGCTTCAACAGCCAAACTAGATTGTGGCTCAGTCACTCTTATCTGCATCCGTGTTATGCCAGTGGGAACAAAGAGTAGCAATAATGTTTTGACTTGCTGTAGCAATAAATGCAGCTCTCCTTTAGAGAAGAAGGCCAGTGCGATGGTTCAGGTGCTAGCCTGGGACTTGGAGACTTGGGTGCAATTCCTTGCTCTGCCACAGAATCCCCGTGTGATTTTGGGCAAGTCATTTAATCTCTCTGTGCCTCAGTTCTTCATTTGTAAAATAGGAATAATAGCACTGCCCTACTTCTCAGGGTTATTGGGAAGGGCTCAGCTGCTATGGTAATGAGGGCAATAGAAATATCTGAGATGACACCAAGCAAATGTAATGCCAACAAACCCTGGTCGGTGGCTGGGATCCAACCCTGGGCCCTCTGGAGCTTAATGCAGGGACCTATACTGCAAGAGCGAAAAGATCCAGCTTTCTTGGCCAAGGCTGTAGCAAACTCATCAACCTCTAGTTCAGGGGTGGCCAAACTACTGCCCGCCGGCCATTTTTATCCAGCCCCCGAGCTCGGGCCTGGGCACCGGGCCAAGCATGGGGCACCGCAGGGCCGAGCGCGGGGCACCGCAGGGATGAGCACTCCCGGGCCGGGGCACCAGGCCAAGCACAGTGCTCCATGGGGCCAAGCACAGTAAGCGGGGGGGGGGGGGGCTTAAGTGGTGGAGTCCCGGGGGGGTGGTGGTTAGGGAGTAGGGGTCTCAGGAGGGGGCATTCAGGGAACAAAGAGCAGGGGGGCTTAAATAGGGGGTGGTGTCGGAGGTGGTGGTTAGGGTGGGGGGTCTCAGGAGGGGGAAGTCAGAGAAGCAAGAGGAGGGGGGCCCAGATATAGGGTGAGGTCCTGGGGGAGCAATTAGAGTGGGGGGGTCTCCGGAGGGGGCAATCAAGGGACAAGGGGGGAGTTGGATGGGTCAGGAGTTCTGAGGGGGGCAGTCAGGGGGCGGGAAGTGGGTGGGGGTCAGATAGGGGGCAGGGCCAGACTGTTTGGGGAGGCACAGCCTTCCCTACCCTGCCCTCTGCATAATTTTGAACCCCAATGTGTCCCTCGGGCTAAAATGTTTGCCCACCCGTGCTCTAGCTGGTCTAGCTGCCACTAGAGGGAGACAGAGTGCTGCACCAAGCAGGCCTGGGCTACCCAAACTCAAGGGGCAGATGAATGAACTAGGAATGTTTCACATGTAAACACTTTTCTGATGACCCCACTCCATGCTGTGGGCTACTTAGAAATCGGCTGAGGTGGGTGGGAGCTTTGTGTATCATGAAACCTCAGTCCAGAGGAAATTTGGGTTATTCATGCCCATGCTAAGGACACCCCATTTTGCAATTCTGAGGCTATTTCTCAGCAGGGTAGAGGAATAGCATCAGCCTGAATTGATTCCTGTTAGAATGGCATTTCTAGTTCAATTAAGAAAAGTAAATACAGCGATTGACTTTAAACCACACGTTCTTTCCTTGAGCAAGGTGAGCAACAAGCTCCGTTGCTACAAAGATAATTAAACTTGACCTGGAAAGCAGCTGAGCTGCAGTTCACATGGGGAGAGCAAAAACGATAATAAAATACGGTTGTAATGAAAGTTAGACTTTTTATTGAAGGTTCTGGAGCCAGGCACTGCCAGCTCCTAGACTAAGTACAGTCTGTGCTGACACTCAGGGCCTACATAAGAGCTGGCTGAGTCTAATAGCCATGAGAAGGAGCATCTGATTACTCCGCAGAGTGATGGAGTGGTCCCAAGTACCTAGATCATTAAGCTTTAATGCTCATATTTCAGTTCTGCCTGTGACTAGCTTATAAAGAACTAATGGATGTTTGATTGTGTATGGGGGGGCAGAATTCAGTTTTTATATTTTTTATACTTTTGATGGGTAATATTGACTGGTTTTTATGACATTTTTAATTGCTATTAATTTTTAAATGTCCACGGTTCTGGGGAATAATGGGAGGTGGGGTGGGGTCTAAGAATAATTATTCAATGACTGTAGACATTGAGCTTCAAGGTTAAAGATGTATAGCCATTAAAACCCAAGCTGTCAACATCGTATGTCAAAATACAGATTCCAAGACCAGAAGAGACTGTTGTGATCATCTAGTATAACACAGGGCAGAGGAGTGTCTCAAAATAGCAGAGTTTACAGAAAAACATCCAGTCTTGATTTAAAAATGGTCAGTGATGCAGAACCCACCAATATCCTTGTTGCACTGTTCCAATGGCTAATTACTTTCGCCTTTAAAAATATACGCCTGACGGACAAAGTAAACAGTCATAAATCAAGCTCTTAAGTTTTCAAGCAGCATTTTTCTTACTTGCCCTCCATGTACCTTTTGATTATTACCAAAGGAAATCTTTTATTCATCAGTTTGTGTGTGTGCGAGTGTGGTGAAATTGACATTTGCTGATAGAAATCTAATCCTTCCAAGCCGAAATATATCATTAATCAGCTGTTGCAGATTGTTCTGGTGATAAACTGTTCGTGGCTCAGAACCATCTATAACACTGATTAGAGATGTCCTTATACCTTCGACGATGCACGCAACTTGGTTCACACTTATAACCTCCGTTAGTCCTTTATTAAACAAGTCAAGCGGGCCCGCTTTAACTGGGATGGGACAGAACTTCAGCTGGTATAGATCAGCAACTGAGGATCTGACTGAGTCTGTTTTCCCCTTCGGAAGCTGCTTTACCCTCCAGCCTCCCCACTGAAGTCTCCCCTGGGCCCGGTTCAAATGGCACATCTTCACTGTGTTCTCCCCTTCCCGTTTCCTTGCCTTGTCGCCAGCCTGGATAATTTGTTGTCTGCAATGGAGCCTTAGGTCTCTCTAGTATCACCTGTCAGTTCTGTGTTCGTGGGGAGCCCAGGCCCAGTACTCAGCTTGTCTGACTCACGGAGGACACTCCCCCCACCACAGCCTCTGCTTGAACCAAAGCCACTGAGAAGAAAGACTTACAGAAAGCAATGAGAAGGCCGTGGGTGACCCCCTTAAACCCTAAACAAGGGTGACAGGATTAAGGCAACTCCCCCAGCCTCATTTGCATCGAAGATGGTAGAAGGAGGCATTGCCATTAGCATACAAAACGGAAAACAGAGATTCCAAGGCAAGAACCGCACTGAACTCCGGGACCTGAAAAGCAGGGAAGCAGTTCATGATGGGGGATCTCTGCTCCAGAGGTTAATGAACCCAGGCATGCACACACCCAGCTCAGTCGTTACAGGACCAATTCTAGTCATAAATCCTTTATTGGTATCCAAAATACTGAAGCAGCCTAATTGCATGGTGGGAAGGAACAAGAAGCCAGGAATAAGCAGCTCCTGTTGTCTAGCCTGAACCAAATAACTTGAGCCATCAGTTTACCCATAAGCAAATCCAGTGTTCCCCCTTGAACCATTACGCTTTCCCTACAACCCCACCCCTTCCGCCCCGCCATGCTCAAGTCACTGCTCGGATGCCTGGGATACAAAATCTGCATCCGTTCCAATGGGACTTCATCTTCTCCTGACTGATCATGCTGGGGGCTCTTCCTGTCTCCAACTCTCAGCTACCACCACCACCTGGGAACCCCGATCGATTCAAGCTTCACAGCATGGTGAGAACCCAGCGCTCTCTCTCTCTAGGTAGAGCCCTGTGACCCTGACTTGTGGGATCCGTTATAGATTTCTAAACCTGACTTTCCTAATCAAATGTAAGTTAGATTTAATATTATCACGGGTTGTTTGTTTGGCTCCCCTTATATGGTTATTACCTGGCAATAAATAACTTTCATGGTTAAGCTGGTTGCTCCTCTCTCTCTCTCTCTCTCTCTCTCTCTCTCCCCCCACCTCGTGGGTGGGTTTTGGCTTCCCCATTTGCTCTGCGGAAACGCTCCTCGTACCTAAGCTAAAGATCCCGGCAAGGCCCAAAAATAAAAGAAGGATGTGGAAAAATTGGAAAGAGTCCAGCGGAGGGCAGCAAAAATGATTAGGGGGCTGGAGCACATGATTTACAAGGAGAGGCTGAGGGAACTGGGATTGTTTAGTCTGCAGAAGAGAAGACTGAGGGGGGATTTGATAGCTGCTTTCAACTACCTGAAAGGGGGTTCTAAAGAAGAGGGATCTAGACTGTTCTCAGTGGTAGCAGATGACAGAACAAGGAGTAATGGTCTCAAGTTGCAGTGGGGGAGGTTTTGGTTGGATATTAGGAAAAACTTTTTCCCTAGGAGGGTGGTGAAGCACTGGAATGGGTTACCTAGGGAGGTGGTGGAATCTCCTTCCTTAGAGGTTTTAAAGGTCAGGCTTGACAAAGCCCTGGCTGGGATGATTTAGTTGGGGTTGGTCCTGCTTTGAGCAGGGGGTTGGACTAGATCCCTCCCAAGGTCCCTTCCAACCCCGATAGTCTATGATTCTATGATTCTATTCTTTGGTGTATACAAGCATAGCTCCATGGAAGTCAATGGAACCGTGCCTTCTTCTGCCAGCTAAGCTGCTGGCCATGCTGCCTATATATAGCCAGGGCCAATTCTCTCTTAAAGAAGTTGACTTTCCAGAAGGGAAAATGAGCGTGTTATTAAAAGGGTCACAAACCAAAGCCTGCCTGCTCTGAGATTGTGCTACCATCCCCCATCATACCTCATATCTGAATGAGTTGAAAACACATTAAGAGACCAGGAACCTTCCTTGCAGACAGAGGCCTCACATGGCCTAGAGCTGGCCACAGGTGGCGCTACTCACCAAACAAACACTGCTCTGCTTCCTGTTCCCACAGCCTCTCTCTCAAACCACCTCTACCTGCAACCTGGCTAGCGTGGGCCAGGGAGCCACTGAATACAGCCCTGGCAATCTCCAAAATGCCAAGATGTTGTTTGTTACGGTACACCAGGTACCAGCCACCCCCCATGAATTTGTCCGATTGACTTTACATTAGATTTCCAATGACAAACTGACATTATGCGAATTCGGCAGCATCCGTCTTTTCTGTTTCAGAAATCTAATTAACGGGGTAACGCAATTGTGTATCTTGTTCCCGACAGCGCCATGGGAGATTTAATAATGACAAGTGGCCAGGATGCATTATTTAAGGGCCAGCCATATGCTAGGCTCTGTGCAAAACACAAGATATAGACAGTCCCTACCTTGAAGAGCTTGTGCAATCAATTGGCAGAGTGTGTGTCGCATCTCTATCAAGTGATTAGACTGCACAAAGCATTTGTAGATAACAAGGCCAAAAGCGACTACTGTGATCATCTAGTCAGATCTCCTATCTGCCAAAGGCTATAGACTCATAGACTATCAGGGTTGGAAGGGACCTCAGGAGGTATCTAGTCCAACCCTCTGCTCAAAGCAGGACCAACACCAATTAAATCATCCCAGCCAGGGCTTTGTCAAGCCGGACCTTCAAAACCTCTAAGGAAAGAGATTCCACCACCTCCCTAGGTAACCCATTCCAGTGCTTCACCACCCTCCTAGGGAAATAGTGTTTCCTAATATCCAATCTAGACCTCCCCCATTGCAACTTGAGACCATTACTCCTTGTTCTGTTATCTGCTACCACTGGGAACAGTCTAGATCCATCCTCTTTGGAACCCCCTTTCAGTTAGTTGAAGGCTGCTTCCAAATCCCCCCTCACTCTTTTCTTCTGAAGCCTAAACAAGCCCAGTTCCCTCAACATGTTCCCCAAATAATTCCTGTTTGAACAAGAGCATGTCTTTAGAAATGCATCCAGTCTTGATTCAGTAGGAACACAACCTACTAGTGGTGCCAAGTTACAGAATCGCTCCTTTAGCTCAAGAGGCAGAGCTTGGACTTTCATGCCAACAGGGATGGTTTCTAGCATTGCTGATCTACGGGAGGGCTATTCCCGTCTAAAAGACAGAGCAGGAGGATATTCTGAGGCCTAAATCTTCAGAAGTGATTTGTGATTTTGTGGGGGGGGGGGAGGGAACAACGCAATTCAAGACCCAGTAAAGGATTTTCAGAAAGTGGTGAGCGCTCTCCCCCGACAATCAGTCCCCTCTCAAAGGGGGCTCGGTTTTGTACCCACAGCTGCTGTGGAAAGCTTCCGCCGCCTGGCAGTGATACGACCAGGAGGAAGTTGTGCAGTTCGCAGCCCATTCTGCTGCTCCCCCGTCACTCACTACCGTCCCCGCAGCATTTCGAAGGCGCTCGCGTTAACCGAGGCCGCGGTCGCTTCTGTTTCAGCAAGAACGGACCCAGGTTTAAGCCTTTTGAAAGAGGGATTTCCGAAGAGCCCATTAAAATATGAGGAATGGTCCTGTGGTCCCACAGGTATGAACCAACTTTTTTTATCCCCCTTCTTTTTCCTCCTGCGTGCGGCTGGGGTGAGAGCAAGGGGGAAAGTATTTCAGTGCGGCACGATTCATTATTGTTTAAAATAGAAAAAAATATCCCTGGGGCACTAGTCATTACCATAGCTGATGACTGGCTTTGCTGAACATTAACTGCTTGTTGGCTTCGGGACAGTTAACTAATAACAGACCATTCATTCATTTCTGATAAGGCAGGTTTTTTTCCCCTCACTGATTAGCAGGAAAGTGGGCACCAGCAATCCATAAAACTCTGAGCAGTTAACAGGCCTCCTGGGAACTGGGCTGGGGTGAGTGACTGGCTTTCATAATATTGGAAGAGCTCTGTGGCGCTAGGAATTATTTTTGGGGCACTTCTCTGGCCTGTGCTGTGGCGGGATCAGACTAGATGATCGCAGGGATCCCTGCTAGCCTTGAACCTGTGAACCTAGGTATTTCTAGCTGTGCCTAAAGTCAGAATACTCCCAGCTGCAGGGAGGATAGAGTGCAGATCCCATGTGTTCCTAACCCCCCTACCTCCCGGGTGTTGGGAGTTGCCTGGGTGCCAGGACTTTGAGAAGAGTAAGGGGCTGGAATTGAGGTGTGTTCACAGTGGACCATGGTGTAGTTGTGTCACTAGGAGTACACGCTTTGAAGCTCCTCTGGGCAGAGCTTGTTGCACAGGCCATAGAACAGCAGGGTTGGTAGGGACCTCAGGAGATCATCTAGTCCAACCCCCTGCTCAAAGCAGGACCAATCCCCAATTAAATCATACAACATATTTTGTCCCTCAAGGATTGAACTCACAACCCTGGGTTTAGCAGGCCAGGTTCAAACCACTGAGCTAGCAGAGAAAACTCCCTACTTTCTCCATGCTCCCCAGAAGGTCTCTGTGTGCCCACCCCCTCTATTTCACAGACTCCCTGAAAACCGCCCTCACCATGCCAGGGGTGACCCCAGTCCTCCCACACCCAGGTCCCCATTCCCCCCTCCGTGCCAGCAGCTCCGTTTGAGCCCTCAGTCCCACTCCCCTCCCCATGTCCCCCATTCTCCTTCTCCCCAGGGCAAGGAGCTTGGTCTGCCTCCCCATTCCCACCTTCCCCTCCACTCCAGGGGCTCTGTTACCCCCTCCCCCCAATTAGTGAGTGGGACACTGAGTGAGGCCAGGGGGTTAACCTCACTCTTAAAGGCCAGCTGTCCTGCCAGTCTTTGTGCCAGCGTCCCTGTTATTGAGAGAGGGATTTACCACTATACTGGTACAACTCCCCCTTCCTAGCGGGGATGTAGTTATACCCGTGTCAGGGTGCTTTAACCAGTATAGCATATTCCTTGTCTGATGCGGGAATAAGCGATCTGTGTATAAGCATATTTATACTGCAACCGCACCTCGGGGGTGGAGGTATTAAAGAGGTACAACTTGTGGGTGCACAAGGCCTTCTTCCCGATGGGTCCAGACAAAAGAGTCTGAGAAAGAGAGCAGGACAATATCAGCGCGGTTGGTAAAGTGTTCTTCTGAGATAACCAGCAGTTTCTTCCTGACCCTCAATGGTGAGAGGTTGTCTTAAGCCCTGAAGCATGAGGAGTTATATACCTTCCAAAACCTGCCGTGGTTTTTATCCTAACTACTATAACTCTAAATATTGTCATTAGACTTCTAAAGATCCAATCCTTTTTTGAATCCTGCCACGCTATTGGCCTCAGTGAACACTCGGCAGTGAGTTCCACCGGTCACATGCATGTGGTGTGGACAACAATCCCTTTAATTGGCTATCAGTGGCTGGCCTTGATCGTGTGGTTGTAGCCCTTGTCCTATGCCCCTTTATTCAAGGAGTGAGTGTTACCAGCAATAGAGGAATAAGATGCGGAGGGACAAGGGTTCGAGTAATAAAAACCACGTGATCGATCAGTAATCGCACACACCCCTCTTGATAGCTCAGAACGTTTTTTTCCAGACGCTAAATTTAACTCACTTCAAACGTAACCGTCGTCTGTCCTAAAACTGGGTCTGAGCCTTGTCCGTTGCTGTGATTATGATACATTTTGAACCTGATTTTCAGGGCGAAGGCTCTGCCCTTTGAAACTCTGCACCTGCGTGAGTTTATTAATAGTGCAAAGGCGGGTCCGCTCTTGGCACCCTTCCAGAACCACCATTCTGCTTTAAACTCACCCCTTCCCTTATTCCTGAGCAACTCTCATGCTGTGGACTAGCCCATCCGGCCGTGCTGAGAGACCCCAAGAGAGATACTTGTTCTCTTTGTACAGCATCTAGGACATAGTAAGAGAGAGAGAATCCCTGTCCTTAATTATTATTACTACTCTGCAAGTGCTAATAGTCTAAATAGATGGGGAGAAGGAGAAACAAACGTGAAGAGATTCACCCTAGGCAGAGCAGCCGGCCAGTGGCAGACACAAGAGTAGACTCAGATCTTTGAGTGTAGTGCTCTACCCATTGGACCATCCTGCCGCAAATTTATTTCCATGAGCGTCTGCCTTTAAATGCACCTGGATTTAGTGCCCAGGTGTGAAGTGAGAACCCCAATTGGCACGACAGTTGTTGCGTCGACAGTTCAGGGTATGTCCGCGCTGCAGCAATAGACCCGCAGCGGCAAGTCCGCGAGCTCAAACCAGCTGACTCGAGCTCCCGTGTAGACGTGCGACCCTGGGCTCCGAGACCCAGCCCCGCTTGTGGGTTTCAAACCCAACCATGGGCACTGCCATTTTTAGGCCCGTCGCCCAAACCCCGAGGTAGCTGACCCCGGCGATGAGCCTCCTTGCCACTTGTTTTTCCTCCCAGTGTAGACGTACCCTCCGCCACTGGGATAAGAGACTAGCTCCAATTACACAAGTCAAATATTAAAAGGGGCAACACGGTGCGGTGGCTTGTATCCGCATTGGGTGCAGACAAGCTGCTGCGTTCCACTGTTGACTCTCCTTTTGACATGCCGGATGGTTGGGGCAAATCACTGAGACCCTTTGGGCTTGTCCTCACTACCGGGGTGGGGGGATCGACGGCAGATACGCAACTTCAGCTACTTGAATCACGTAGCTGAAGTTTGTGTAGCTGCCGCCGACTTACCGCCCGTCGCCACGGTAGCAGCAGTCGGCGGCACGCTCCCCCGTCGACTCCAGCTTGCGCCTCCCAGAAAGCTGGAGTTCCGGAGTTGACGGGGGAGCCGCGGGCGATCGATTTCTCGCGTCGTAACAAGACGCGATAAATCGATCGCCAGAAGATCGATCCCAGACCGCGGCAGTGAAGACGAGCCCTTAGTCTCCTTCTAAGCCAGATCCAAGCTGGCTCTGATCGTACACCTTTACAACTCTTCACTATCTCTCTGCGCCGCCTTTGTGAGCTAGGTCCCTCTTTCTGCTACCTGTCCCACACACTGACCCAACCCTCAAATCACCAGAACCCCCTCTGAGCTGGACATGCATTTCAGATCATTTCTCTCCTGCTCATCCAAATCTCCACCGATCGGAATATTTGATGCCCGGGTACCAGGTCGGGCAAAAGAGAGAGGTAGCCTTTTATTTTATTTAAAGTGAATTGTGTCATGCGCTATTACACCGCTAGGGTGGGGTCGGCTGTGACTGCTACATCACCTCTGCTATTTGCTTCAGATGTAGAGACCTCCCAGGTAGTGACCCCATATCCAGTCACAAGAGCAGGGTCTAGTCTGCTTTACACGTTTTATTACAGTTGCAATTAAAGTTATGAAGACCTAGACATAGAGAAATTCTATACAGACTTATGCACAAGCTGCAAATATAGTTATACTCACATCTTTAACAGTGTTAGCGGCTGGTGGGTCTCCCATGGCTTGATCCTCATCTGATTAAGTGGGTTCTGGGCCATGAAAGGGGGAAGGGATAGCTCAGTGGTTTGAGAATGGGCCTGCTAAATCCAGGATTGTGAGCTGATTTCTTGAGGAGGTCATTTAGGGATCTGAGGCAAAAAGCCATTGGATGATTCAGTTGGGGTTGGTCCTCCTTTGAGCAGGGGGTTGAACTAGATGACCTCCTGAGGTCCCTTCTAGCCCTGATATTCTATAAAAGCTTATGCCCAGTTAAATTGGTTAGTCTCAAAAGTGCCACAAGTACTACTCATTCTTTCTAGTAGAAGGATGGTTTCTGCTGAAGTTTCCCATATGGAGCTCAATTATCCTAATCTAGGTACCCTCTTTTATAATGTAATTCTGACTGTGCCTCATTGGCATTTCTGCACATAGTGCACTCTGAGGTTAGGGCATGTGTTAGAAAAATGTGATTAACGGGTATCTTGTAAGCAAAACAATTTCTTTTACTGTTAATTTTTCTCAATATCACCCATTGGTACATCTTCTCCTGTAATCTTAGGGCATCGGGTTATTCTTTGTTCACTCACTTATATCAGCATTTCTTAACTCTATGGCCTAGTACAGCTAAGCTAAAATCTTGCAGGCTTCAGCCCGTAGGCCTCGCGTTTCTACCCTACTTACTTAGGCCTGGGCTACACTATGGGGAGGTTCGAACTAAGATACGCAAATTCAGCCCCACCATTCACGTAGCTGAAGTCGAACTAGCTTAGTTCGACTTACCTGACTGTCCCCACGGTGGTGAGTCGACTGCGGTAGCTCCCCACGTCTAGACGAGACACGATAAATCGATCCCTGATACATCAAACACTGATCCAACAGGTAGCATAGACTTACCCTTAGATACCTAATATATGATTATTTCCCCTTCATGCTGATCAATCTCATACTTCTATAATCCTACAGTTTAACTCTATTTAGCCTACCATGATTATACTTGAGATAACGTTAGTTAATTATAACATCTCACAATAAATGAACAATAAACTATAACCATTGGTTGAAGAGGTTTACTGTACAGCAGGTGTCACCAAAAAATGCTTATGTTCTTTCAACTACTCCAATGTGACTAAGACTAGTAGGACAGTCATTCCATTTCACGGAGGATATTGGAATTTCAAAATATTGATTTATTCCGATTTAGAACAAACACTTACAGTTCAGAAATTTTCCGACACACAGAATAAAAAAAATTATTTCGAACAAATCCAAATGGCTCATTTGGCATTTCCCTTTGAAACTATTTACCAGGTGGGCTGGCAGAAAAACAGGCAGGTTTCCAATGGATTCCTGCCTGACGTCTATAGCATCTTCATTAAAATCAAACCATCGCCAAAAACCACTCTGGTCTCCAAGGGAAAACCGTTCCACCGGAGAATTTCTGACTAGCTCTAATTTAGACCTTCGTCTTGCATGAGTCATCATACAGTATATTTTCAGTCCATTTGTTTTTTGTGTATTGTCAGTTGTTTCTATCCTTACATTTCAAATTTAATAAGAGTTTTAAAAGAACAGATTTTCATATCGCCTTTATAACTTTGCCATTTGTATTTGTTCCCAGCAATAGGCTGCTCCGCTGAGTTCTAATTTCAAGGCGTATATAACAACGCCGAGAAGATGAAGCAGGATGTAAGGGGAACATTGATATTTGCTTAACAAATGGAAAGCAGGGAAGGTAAATTACAATTGTATTTAGAGAATGAATCAGCTTTTTCAATGTTGTTTATGTTTTACTTCGTTTTGAGTAGAAACTTGAAGTTTTCCTCCACTGCTTTGCTTTACCTGAATGAGGCGATCGAGGCAGGTCAATTTTTCTCATCTTTTTTGTTGGACTCAGATTTAGGAGCCAAATTTTCCTCTCCTTTACACCCTTGTGATCCCGCGGACTTCAGCTGGGAGTTGCTACAACTTCCTGAGAGCAGATTCTGGCCTATAGACAAGCGTGTATATTTCTATCGCAGTCACAGTAAGAGGGCACCGCTGAGATCAGGACTCCATTGTGCTAGGTGCTGTCCATTCAAATAGCAAGTGGCAGTTCCTCCCCCAAACAGCTCGCAACCTCAATGGGCCCGACGATGAATCACGATCCCCTTCGTACAGATGAGGGAGTAAGGCACAAAGATTGTCGCCTACCCGGGGTCACACAGAGAGACCGTGGCAGACCTATCTGACATCAGCGGGCTGAGCTATGAGAGAAGGGATAGCTCGGTGGTTTGCGCATTGGCCTGCTAAATCCAGGGTTGGGAATTCAATCCTTGAGGGGGCCATTTAGGGATATGGGGCAAAAATGGGATTGGTCCTGCTTTGAGCAGGGGGTTGGACTAGATGACCTGTTGGACTAGATGATCTGTTGAGGTCCCTTCTTCCAACTCTGAGCTTCTTTGAACTGAGCCCCAGTTCAATGCCTTAACCACAGGGCCCTGCTTCTTCTCTTAGCAGCAACTATTTGTAGATACTAGGGCCCCAATTCTGCCCCCCTTGTAAGGGTGTAACTGAACAGGAGTTATACCCATGTACGTAAGAGTAGAGCTGGGCACAAGATCTTCACCCCCAAAAAGTCTAGATGAATGAATGAGTGGCTGGAGCCAGTTCTTGGCTGGTTAAGCTCCCCATACGGCTATGCTTGTGCACGTTAATCCTGAATTATGACACCACCTCCGTCCGTTCCGAGCTCCCTCGGCTCCGCCAACAGGCCTCGTTCCGCTCTGCTGTGTGCTGATAGGGCCTCAGCTGGAGCATGGTGTCCAGTTCTGGGTGCCGCATTTCAGGGACCATGTGGCCAAATTGGAGAAAGTCCAGAGAAGAACAACAAAAAATGATGAAAGGTCTAGAAAACAACAGCTAGGAGGGAAGATTGAAAAAAAAATGGGTTTGTTTAGTCTGGAGAAGAGAAGACTGAGGGGATATGGTAGCACTCTTCAAGTACATAAAAGGTTGTTACAAGAAGGAAGGAGAAAAATTGTTCTCATTAAGCTCTGAGGCTAGGACAAGAAGCAATGGGCTTAAATTGTAGCAAGGGCACTATAGGCTGGACATTAGGAAAAACTTCCAAACTGTCAGGGTGGTTAAGCACTGGAATAAATTGCCGAAGGAGGTTGTGGAATCTCCATCATTGTAGAGATGGAGGCATCAAGAACAGGCTAGACAAACATCTCTCAGGAATGGTCTAGCTATTATGCAGTCCTGCCTTGAGTGCAGGGAACAGGACTAGATGACCTCTTGAGGTCCCGTCCAGTTCTATGATTCTATCTTTCTATGATTATTCCAATCCTGCCCCGCCCCACTCAACCAGTGCATCTCAGTCTTTGCATCAAACCCTGTTATTCCAGTCCTTGGCCTATGCAAATATTGCCAGTTACACCACATTGTATAGTGGTTGGGTGCTAAATGTGGCAGGTGGCATATGACAGGTTGACAAGTGGATGATGCCTGGTCATAATGCTTCTTAAATCTGAACTCCAGACATGATAGATCTATGCAATAGATGATAGATCCATAGCTGGAAGGCGTTGAGCACAGACTTCACTGGCGGTTGAGGATACTCAAGAACTCACTCAATTTGGTCCCCAAGCCACTCTATGTCCAAAATAATGGACCTTACAACCAGGAGTCAGACTGGCGGTTGGCGGGGAGAGGGGATAGATGAAATGATGGCACTCTTCCAAGCTCCGCCTGTAAAATAAACTCTACCCACACAAGACACTAATCACAACTAAAGTCCAAGAAGTATGATCATGCATGTTCTTTGGGCTCCAAATCCATCCATCAGGTCATGTTTGGCTTCCCTGGGGGATGTGTTAAGCTTTACTGCTCTTTGGGGGGGTCTCAGATGCCTTACTGGGCTCCACTAGGCCCTATAGGTTTGGATCCATGATTGTAGGGTGGGCAAAAGTTGCCTTCCTGCCCCATGTCCACTCACTAGCAGTGCCAAAATCAGCTGTCCTCCATAGTAAATTTGCACATCATCCTAATATCCTCTCTCATGCTTTGAGCCACAAGCTAGTTAATAATTTGGTCAGCTGTGGCTGTGTACGTTAGTACTCATTGAGATGGACGGAGCAGAATACATACCTCTCATAGTTACTGATTCAGATTTTGGAAAAGCAGGCTGGTGTCCCTGCAATCATTAACTTCAAAACCATTGAACCCAGGCTAACAATGAGAAACTGACTGGATTGCAAATGAAAGTTTAGATTCCGGAAAAGACAAAAAGCAGCCCGGTACATCCGATTGGCTGAATTGGAGACCTGCAGATCTGCAACAAGTTTACCGGTCAAAGTCCGGTAAACGCACGTCCTCAAAGCTGTCAACTGTTATAGAATCCAGGACTACCAGTTCAAAACCAGGGACTCTCCCATTTCACTTAATGAGCTAACTACCTAGTTGTGAGTAGAGCTCATAGAAATTCACCACTGTTCTCAGTGGTAGCAGATGACAGAACAAGGAGCAATGGTCTCAAGTTGCAGTGGGGGAGGTTTAGGTTGGCTATTAGGAAAACCTTTTCACTAGGAGGGTGATGAAGCACTGGAATGGGTTACCTAGGGAGGTGGTGGAATCTCCATCCTTAGAGGTTTTTTAAGCCCGGCTTGACAAAGCCCTGGCTGGGATGATTTAGTTGGAGATGGTCCTGCTTTGAGCAGGGGGTTGGAATAGATACCTCCTGAGGTCCCTTCCAACCCTGATAGTCTATGATTCTATGAAATTGTCCGTACAAAATGTTAGAAAATGGACATTTTCATGAAAAATTATTGACATCTTTGAAACCTTCCCATTTTTGCAAAGACTTCCACAACATTGTCAATATTTTTGAAATCAAAATCATGTGCAAAATAGTGATTGATAGTTTGGGGCCCAAAACTGGACACAATACTCCAGATGAGGCCTCACCAATGGCGAACAGAACCAGAGGCTTGGTATGTGAAAGGAGTCATCAGTACAAAAGTCTGAGAACCCCTGGCCTAGAGTGAGGTATGTCTCTGTGCCTTATGGGGCAGCCTGCTTTGTCTCTCTGGTTTTGGCTCATATGTGTTCAAGTTCTGGATTATAAGTCATAAAGTCGCACTGTGTTGCAACCTACCAGACATCTCAAAACAAATACTCTGATTTCTCTGTTTGTGTGCCATGAACGTCACCAACTTTCATGAGAAATGGAAAATAGGTCCGTTCTGAACCCTGCGCAATGGAAACGGGTTTGAAATCTTTCTCGGAGCATTTCCTGTTGTTCCGCCAGTGCCAGTTGGGAGGATGCCGCATGCTCTTCTCCTTGCTTACCTTGACCACTAGTGGGAGGCAGGACCACACCACTGCTCCGCTGCCATGCATTGTGTCCGTTGGACTGCACCTCGTCCCGGCAGAGTTGCACCCCGTTAAGGCTGTTTGTAGAATGAGGAGAGAGCGGAAGTTCGCTTCAGGACATTTCAACAATGATACTTGGCCAAGCATAAGACTAAAGAAGCAGAACAGGAGAGGAACAGTCTTTAGAACACTTTTTTTTTGCCAGAAGTTTAGTTATTTTGAGTTTAAGACCATTTTCCAGCTCCTCATTAGAGACTCTCTCTGAGCTATAAATAGAGCCGGTGAAGCACTACTGCATGGCTAATGAATTTTCCCTTTGATAATAGTTTCCAAAGCACACTTCTGGTCTTTCCTCTCCTTTGAAGTCATGAGCTGTGAGGTCCTACGTTGCAAGGAGGCGAGTGCCCTCAGTTCCCACCGCGTCGTCTGGGAGGAGCCGCTCAGCTATGTTCTCTCATGATCCTGGAATTGTGAAGGGAATGAGTCAGATGTTGCAACAGGAGGATCAGCTCCTGGATGTTATTGGTCAGGCATAAGAGAGACTAACGGGGTCTCTCTGTTTTCTCCGGCATGCTCCATGCAGTGAAGAAGAGGGGTCAAAGCTGAACGGGTGGAAAGCAATCCTCCACTGAATTCAATGGCACAATGCTGATTTACCCCAGCGAAGGATCTGGCCTGAGGCTTAGAGGTCAATCTGCTTCTTCACTGGCTTCTTCTGGGGGTTGTATTCAGGGCCAGCCAATGTAATTCAATTGGGGAGAGTCCCCTTCATCGGCAGGTCGAAGGGTGTAATTTCCATACCATTCTCAGCCATTCTTTCTAGCTCTTGCAGGTTTAAATGGGGAAATTAGACATTTATCTGTGGCCTTTGTTGTGCAGGAGGTCAGACTGGAGGATCACAGTTGTCCCTTCTGGCCTTGGAATCTACGGATCTAGGAACATCCTCCCAGGCCACTAATAAAGACAGGCGCCGGTTTTCCACATAAGCAGTGCAGCTCTTGACTGTCACGTTCTTAAAGGGGTTAATCCTCTCAAGAGCTGGTCCGCAAGGACACTCCGGCAACAAGAGAAAACAGGGGTGGGCAAACTTTTTGGCCCGAGGGCCACACTGGGGTTCAACATTGTGTGGATGGCCGGGTAGGGACGGCGGTGCCTCCCCAAACAGCCTGGCCCCACCCCCTATCTGACCCCCTCCCACTTCCCATCCCTTGACTGCCCCACTCAGAACCCCAGACCCATCCAACACCCCCCTGCTCCTTGTCCCCTGATCACCCACTCCATAGAGTCCCCACTCTAACTGCCCCCCCAGGACCCCACCCCTTATCCAAGCCCCCCTGCTCTTTATTCCCTGACTGTCCCCTCCTGAGACCCCCCACACCCTAACCACCACTCCCTGGAACTCCCCACATCTAAGAGCCCCCCCCCATGCTTACTGTGCTCGGCCTGGGAGCACGGGGCCCCGCGGCTTGCCACGTTTGGCCCGGTGCCCCGGCCCGGGAGACTGGGACCACTGGCACTGCTCCCCCGGCCCGAGTTCGCGGGCCAGATAAAAATGGCTGGCAGGCCGCATATGGCCCGTGGGCCATAGTTTGCCCACTCCTGAGATAAAACAACCCCCGCATAATTCCTTGTGCAAGAACCAGAGTGTCGGAATTTATTTAGGGCTTTGCGTCTATCTTGGTAAAGTAGTTGCTGCCTGCCGTTAAGCTGCGACACCGGCTGAGCTCTCTAGCCCTGATCCGGCTCCACTGAAATGACGGTCAAAGCTTTTAGGGGTGTAGGTTTAAGCAGACAATCATTTCCATAGTGTCGAGACTGGTTGAGGATTTGGATAGGAGACGTAACTTCAGGTGCGGTGGGAGGTGGGAATCAGTGATCCAGCGGATGGTGCTCTTCCCTCGGTCAGAGTTCAGTGTCCAAACCGAGGCTGTGGTCATTATGAAGCTGAACATCACTTCTTGCAAGAGTAGTGAGGCAGAGAAGGGAGAAAACCGGTGTCCAAATGTCATCCAGATACTTTCTGTCTTCTTGCAATTGAATTCCCTGCACTTCTGGTTCGATAAGGTATGGGTCACTTCCTGTGCTAACTGGCCATAGTGATTCTCCTCCCGGTTCCACCAGGATTGTACGGTGGTATTTCAACAGCTCCCATCACCATCATTCTGGGGCACCTCACAATCTATAATGGAGTCATCCTCGCAACACCAATGGGGAAGTGAGACAGGGAGATCGAGTGACTTGCCCAAAGTCTCACAGGAAATCTGTGGCGGAGCGGGCAGTTGACCCCTGCCTTTCATGCCCCAGGCTAGTGCCCTAAGCACTAAACCATCTTTCCTTTCAAGGAAGGTAACATTAGGCCCCTTTTACAGATGGGAAAATGGAGGCACAGAAGGGTGATGTGACTTGCCCTAGGTCATTCAGAAAGTCAGGGTCAGAGCCAGGACAAAACCTAGGTCTCTTTTGTCTCAGTCCACTACTCAGTCCATTGGATTGGCTGTTTTCTTCTAAGCCTTCATCTTGGCAGTCCCGTTTCCTGTGCTCTGCCACTCAAGCGAGACCTTGTGCCTCCTTCCCCAGCCGCGCTCCTGAGCGTGGACTCTACCCGCGATCGGGCAACGAAGCACGTGCCTCTGGAAGCTGAGCCAATGCATGGGTCAGCGGGTCAGCAATTCCCTGACTGATTTACCCCAACGGAAACGGATTCGTTCCACTCGCTTGGGTATCTGCAGGCCAAGCTCAGTTAAAGAACTGCTGACACTTCATGGAACACTCTGCCCCGACCTTCTGTTTCAAGAACAGTCTGTCTAGAGAGTCCACTACGTTTCCTTCTCACTCCTATCACAGGGAGCCAGAAGCTGGCTGCTTCTACCCCATCTGAAGTCAGGATCCTCCCCTTGGGACCTCAGTATGTACTCCTGGGGAGTTAAAAGCAAACCGTGTCTTCAAGTCTGGATTGAGCAGAAGAAGTAGATGAATTCCACAACAGCGAGAGTCCTGCTTTTTTTTTCTTCCTAACTACTATTAAAGGACTTCTAAATGAGAGGATGGAAAATGGCTCTGAACATAAGAACATAAGCATGGTCCTACTGGGTCAGACCAAAGGTCCATCTAGCCCAGTATCCTGTCTAACAACAGTGGCCAATGCCAGGTGCCCCAATGGAAATGAACAGACTAAGTAATCATCAAGTGATCCATCCCCTGTTTCCCATTCCCAGTTTCTGACAAACAGAGGCTAGGAAAACCATCCCTGCCCAACCTGGCTAATAGCCATTGATGGACTTATCCTCCATGAACTTATCTAGTTCTCTTTTGAACCCTGTTATAGTCTTGGCCTTCACAACATCCTCTGGCAAAGAGTTCCACGGGTTGACTGTGTGTTGTGTGAAGCAATACTTCCTTTTGTTTGTTTTAAACCTGCTGCCTATTCATTTCACTGGGTGACCCCTAGTTCTTGTGTTATGAGAAGGAGTAAATAACACTTCCTTATTTACTGTCTCCACACCAGTCATGATTTTATAGACCTCTATCATATCCCCCCTTCGTGGTCTCTTTTCCAAGCTGAAAAGTCCCAGTCTTGTTAATCTCTCCTCATATGGAAGCTGTTCCATACCCCCAATCATTTTTGTTTCCCTTTTCTGAACCTTTTCCAGTTCCAATATACCTTTTTTGGGACGGGGCAACCACATCTGCATGCAATATTCAAGCTGTGGGTGTACCATGGATTTATATAGAGGCAAGATGATATTTTCTGCCTTATTATCAAACCCTTTCCTAAGGATTCCCAATATGCTGTTCAATTTTTTTTGACTGCTGCTGCCCGTTGAGGGGATGTTTCATAGAGCTATCCACAAGGACTCCAAGAGCTCTGTATTCATAATACTTTGCACTTCTATAATGCTCCTCAGAAGAAAATCCCTAAGGGGCAAATAATTGATCACTCAGATCTACTGATGTCAAGTGTTAAGTAGAAGCTTAGTATTATTATTCACAGAGTAGCAAGCACCTGGAAGTTTTGAATGCTCAATTAAAGGGCCACTCTGGGAATTGTATGAAGACAGCCTGTTACTATATTTGTGGGCAAGGGCTGAGCTGGTGTAAGGAAGCATTGCTCTGCTGAAATAAGTGGAGCCGCACTGACTTACTCCCTTTGAGGATCGGAGCTTATATTTTAGCAGAGGCGCTTTCAGCACGGTGCTGGCGAGGTAACAGAGCATCTCTGCATTGCAAAATGAGCTTGACTGGATCCTACTCCTGAAACAAAAGCCACATTCCAGAGGATGGAACGCAAGACGGGCTGGGTCCTGGTCCCACTGAAGGCAATGACAGAGGCCCTAATGACGTCAGCTGACCCGGATATGTGGCCCGTTGTCGCTAAGCGATGGAATGGCTCTCGGACTTGGTATTTGAAGTGGAAGCGTTTGGTCTTCAGGTGATGATGGCAGCTCATTGCCATGTGAAAACGGTCCACTGGCTTCTCTGAAAGGAGTTGGGACTTGGACACATCCTATCTGGACCATTTCATAAAACCCAGCGTCACTTAGCTTCCTGACTGGCTTCCTCATAGGAACACCCGTATTCACTTGTGTATGGGATCCTGTCTCCCACTGGTGGTGGACCCCAGCCTGGAGAAGAGTCTGCCACCTACTAGCAGCTCCCGAAATAATTCCTTTAACTCAAGTCAGTGCTTTGCTTTCCGGTGCTAGGGGCCCACGATTCAGTGCCTGCAGATGAACGTGGTGTTTGAATGTTACTCGGTGCCTCCTCTCAAATCCCAAGGTTCACTCTGCAAGCTTAGGGCTGAAATAGGCAGGCAAGATTCTGCAAGAGGCAAATTGCCTGGCGGGAACCTGTTCTTTGGATAAGCAGAAGAGATCGGCCTTTCACGCTCTTCCCTGGCACTGAATGCACTTTAATAAATGCGACCCTATTATCCCTGATTTCCTGAATTTCAGGTTGGTGCTTTAACCACAAGGTCCTTGCTCCTGGGAACCTTGAGTTCAGATCCAGGCTTGCCACCAACAACTTGGCCAAGTCACTTAGCTTCTGTCGCAGTTCCCCGTCTACAAAATGGGTACAATATATCATTACCACATAGGAATGTCATCTGTAAGTACTTGAAAGTGCTCTGAATTCTACAGTAGTAATGGTGGGAGGCGTCATATAGACACCTAGAAAAGAGAGTCCAATGCAGACAGTGAAATATATACAACGTGTTCTGTGTTCTCTCCCCCCACCCCCCATAAATGGATCTGGTGCAGTGCAACTGAATTGCACTCTCCAGTTTCATTCCAGCTCTCATTTACCCTTGCTCTTTTTTCAGCAGATCTTGTCTTTTCTTTGTTTAACATCTGTCCGAAAGTTAAATAAAGCTGGTTTATTTTGAAAGCAGCGGAAGCTGTCGTCAGCTGCTGCAGCGCGGCTCGCGTGTGGACAAACCCTCATTTAGCACCGTGCGATGAAAAGAACACTAGAGATGAGCTAATCCACAGGGATAAAATAACCCTCCTGAAACGTCTGGTCTCTCTCATCCCCATAGTTAACTTTTAATGACCTGCTCCTACCATGTGATTTCAGCCAAGACCCAAAGTACCAAGAAATTGTCATGAGCTGGGCAAGTATTAGAAATCTCTTGAGAAAAATCAAACGGCAAAAGATTCCCGGACTGATGTTCCAGCTAAGCAGCAGGGAGGGGGATCTCTATGCAAGGTCACTTCCTGTTGTTTCTCAGAATCCTTTGAGGTGCTTTTTGCACTACAGTAAATGATAACTGGACTGGAGATTGGGGAAGTAAGGAAAGGAAGTGAATGATGTAGCAGAGTTTGCTGAAGATGCAGTTATTTGTTTGTTGAATCTAGAGAGGAGGGCAAGGACCTTCAGAAAGACCTAACAAAGCTGGAAACCACACTGGGAGACGTGTTATAGTAGCACAGAAGAGGCCCTAACGAAGCTCCAGGTTCCATCCAGCTAGGTGCTGTCTGTATATAGGAAGAGGTTCCCTCCCCGACTTTTGTCTGTCTTATTTACTGTGATTGTAGCATTATCCCTGTTTCACAGAGGGGACCCGAGGCACAGAGATCAAGTGAGTTGCTGTATGTCCAGAGGACGTCTGTGATGGAGCTGGGAACTGATGACAAATCTCCTGGCTCCAGCGCCTTTAAAAGCCCATCCTCCCTCAAACGGAGGAGATGGTACAGTCTGAACGACTCCCCACCAGCCTGCTGGGCTCGACAGGTGCTGAAGCCAATACAAACAGAGACCTGCTCGCCCCTCCGGACGCCTCCATCCAAACATCCGCTCAGTGTGTGGCAGAGGTCAACAAGATAGTGGGTTATACTGAGGAATAGTTCTAGGAAAGTGACACCTTCCTTAACAGACCCACTTCTGGCGTGTAGTCAGACCCATCACTGAGGGCGTTAGCAGCGAAAGAAGTAAGACGTTTTCGCTCCTATTGCCCCGGTTAGGCTGATGCAGCAAGGCGTGAATGGGCTAGAAAGATCTATGCCCTCACATACAATCAGAACGGTCTGCTAAATCAAATACACACCCATGCAAATCATTTGGCGGTTGGCCGGTGTCACAAGGGCGTAAACTGAAGACGGTTGAGTTGTACGGGGGCAGAGAGAGACCATGATCTTGTGGTTTCAGCAATGTCCTGGGTCTCAGGCCAGCTGACTCCAATTTCTAGCTTTTCTACCGAAGCCTGGGGCAAATCACACCGTTTTCTAAGCCTTGGCGGTTAAAAAACGCCCCTCTGCTGCTCCGGAAGCACCAGGAGAGGCCAAAGGAAAACAAACACCGTGTCCCTTTACAAGCCAGCTTTATCTAATCGGGAACGACAGGCACTAAAATGGCTCAATCATAAACCAAGACTTATTGCATGTGCGGCTACTGAGCGGAGCCAAGCTGGTTCGGGTGCCCCCCCGAACTTGTCTCTATTTCAAATTGAGGCCTCAAAATGTCTTATTTCTCTGTCTTATTTGGGGGATATTTACATCACATGGGGTGGTGTCAATATTGTATCTCAAATGTGCGCAGTCTTAATGCTGCTTCCAGAGGGAGAAGGGAGGTTGTTTGCCAGACAGAGCTGCAGGAATTTTTTTTAGTCTGTTTTTTTTTAAACCATCAACCCTATGATGGGGTGTAGTCCCCACACTAGCCCTGAATTGGGCCAAATGGACCCAATCAGCCTGCAATCTGGGAGAAAAACCCTCATTAGGGAAAGCTCACCTGTGTGGGAACAGGCAGGGCATACCAGAAGGCAAGAACTTGGAAGCAGAGGGGGTGCAGTCTGCGCCTGGGAGAGGAATCGTAGAAGAGAAGACCATCTAGTTTAACCCCCTGCCCAAAGCAGGCCCAATCCCTAATTAAGTCACCCAACAGATTTTTGCCCCATATCTCTAAACAGCCCCCTCAAGGATTGAGCTCACAACCTTGGGTTAGCCGCCCAATGCTCAAAACACTGAGCTATCCCTCCTCCTGGACCCTCCCTGGAAGAAGGAATTGAGTGGCTGGCAAACCCAGAGGATTGGGGAAGGCCAGGAGGAAAGGAAGAAGCTCGGGGAAAGGCAGCAAGATGCAGGAAGGAATCACATCTTGGCTGCCGCTTAGAGGGTCCCTGAGCTGGAACCAGGAGTAGAGGGTGGGCCCGGATTCCCCTGCGGGCCACTGAGGGAGCAGCACCCGAGGCAGGGAATGGGACGACTACCTGAGATGGCTGATGGGCAGGGCCTTGATACGCATCCCCGGAAGGGGAAACCACGCAGTGTCTGGCCAGTCGGCCCAGGGAGGAAGCAGAGGCGGCAGTTCCTGGAGGGGTTTCAGAGGGAGAACGGGACGGAGTGCAACCTCAGAAAGGGGTGTCGGCCATGCAGAGCTAATCCCCAGAGTGGCCAGGAGGGAGGCGCCACCTGCATGGAGCAGAGCACCCTGTCACAAACCCGAACACCATGGGCGGTGGGGAGGAGGTTAGCAAGGGACACTTCACGTGGAGAGATTTCACTAGCCTGGCGTGCGAGGCAACATCTCAGAGGCCGTTCATGGCGATGAGCGATGCAGGAAAAACTGTTTTTTTGGCAAAGGTTTTTATAAGGGGAATCATTAAAGTATCTAGTGCGGACCCCCATCCCCTTTGGAAATGTTAGGGTTGGACACCACTGGAGTCCACTGGAGTAGGGTGGATCCCGAAGTGCTCTCAGCCTTTGATCCGCTGGCGTTTACTCCGCCTGTCTTTTGAATTCAACACTCTGAGTTTCACCGCCTGACCCGGTAAATTGGCCCCGGGATTGCTTCGAAACGCGAGCCTGGATTGATCGATAGGTTCGCGAACCTCAGCAAACCTGGTTAGGGTGACCAGATGTCCCCATTTTATAGGGACAGTCCCAATTTTTGAGTCTTTTTCTTATATAGGCACCTATTACCTCCCACCCCAGGTCCCGATTTTTCACACTTGCTGTCTGGTCACTCTAAACCTGGTCTTCTACTCGTGGTTTCTGGGGAGGTGAATTGTGCTCTTACTTAGCCCTTAACAAGAGGCTGGCCAGCCAATGAAATTGAATGACAATGTACTTAAAACTGGAGGGGAAATCCCAGAATTTTCCATGGCTAACCTGAGGAACTCACCATCACAACGTATGAAGATTAGTCTCCTGGATGAAAACGTCCCCACTCCCACAAACCCGTGTAAGTGGGAAAACATCCCACACCCACTAACCCACTAACCCATTGTTCTTTGCTACTCCATGACATAACAGCAAAGGCTGGATGGTGCAGTGGTTTGGGCAGTTGCTTTTCACCGCCTGGGTGCAAATCCTTGCTTTGCCACAGACTTCTTGGGGAAGTCGCTCAAAATCTCCCTGCCTCAGCTGCTCATGTGTAAAATGAGGCTAGGGCTTCCCTACTTTACAAGGGTGTTTTGTGGATTAAATTTTAGGTTGTGAGGTGTTCGGTTACAAAGTACTCCTAACAGCAATGGGATCGGTTGCACGAGGGATCAGAAGCAGTGGGTGCATTAGAGCAGGAGACCTGAGGCCTGGCTCCAAAACTCCTGTTTTTTTCTAATCCCTGGGTGCTTTGGCTCTTTGCAGGAAGAGAAGAAAGTTGACGTCTAACTGAGACCTCCAGCGAGGACAATTAACATGCAAAGGAACGGCTGGTAGACTAGGCTGAAGCAAAGCCAGCTTGGAGTCAGAGATGCTTACCAGAAGGATAAAACCGGGAACCAGAACGGTTTGTCCAAAGCAGCAAGTATAATCCTGAATGGATTTGGGGGAGCTGCACTGGAAAGAGAGAGGATGGACCTGGGGTGAAGGCATGGGGCTCAGGAAATTGGGGGTCAATCCCTTTCTTTCTCACTTGATATTTGTCCCCATCTGTTAGGTGGGGGGAATAATGCTTTCCTCCTCCTACCCTTTGTCTGGTGTGTCTGTTTTCAAGGCAGGGATTCTTTCATTACATTTGTAGAGTCCCTAGCACAATGGGGCTTGGATCTTAGTGGGGACTTCTGGGCTAATACAGCACCCCCAGCTGGCCCATGTCAGGCTCCAGGGCTATAAAATTGCAGGGTAGATGTTCAGGTTCAGTCCGGAGCCTGGGCGCTGAGACATCCCCCGTTGCAAGGTCCCAGGGCCCAGGTTCCAGATGACCCCAAGTGTCTACAGTACAGTTTTATAGCCCCTCAGTGCAGCTCTGCCAACGTCAACCAGTTTATACCGGCCAAGGATCTGTCTGGTCAGGTCTGAACGTTCTTGAATTCTGGTCACGTGGATCGAGACCCAGCCCCAGATTTCACTGCTGGACTGGAGATCTGTGCTAGTCTTCCAGCTCAGAAGAGCTCCTGGACCTTTGGGAACATATTCTGCAATTTTCTTTCCCTCTGACCAAATCCTGCTGCTTTTTCCCCCCACCCCAATATGACTGAAAGGCTCTAATTCAACAGACTGTAGACGTAGTGATTGCACGAGGGAATATGTCCACGTGTGGATCTGTTTTTCCCTACAGATGACTGCACAAGGTGCAGTCTTGTGGTAGGATGGCAGACCACTGCCTTTAGGCTCCGGATGCCCAGCCGGAGTTAGACACCAATGCTTCCTGTGTACCCATGGGGGGAACAGAATTATTGGAAAGGAGCAGGGGTGCAGGGGTGGGAATTTTGGGGCACCGTGCATAGGTCTGACGTCTTTCAAAGTGTTGGGGTGGATTGTCACTATCCCCCAGTGGTGTATAGTCAGGAAGTCACACACACACACAAGCCCAGGTGACCAGGGCTGAGCTACAATCCCTATGGTCCCCTTCTTTTCCAGCCAGGGAAATACAGATACCTGTGCACTTCTTCTGGACAATGGTGGCTAGCTACGTTTTGCTTTTAAAATCGATCCTCGGCCCCACCCCCCCCCCAAGATGGACTAATGGTTAGAGCAGGGGAGAGACCTGGGAGTCGGGAGTCCTGGGAAGCAGCAGCCAGCACCTCCCTCGACCCGCGCTGCTTCCCTGGGCCTGCAGATGTGGCAGGTAAACAAACTGCCCCAGTCCACCTGGGGCTTCCCCTGAGGGGCCGCGTGTCAAAGGTTGCAGATCCCTGACCTAATACAATAATGTGTCATGTACTTCTTGTACATGGTAGATACTAGCAGGTCAGGCTTCTCTCTCACATATAGACTGGCTACAGAACTGACATCCGAACAAGATCCACACCAGCTGTGTTCCTCCTAACATCCTGCCAGGTATGGCTAAGGTTGTGTTAAATAACGTCTTTCTCATACAGCACCACCTAGTGGCCGTAGAGCATAATCGAGTTTAACCTTCCATCACGTCTCCCCTTTTAAATCCCACCGTTTCATTGACAAACTTACACAATCACGCGATCGTTGAAGTCCAGTACGCATCAGTCCAAGTGTCTCTGAATCATACTGCTTTTCCAATTCCACTACCTGAGCTTTTCCAATTCCACTACCTGAGCATGGTCATCGGGCTGTCCATTAGTTGCAATGGCTGGCTGGGGTTGGTTTGGAATCTCTGAGTCACCGCCATCTTGTTCTGTGGCCATCTTGTTCTGCGGCCATTTTGTTCTGGTAGGAGTTGCTCTGTGAGTTCTTTCCGAGGAACAAATTTCAGATGTTGATGGTTTCTATGGAACTCTTCCTTTCTCCTAGCCCCATTTCCCCAGTGGATGCAGTGCAATGGATGATGGCAAAGGAGTCAGAAGTCTTCCACGGTCTCTTTTTTCCATTCCTGCTTTTTTGAAACCTCCTCAGCTGTGGCCAAGCTCCTCCGTGGCAGAAACGAAAACATTTCAAAACCACGCACACACCTACACACACACATGGACATGGTTTTATCGCTGTTAGTGGCAGGAAGGGTGCGTGGGGGGCCGGGGAAGCAGCGTTTCAAAGAACTCCTGGGGTGGAGGGGAAGGTGGGTTGTTTGGTTTTGAGCCCTGCACAAGGGAAACAACTTTAGAAGTTTTAGCAAAGGGTTTGTGGGTTGTTTTCTTTTTCTTTTTCTTTTTATCAGCTCTCAACTTGAGCCATCCAGCTCCCTAAAAGCAGCCTTCCCTGATTTCTGTGTGCCGGCTGGGAAAAGAAAAACAGGAGAAACTTATGCAGAAAAGCCGCTCAGAATGATAACGTCCCGCCACAAGTTCTATAGGAACACAAGACTGGAAAGAGCTTCCGGGCCCATCATGTCTCTTTCCCCTGCTATTCCAGTCAACCCCCCCACCCCCACCCCGTCCTGTCATAAATCAAGCCCCATCTTCTACCACTGAGTGGGGCTGAATGACACAGTGAACTGCACACGCTGGCCTTAAATGCGTGAACATAAACCTATCCCACTTGATTTAGTGCTCCACAAGAATCGACGCTTAGCAACAGGGGCAGCCGCTCAGCCGAAAGAGACAATGGTTTTTAAGGCATCGCTTCCAGGGCTGCTCCAGGCTCTGCTTTGTGAATAAACTGGATTTCCAGGTGGAAAACAATTGTGTGTTGTTAAGGCGGGAGTCGGAGGATGACAATCCGCTGTGGACAGGGGAGGAGAGGAGAATGGACTTTTCCCTGCCAGTGGCATGCTGCGTCTGATAGGAAGATTTCAGAACTAACCCCCCCTCCCCCAAAGGACCCCCCCCCCCAGCCCAGCAAATACTAAAGGGTTATCCAAAGACTGACTGATAAGAAGGTCACTAAAACCCCAAAGCACCAGAGATAACAAAGCAAAGGAGCCAAGCAACATGGTCCTGTGGCAACAGAACCACTGGGGATTTCTTGTTTTAAGTGGGTTGAGGGCTGGGAGAAAGGCCTGGAATAACAACCCGGGAGAACAAACTCTTCTCTTTGCTCCTGGTTTGTGGCTAACATCAGGGCGGTGCTGATCTAGCGGTATATGACCACCCTTAGGCTGCCCCTGTTCCCTCTTTGTTAAGGGCGCAACAACCGTGTGAGGCGCCGAGAGACCTGGCTCAAATCCACCAGTTTGTTTCCACAGAGGCCGGCCGACAGGCAGGACGGGCGCAGGCCAGCTTTGAACCGGCTACGCGGGACACCAGGCCCATGTTCCACCATCATTCTCCAGAGCCGGCCAGCCAGGATCGTTCACCTTGGAAACTGATTTTTCTCTTGTCGTGCTTCGTCCCAAGGATTCCCCCCCAGCCACCTTGAAATCGGACACTCCCCCCAGCAGGTGTCTTTAGGGGCGATCTCGCCACAGCCCCTCGACAGGCAGGAAAAGGGGGGGGAGGGCTTCTGAACAGTCCCCCTCCCCCTCCGCAAGCCTAGGGTAGTAATCAGGGTTAAGAGCCAAAGCTGGATCTTTGAGGGGCAGGAGCCAGCGGGCCCGGGATTATTTTAAACAGGCTCCTGGAGTTATTTTCAAGGAGTTTGTTTGGCCCAAATTGCCTCTTGCACGATGTGAATCAATGAAACGGTATCAATCTGTTCCGGGCCCTGGGGGCAGGGCTGTTCCGGGCACTGGGGGCAGGGCTGTTCCAGGCACTGGGGACAGTGGTTTTACTGGTTTTACTCTGGCCCCAGCAGCGATTACAGCAGCAGCCACCAGTTGCTAAGGGCTCCCCAAGGAGCTGTCGGCCAGCTGCAGATAGCCAGAGCACAGGGAGCTCTGTCGTTTCTCTCCCTCCCCTCGCCCAGCTCTGGGGCAGGCAAGGAGCCCCCCATAACCGGCCCCTCCTCTAACTGGGGACATGAGCCCATATATCTCACTCCCTCGCTTGCAGCAGGATGGAGCCAGCCTCAGGATGTGGTCAGTAACTGTTGCAGCAAGGGTCTGATGCAAACGGGGTTTCAAAATGTGGCTCCCATAGCGGGTTGCGTTTCCTTCCATAATGTAGGTGGCTCCTAACACGTGCCGCTGTGCAGTAAGATCAGGACTGACCTTCACTCTCATGCTTCAGGGCTTCAGCCGATCACTGGTAGGGGTCAGGAAGGGATCCCTCTCCCCCCTCCACAAGTGGCTCGATGTGTTCTTTGAAGAAGAGATTGGCTATAGCTGGAGGTGGGACGCTGGACAGGGTGTATCAGCGCTCTGAGGGGGCACAGAGAATCTCCCGCCTAAGTGCCTGCCTAGTGCGTCTTGCCCCCGTCTTCAGGGTCAAACAGATGGGGGGTCAGGACGGGATTGTGCCCCAGGGCAGGGGGGCAGGGTTGCCGCAGCGTGGGGCGGAGCTCGCCTGGGCGTATCTCACCTCCTCTGTTCCCTGTCATTGCAGGGGCCCATCTCCCATTTCCTCCCGTCCCCATCCCCAAACAACCTCCTCCAGCCCATAAACCCCAGTAAACCCCACCCCTGCCACACAACCTCCCTCCCCAATACACACAGCCCTAAACCCTCCTGCTGCCCGGACCTTCCCACAGCCCTGTTCCCCATCGGCCCAACCTCCTTTCCCCCAATAAAATCCCCTCGTAAAGCCTCCCCAGCCCTAAAATATGTTCTCCCCACCACCCCCTGCCATTCCACCGCCCCCCGGGCCCTTCTGCTGCCCCACGTCCATCTACCCTACAGATCAGCCCAAACGCCCCCAAATCCTGGCTGCACCAACCCCCGTCTCCCTTCAAGTGCTCCGGTCCCTTATGAATCGCCCACTGGGCCCCTCACCATGTTAGCCCTGGCATCAGCATCCCATCTTCACTTTGGAGTGTTATGTGGGGCTGGTGACCTTTCTCCCCCTCTCCGTGTCTTCTTGGGGCAGGAGGAGGTCAGATGGGTAGCCCCCCTCCCCCTCCCCCTCCAGCGGAGCCTGCCAAATCTGTGTGTGGCAACAGCCAATGGGCCAGAGTGGGGAGCTGGACCCAGCCCCATGGGGCAGGAGGCAGGAGGCACCATTGCGGGATGAGAGTGGGGCAGGGTTGCTCTCACCCCCACAGGGAGTCTCCCCTCCACACCAGGCCAAGAGAGAGACGGCGATTCCCCCGCCCCACCCCCCATCCGCCTGCATGTGCCAGAGAGAGGGTGGGGCTGACAGTTTTCCTCAGCCCCCAAGAATATTTTCACCAGCCACTTATGCACCTCGGGGTCTCCCTCTGAGGCGCCGTTTGGTCTCCTGGGGACTGAAAAGGTTTAGTCTAAAAATCTCTGGGCTTAATATAGAGTCCTAGAAATGCAGGGCGGGAAGGGACCTTGAGAGATCACCTCGTTCACCCCGCTGTGCTGAGGCAGGGCCAAGGACACCTCAACGTGACAGGCGGTTGTCCGACTGTTCTGAAACCTCCAACCATGGGGATTTCACAACCGCCCTTGATAACCTGTTCCAGGGCTTAATTATCCCTATATTTAGCAAGAGTTTCCTAATATCTAATCTAAATTTCCCTTGCTGCTGATGAAGCCAAATACTCCTTGTCCTACCTGCAGTGGCCATGAAGAACTATTGATCCCAGATCTCTTTATAACGGCCCTTAACATATTTGAAGACTGTTATCACCACCCCCTGCCGCCACCTCCTCAGTCTTTGTTTCTCAAGACCAAACATACCCTGGTTTTTAACCTTTCCTCTGAGGTCGGGTGTTCGAAATCATGTGGTGATTTTGTTGCTCTCCTCTGTGTGGCACCCAAAACAGCATACAGCCCTCCTGCCGAAATCTCACCCGTGCTGAGCTGTGCGGGCCAGTTACCGCCTGGTCCCTACGTACAATGCTTCTGTTACTACACCCCAGAATAAGCCCCTTTCACAACTGCATCATGTTGTTGACTCATATTCAATTAAGGATCTACTGCACCCCACGGATCCTTTTCGGCAGAGCTACCCTAACCCCAGTGTAGAGTTCTGCGCTTGATTTTTCGTCTTGGTCTAGATGCTCAAAGCATGAAAATATTAAAAGAGAGAAACTAGGAGTTCATAGGTCAAGGCCAAATTGAGCCCTGATTTCCACCCCCGGACATCCCATTGATCTCCACCCCATCCCCCCCCCCCCCATCTCATTGATCTCCACCCCATTGCCCCCCCATCCCATTGACCTCCACCCCATTCCCCCCATCCCATTGACCTCCACCCCATTCCCCATCCCATTGATCCCCCCCATCCCATTGATATCTGCCGCATTGACCCCCCCGTCCCATTGATCTCCGCCCCATCCCCCCATCCCATTGATCTCCACCCCATTCCCCCCACCCCCTTGATCTCCATCCCATTGCCCCCCATCCCATTGATCTCCACCCCATTCCTATCATCCCATTGAGCTCCACCCCATTGCCCCCCATCCCATTGATCTCCACCCCATTCCCCCATCACATTGATCTCCACCCACTCTTCCCCCACCCTCCATCCCATTGATCTGCACACCATTTCCCCCCCCCATGCCATTGGTCTCCACCCCATTGCCCCCCCCCCCATCCCATTGATCTGCACACCATTTCCCCCCCATCCCATTGGTCTCCGCCCCCTGCCCTCCCCCCACCTCCAGCCATCCTATTGAATTCACCATTTCCCAGCAGATAAAATAGCCCCTGACACGCGGGGAAATGTACAGACACAGCTACTTCTGCGGCTTTCAATGTCAAGTCCAACGCCCCTGCACCCCGGTGTGATTGTGTGAGAAATGCCACCGTGGGAGCGGCTGTTTTCTTCCTGTTTCCAGCCCAGGCAGAGGGCTAGAGCAATCTCACGCAATCTGAGCCTTTTAAGATTGCCAGCTACATTCTACAGCTTCAAGCTGTCACCTTTGAGCGCTAACGGGCCCTGAACTGTGAACCGGCAAGGAGCCTCACCCAGGGCCGGATGATATCCTTCGGGGACTGCCTGGCAGACTCACGCCCGCCCCTCGCGTGCGCTCCATGCACCCGAGACAACAAGTTCATCGGAGCTAGATAGTGCTGCGTAAGGACAGAGGCTCTATGACTCTTGATGATACCACAGATTGAGTTACATGTTCAGCAGCTGCAAAAACAGCCCTCGTTGCTCCCGGAATGACTCAGCGAGGGTTCTTCCTGGAGGCCGCGCGATACGATCATTTATCTCCCGTCACCATCTACCCACCCTCCTTGCCTGGAATAAAATCAAAAAGCCAGGCTACAGCACCCGGTTCGATCACACCGGTTGTGGAGTGTGTTGGCTTGTTCTGAGTCCCACTGCCCAAGACGTTTTGGGCAGTGGGACTCAGAACGGGGACTCAGGCTGGGATCAAGAACGGCTGGAACGCACGAAGCCCGTCTGGCACGGCGGGGACGTTGCCGCTGTAGGCCGCGCTCAATGGTTTGCTGCGATGTTCTTTGAAGTTGGGATGGAGTCGGAGCGGCATCTAAGTGCTGCAATGCTTAGGCACTTGGGAAGCTCTCAGTTCACACTGGTGTGAGGGGCACAGGCCGATTTCCCCGGGGGGTGCTTGAACCTCCTGCTCCACCCCTGGCCCTGACCCACTCCAACCTATCCCCCAAAGCCCCCGCCCCTGCTCTGCCTCTTCCCACCCAACTCCGCCCCCTCCCTGAGCATGCCCTGCTCTCGCTCTGCTTCTGCTCCTCCCGCTCCCTGCCAGCACCTCCTGCCCGCCGCTGAACAGCTGACCAATGGCGGGTGGGAGGCACTGAGGGGGTAGGGGGAGGATCTGATTGGCAGGGCCCACCAGTGGGTGCTGACCATCTACCAGTGCGTGGTGAGCACCCACGATGGGATCCATGGGGAGGGAAGAATTGGGCCAGAGAGCCGGTTCTGCTGAAGGGATGCTTTGAATGTGCTGCTTCCTTGAAGGGACGCGCTGTCCTGGCAAGGCTGGAGATCTGCAGGAGCTCAGAACTTTCTCCCGCTCTTCCGGGTCTTTTCGGCACGTGTTAATCCCGGTGGTTATTTTTCTGCCTCGTCTCACCGCTGATGCGGTCTCTGCCTCCAGATCTGAGCTACCAGAGATGTCAACCCAACTGAGCCAGCGGGGACCGTCCGCCTGCTAGAGGGAATTGTGGGGCCGTCTGAAAGGTCCAAGGAAGGTCAGAGCGAATATCTCACCGTACACGGGGGGAGGGGGAGGAGAGGATGCACGTTTTGTAATTTACCCCTGTCTGACTGTCTTCGCCTCTTCGAGCGACCCTAGGAGAGCTCTCTGGCTAGGCACTGAAGGCGCATGAATCATTAAACACAGCTGACCACAGCGGGGGGCGGAGGAAAACTTCTCTTCACTTGGAATCTAGCTTTAAAGACCGGAGTTAATAAATCAAGAATCACCCTCGGAGGTGGGAGGAAAAGAGAACAAGCCAAACTCAACTTACCCTTCTGCCCTGCCTCGGAGTGACTAGATAACAAGTGTGGGACAGATCCCGGGCCATGCGAGGGGGCTCCCTGGCAAGGGAAAATCCTCAGGTACCACAGACAGACTAAGGTGTGGCCTGAGCATGCCACATTCTGGTAATCTCTGGCCACTGTCACAGCCCTTAGACTATCATTGCAAGCCAACGTAACTTAGAGCAACCTTCAGTCTGCTCTACGTTACCCAGGGGTCTCAAACTCAAATGACCATGAGGGCCGCATGAGGACTAGTGCACTGGCCCGAGGGCCGCACCACTGACACATACACATACCCTCGCTGCCCCGGCTCTGCCCCCACTCCACCCCTTCCATGAGGACTAGTGCACTGGCCCGAGGGCCGCACCACTGACACACACCCTGCCCTCGCTGCCCCGGCTCCACACCCACTCGACCCCTTCCAAGAGGTCCCACCCCTGCCCCACCTCCTCCTCTGAGCACGCAGCTCCCCATTCCCTCCTGGAAAGCACTAGGCACCACCAACAGCTGTTTGGCAAACAAAGCAAGAGCAATCTAGGAAGTCCAGAGCTAGAAACACGTGCGGCCCAGCCAGGCAGCAGAGAAGCCTCCACTTCTGGCCCCTCCGTCCTGCAAACTGCTATGGGGGGACCGGGAGGGAGGGGGGGGCGCCAGGAAGCTTGGCGGGCCGCAGGGAAGGGCTTTGCGGGCCGCATGTGGCCCCCGGGCTGCACGTTTGAGACCCCTGACGTTACCTGAGGGGCTAAACTGGCTCCCTTGGGGATCAGGGGAGTGAGGAGGTGACTTAGAGCTCCTGAGGGTGGTTCACACGGCCCGCCATCTTGTATCAGGGAGAGGGGAAACTGAGGCTTCCTTTGGACAGGAGAGCTAGGCTGGGGGTTGACTGCTCCTACCCTGGGACTGGATTCTGATCTCAGTTCCATGGCTGTAAATCCAGAGTGACTCTAGTGACCCAGCTGAGTCACTCTGGATTATCACCGGCATAGATGAGCTCAGGGTTCAGACCCGGGTGTTTAGCAAAGCGTATCTGCTGAGGCAATGCATTGAGATGTTGTTGAGTCAAATGCTGGCCTTTGCCAATGAAATGAACGATTGGGAAACACCTCCTTAGATGCCCCCTGGTCTCGAAAGGTTATGAAAATACAACTGGGTGGGAACAAAGTCCAGCGGTTCAGGCGAGTGGAACGCACGCCTGTGTCCCAGTGACCCTCGGCCACAGGGCTGATGAAGGTAAAGGACGAGCTAAATATGGTTCATAAAGAAAAATAGCAACATGAGGATTGTGTTCACCTATAGGCCGATGCCCCAGTCCCCTCCACACCTCCCTGTGGATAGGAAGCGGCTGGCTTGGTCACCATGGCTGTCTCTTCCTCGCACGCAAGCCGCAAGTTTGCTGCTGATCAGGCGGCCGGCCTGACTGTTCTTTGCCAGCAGCTGTTTAAGCGGGGCGTGGATTTCCACCCGGGATTTTGTTTCCATATCCTTCAGGGTGCTTCGTTCCAGAGGAGCCGCTCTCTGGGGAGGATCTCGGTTCGCATGGAACCTTCCTGGAGTCCGGAAGGCCACCCTGCCCTCTCCCGGGTCCCCTGCTGCATGTCGACCTCCTGACACTGACGCTGTAGAAGGTGCATATCCAGGGGGGAGATCGGCATGTGTTTTGCCCCTCGCTTTGTGGGAGCACACAACGGGATCCAGACAAGGGGCACCTCTGCCCTGTCTCTCCCCCGCTGTCCATTTAGGGCTGGCAGGAGCTTCGAGGTGATCAGAGCAGAAGTCTCATCAGGACAGTCTAGCACAGGGCTTCAGCAGCTTCTGCTGAAGGAGGAGGAACAAAGATGCAGTCCAGCAGCGGCACCTGGCCTCCTCCACGGCAATAGGTCACCTCTGCCGTTCAGTACAGACCAGGGTTTTCAGCAAAGGGAGAAATGGCCCACCTAGGATCAGATCCTCAGCTGGTGTAAACTGGCATTACTCCATTGACTTCTGCAGAGCGACACCAACTTACACCAGTAGAGGATTTGGTCCCTGGCCTCTGAATTATCCGGCAGGAGCCTTACAATTCCCCCTCTCCTGCATGGAGGGGTAGCTCTGTATGGTACCTCAGTGGAATGCCCTCTCCACATCCGACCAAGTGGGTATTAGCCCACGAAAGCTTATGCTCCAATACTTTAGTTAGTCTTTAAGGTGCCACAGGACTCTTTGTTACCTCTGCTATTCCAGACTAACAGGGCTACCTCTCTGATTCTCTCCACAGTAGGGCATATGGAACTACAGGGCCCCAGGCTTGTATTTAAGTAGGTGTTAACGCTCGGTACTCACAGATGTTTGCCTCCCTACATTCCTGGCCCTGCAGCTTCTTGTCCCACTTCAGGCTCCGTCTGTGGCTGTTAATTGAGTCAGGCTCCCCTTTAAGGGTGTTTGTGATCCCCTGAGCACACCCCCACCCCAGGTTAGGGGCGCCTGGCTGGAGATGAACCAATCACTGCAGAGAACAGCTGGCTGATCCTTTTTGGGCAAACGACTCTCTCCATCTCCCCTCAACTTCTCATGTAAAATCCATTTGTGTTTTTTGACCAGGGATCCGGTTGTACCCCCTTCTTCCCATCGATCACAACCAGAAAAAGATGGACACTAGAGTATTACGCCCGGTTCTGTTGTCCCATTCTAAAAGGGTATTGAAAAATTGGAGAAGGTGAGGAGAAAAGCCACAAAAAGAATGTGAACGCTGCGGAAAATAAATGCTTTTACAGTGAGATATTTAAAGAGTTCGACCTATCTGGCCCGTCAGAGAGAAGACTGAGAGATGATTTGATTATAGTGTGTAGCAACCTTCGCAGGGAGAAAATATCAGATACTAAATGGTACCTAATCTAGCGGAGTAAGGTATAACGAGACCCAGTGGCTGGAAATTGAAGCCAAACAAACGCAAATTAGAAATCAGTCACCATTTTTGAACAGTGAGGGTGATCAGTCATTGAAATCTGACCATCAGAAGCTGGGACTGGACAACTTGGGAGGGAAGGGGGTGAATCACTTGATAAATTGCCCTGTTTTGTTCCTTCCCTCTGAAGCATCTGGCTCTTTCAAAAGACAGGATACTGGAGTAGATGGACCATTTGGTCTGATCCCACAGGGCCATTCTTATGGAACAAACACCCTCAGAAATGGATGGAGTCACTGTCTCTGAAGGTCTTCCAATCAAACTGGGTGCTTTTCTCGAAGTTGTGCTGTAGCCAAGCACAAGTTACTGGGCTCAGTGCGGCAGTAACAACAGACGCTCCCAGATGCATGCCAGCGTTCCGTTCCGAAACACCTCCCGTAAGTCGAACCTTGCATTAAGTCGGAAACATGTCTCCGCCCATTACACACAAAACTCCTCCTATTTTTATCTTACGGAACTTTTTCCGTAAGCTCGGATTTACGTGTGTCACGTCCTGTGTAACCCGGGGAGTGGCTGCAGCTGAAATTCTGTGTCCTGTATCACAGTTGAACAGTAGATCAGACGGGGTGATCGAATGGTCCCTTCAGGTCTTGATATGAATATGGAAGAATGGATTTCTTCCTTCTGGGGGGTGGGGGCTCACTGAAAAAACTCACCTCTCAGGTCCTCCTGCAGAATTTCTCTGGCTGGTGTTCATGGGAGAGGCAGATGAAAGCCCAGCCTGGCTTTCAGGCCTGCGGGCTGAGTTTGCAGCCCAGGCAATTAGAAAAATGCCCCTTTGGGATTTGTGAACGGTGTCAATTTGATCCGGAAGCCCTTGAGAGAGAGTAAAAGAGGCCACCCCTCTTTGCCAGTGTCCCTCTTGAACACAACTGCTTCATCAATGTCTCGAAGTTTTATGGTTTTTTTCTATGGGCTCCTTTAGATGGGTGGCTATTTTTCAAGCAGCCCGGGCCATAAAAGCAAGCAGCTCCCTGCCTGATGTACTTGACTAAGCCTCTGATATTCCAGCTGACCTCTTCTGGGCTGTTTGCCTTCCCACCAGCGTGGGCCTCAGTTCAGAAGAGTCTACTGTACAAGAAGACAGTGTGCGGCTGGATCTCTTCCAGACCATCGAGATCAGCTCCTCTCCTGCAGTGCCATTGTGTTATTAGTCACAGCCTTCACCGGATTTGGAGGTTAGATAGCTAACCCGCTACAGAGGAGAGTACTTATTCTGTGCTCCATCACACCGGTGTAAGTCTACCGTTGTCAAAGAGCCGTCTAAACCAGCCTCGCTCTCTTGGCTTTAATGGCATTACACCGGTGTAGCAGAGTAGAGCGAGGGGAAGGCTGGTTAGGGTGCTGGCTTGGGAACCCAGGTTCGATCGCTGATCCTACCACAGGCTTCCTGTATGCCCTGGGCAAGTCACTTAAGCTCTGATCCTCCCATTGGTTTCAGATACCCTGAGGATCTGGGCCTTAGTCTGGCTATGCTTCTGTTTTCCCATCTGTGCAATGTGGCTCCTTGCACTTCAAAAGGGGTGTTATAAAACAAACAAACTGAGGAGTGTGAGATGCTCCCTGTAGTGTGGGGAGGGGCCAAATAAATATCTCTGGCCCTCAGAGTCAGATTCTCCCTTTAGTTACACCAGTGTAAATCTGAAGTAAGAGTAATGAAATCAGTGGAGTCCCTGCAGATCCATGGTTGTAACCAGTTGCTTCATTCTCCCCTTTTTCTTTATCTCGCCTTGTCGTTCCCACCTGGGAAATGTTCTTTTACTGAATTCACAGCTAGGCAGGTGCAAATTTCCCTCTTTTGTAGGTTTTATGTGCAACAGGCAGGAAAGAAACAGATCTATATAAAATCCTCAAAGGGACATTTGTAAACAGGATTGGGCCCTAAATACAAAGTCGTCGTCCCCCCCCCCCCCCCCTTCCCATTAGGAACACTCTCATTTACTATATTGAAACACCAACTCCTCAGGAGTCCCTGACTTTATACGCAGGACTTAAGAATACAGTTACAAGGCTCAGCTATTCTCCTGTTTGTTCGTGGTGGGAAATTTTGGCACCGCCCTGTGTATTTTGGCCCTGGCTTTACACATAAGCCACAACTCTCAATAGCCAAGTGAAAACAAAGCAAAATAGTCCAACTCTCCCTCTTAGCTCACTGAGGTTTTGTTATTCGACTCCGTTTCTGGGAATAAGTCTTGCAACACTTCTGGTTTACAATGCAATGGACAAGCTTGTTTCTGTCAGGCTAGCGGCTACTACCGATTTCCCTCCCCGATCACTAAAGCCTGGGGCTGCATCAAGCAGTAGGCGTGGGGGATGTGGGGAGAGTCCAGATGCCATCCCAGCGAAACTGGGCAGAGGACCGGCAGAAGGTCCTTTTTCTAAGATGGGACCTTCTCTTCTGCGAAAGAAGGAAACCGCCGTCCAAGGAAGAAACTGGAGGACGAGCGATTGTTTTATTTTCCAAAGCTTGTGTGAAGGTCGGCCCAAGAATAGGAAAGCGGGTCAGGCCTATTGGTAGGAGACACGTTTGAGCCCGATCCTTAGCTGCTGTCAATTGGCACCACTCCATCAACGGCAGTCATTTAAACCAGCTGAAGAGCTTCCCCTTTATTCCTGTTGTTTGGGTGGGTGGGTGGGTTTTTAGGCTTAAATGCCGAAGAAATTCTGCACTTAGGCCGAACCCAGGAGGTCTGTTCAGAACGGTACCACGGCCAGGATTGGTTTTTGTCTTGCAGCTCCTCCTTGGTGGTGTACAAAGACACTCCGAGACTGACGGTGTCCTCATTTACACCCGCGGGTAAATCCCCTCCGTGGAGCAAATCAGAACCTCACCCGCTGACAGCCACAGTCAGCCCAGCACATGTTGCCGGGTTGGACCCACACCGCAAACGCACAGGGACAGGGCAGGACAAGAAGCCTGGTCCTGGAGGTAGGGTGTGAGCTGGAGACTACAGACCCCCAGGTTCAGTTTGCTGCTGTGCCTGACACTTCCTGTGTAACCTGAGGGAAGTCATTTAGGCCCAGAGCTTCAAAGGTACTTAGGTGTCCATGGATTTCAAAGGGATTTAGGAGCCTAAATACTTCTGTGGAACTGTTCCTCATCTGTAATATGGGGCGAATAGGCCTGCAGTCCTCCCAGCGGCAGGGCGATGACACAGCAAAGACAGTGAGATGCTCAGACACTCTCCGGCCGGGGAAGTAGGTAAGACAGATGGTCACACGTGCAAACCGGGCATCTGTCTGGGCCAATCCAACAGACCCGCTTCCCTGCTGCCTGGGGCTATTCTGAGCGCTCTGCCTTTTAGGTGCACTTTGCAGGGGGGCAAATGATGGGGGGGCAGGACAACCACGAATCAAAGCCCTCCCGGGGCCCTGAGCCAAAGCCTCTCCCTGACTCGGAGAGGCTTTGTGTGAGACCCTGTGTGTGTGCTTACGATTTGACTGGGGTGTCAGGGCTCTGTTGTGCTTGGTGCTGCACACATATACACACAATGAAAACAAATAAACACATCCACACACAATGAAAATAAACACACACACACACACAATGAAAACACATCCACACACTGAAGGCTAGGACTATAACAGGGTTTAAAAGAGAACTGGATAAATTCATGGAGGACAGGTCCATTAATGGCTATTAGCCAGGGTGGGCAGGGATGGTGTCCCTAGCCTCTGTTTGTCAGAAGCTGGGAATGGGCAGCAGGGGATGAATCACTTGATGATTCCCTGTTCTGTTCATTCCCATTGGGGCACCTGACATTGGCCAGTGTCGGTAGACAGGATACTGGGCTAGATGGACCTTTGGCCTGACCCAGTACGACCATTCTTATGTTCTTATGTAAAACGCAGTCCTGGCCCCATAGAGCATAGACCAGATCCTCCAAGGGAGACCAGCACCTCAATCTATTTAGATGCATAGCACCTAAATCCCTTCGAGGATCTGTACCTTACAGACCTATGGCCCCTTCCCAGCAAGGTCTGAGTGGGAGGGGCTTTCTTTGCTTTCAGAGGGGTAGCTGGGTTCGCCTGTAGATGCAAAAGGAATGAGGTGTCCTGGTGGCACCTTAGAGATGAGCAAATTTATTTGGGCATAGCCCACGAAAGCTCCTGTGTTAGTTTCCAAGGTGCCACAAGGACGCCTCGTCCTAAGAGCCCACCCTCACTGGGGGCCCTTAGCAAAGGATCCATAACAACAACTGTGGAGAATCCCTGTAGTGTGAGGACACCCCCCTGTAAGCAGCAGCAAAGAAGCCCTGGGAATTGTAGAATATCAGGCCTGGCAGGGACCTCAGGAGGCATCTAGTCCAACCCCCTGCTCAAAGCAGGACCAACCTCAATGAAACCATCCAACAGGCTTTTGCCCTATACCCCTAAATGGCCCCCTCAAGGATTGAACTCACAGCCCTGGCTTTAGCAGACCCCTGCTCCAATCACTGAGCTACCCCCCCCTACCAGGTAATGCTGGAGGAATGGGGAGGGGGGGGCAACTGATCCAGCGGTAGCGGGACTTTTGCAACGGTACCGAGCCTGGAGAAAAGTGTAGATCAGCCAGCGGACCCGCGAGCCCTCCCTTCGCAGCCCTGAAGCGCTTCCTAGCGGCCCCCAGCAGTAAGGCAGCCCGTGGGGGCAGCCGGGGGTCCCCCTGACCCCCCACACCCCGGGAAAGGCTCGCACTAGCACAGAGGGGCCCGAGGCAAACACGCCGCTGCCCGACGCGCTGCGTTTGTTGGTTCCCTGCATAGCGAGTCCAAAGATCCCCCCCACACCGCTTTTCTTCTTCCGGGGGGGCGGGGGGGGGACACAAAGTGGGGCTGGCCAGGTGGGGTTTTTTTTACATTCAAAGCGCAGCCGGGGTCGGCTCCTCTCTCCCTCAACCCCCTTTAAACCCGCTTCAATCCACCGATCCCCCCCCCCTTCCCTCCCCAGGCACAAAGTTCAGAATAGAAGGAATAATAATATAAATAATAATAATAATAATAATAATAAACCCTTCAGCTACCCTGCCCCCCATTTCAGAGGAGCCGGTTTTCAAAGCCAGCCCCCCCCCCCCACACACACACACCTCATCCGAGCCCACCCTTTGCTCGCCTCCAAATTTTGCAAAATCTCCCTCCTCTCCCAGGGACGGAGGGACGAGGCGGGGGATCCCCTAGATCTGTCTCTGCTCTGAGGGTGCCGCCGGCCCCCCCAAGGATTTAAATCCTCCGCATTGTAGATGCAGGGTCCCTGAAATAAACCTAAGGCGGCAGCGGACCCGCTCAGCAGGCGCGATCTGAGCCGACCGGCTGTGGAGGGAGGTGGGGTGGGAGGTGTGGACAGCTAGCCCTGCGCTTCACTGCCTGGTGGTCACATGGCGGCGGCCACTAGCCAATGGGATCCTGCCCCTGCTGGTTCTTATACCTGCCTCGTTGCTCCCAAACCACACAAGTTCCCTGACATCCACCCAGACGGGGAGCGGGGAGGAAGAGTTTGCATCAAGAGCAGGATTGTGTGTGTGTCTCTCTCTCTTTCTCACACACACAGGAAGCAGAGAGACCCTTTTCATAAACCTAGCTGAAGGCACCTATTCACAGCCCAGGGGAGCGAGAGAGATAGAAGGGGGGACTTTTTTTCCCTCCCCCCCAAAAAAAATAAAAGAGAAACGCACACGGCTCCCCGCTTTGCCCGCCCGCTCCCCAAAGATCCAGAGAGACGTTTTCTTGCAACTATTCCCACCCCTTTAAAAGAAAATCACAACCCCGGCAGAAACCGGCTGCTTCGGCAATAAAGAAAGAAATAAACCCCGTCCAACGAGTTGATCCTCCAAGTGACAAAAAAGCAACAACATTAAAGAAGGGGGGGCATTATTTCGTTATTATTTAACGCCCCCCCCAAATCAAACCAGGATAAACGAAGCTGCTGGGGCGCTCTCTGATAGACTCCTACACACAATGCTAAAGACGGCGCTTTCCTTGCAGCTTTATGAATGAAACTGACAGCCCGCAGTAACGTTCCTGCCGTGAAACTAACAAGCTGGTAAATTTCATCGGGGCGTGTTGGGGGCTGGGGGGGGGGGGGATTTTAGTCCAGGGAAGAAGGACGCTCTGATTGTCTTGTCTTTTGTGTGAGTGTGTTGGTTGAAGCGGCAGAGGCGATGTGTTTGGAAGGGCAACAAATTAGAAATTTAGGGAAGCGGGTAGATTTTCCCAAATGAAAAGTGTTCTGCCCTCTCTCTCTTTAAATCCCCTCTTGTCTGTGTGGAAGTAAACAGACTTGTCAGCATGTTCATTTCGTGAGTCCAAAGGAACAGTAGCAGCAGCAAGAGGGAGAGAGAAAAGCAGCAACTTTTACTCGACTGGGCTATGGTGTGTTGATTCTTGGTTGAGGACAGGACAAGAGGCGTGTGTGTCTTTGTGCAAATGGGAAAGCGTCGATTCTGGAAAATTTCATGGAGTAAGTGAACAGAGATTTTACTGCAACATCTAAAATAAACTATTTAAGGGGGGGGAAGAGCAGCTTTTCAGCTCCACGCTCTCAGTCCATACTCAATTGGCTTTTTGAAACTGCAGCTCCTTTGAGACAGACAGAGGGGGAGAGAGAGAGAAGCAAAAAAAAATCTGCATTTGCAACTAACACACATCGCATCCAGGGAAAGTTGACAGAATAAACCTCTTGTGGAGCTGAGTTGCCCTGTAATATACAAGCAAAACTACCCAGCAGCACTCCTGTTTGCATAAACGTAATTGCTAAGTGAAAATATTTCCAACTTTAAAAAAAATGGTGACTTTCTGATTTGTTTGCTTGCCTAAAAAAGCTTTTTTTTACCCCCCCCAAGATAAAATTACTAGACCTAAAAATAAAAGTGGTTAAAAGCTCCCCCCACCCTTTCCCACTTCCCTCTCTCTCTCTCACTGTGTGTTTGCCTTTGACAAAGAAACGATTTGAACTTCCCTCTGTCTCATAAAAAGGAAGCAGAATAGCAGTTTTGACATATGGATGTAATTTTTCTGCTCTGAGACAGATGCACACACAAAACAAACAGCACCAGGAACTGCAGCTCCGACTGAACTAACTGGGTGTCGGTGTTCCCTTCACATGGACTCTTTCCCTACATTTCTGAAACGGCACAGATTTCCAGCCATGAGAAAGCGAAGCAAAGGACTGGGGTTTCTTGTCGTGTGCCTCTCTGGCTAAAACTGTGGAAACAAACACGCAAATAAAAAACAAAAATCTGGGAAGGAAGAAAAAGAAAAGAAAAGAAAAACCATCTAGGACTGGAAGATCCTTCGTCCTTCTACTTCCCTGAGAGATCCTGGATGCTGCAATAACTGTCTTGGATATGGGATCATATTTGGTTTATCACAGCCTGGGTTTGATCCTCTGCTGCTCCGTGCTGAGTTCGGTCTATGCTCTGGTAAGTTGCTAAATCTTTCTCCTGCACATTCTGGAGCAATTGTTTCCTTTAGCTAAGGCTGTTTCCTTGATGAGTAATTTACTGTCTCAGGATTTAGAAACAGCAAAGCGCTGGCTTTTTAGACGAATGGTTGATTTTTGCTGGCAGATCTTTGGGCTGGGTCCTTGCTGCTGTTAGTCTGAAAGCAGCTAAGCCAGATGAAAATAAAATGACTGTACTTTCAGAAGAATTTTCATTACCCATTTCCAAATTACTTTGACACTGATTTGAGCCAGCTACTGGAAAAAATTCTAGGATCAACCCCACTCCACCCCCTACCGAAAGACATCCTATTAATGGGGACAAAATGTGTGTCCGCTGTTCCGGATGACAAGGGTAGTCTTAATTTAATTAGGGGAAAGCTTAATTTCAGCAAACAATCGCTTTCTGCTCTGGGAGTGACTCTGTACAGTAGCAAACGAGATCGGCTTTGCAGTCCAAAACGTCAGCGCATGGATGGCATATGGTTTATACTCAGGGGAATGAAAGTAGTATTAACCCTCTGTCATCTAAGAGTGTGTTCCATCGGTGTGTGCGTGCACACATATAATATAGAGGGATTTTATAGGGTGAGACTGTTATTATATGAGGAGCTCTATCAAGACAACTATCTTCCCGAGTGCAACAGAAAGAGGTTTATGTCTCAGGGTGGTACAATCAAAGGCGACTTGCTCCACTCACCCTCATGGATGAAGCTACACGTCATAAGGCATCAGTTTTGGTACATTAAAAACACACCGCATGCTCCGTCAGCTCTTCGCTTACAAGACTATAACATATTTCGTCCTCGCTCTGGTGTTGTTATTGCTCAGCAGGTTTGATGCTGGGCAAATGGGTAAGGAGATTTGGGGTGATTGCCTACAATCAGGTCCGCTTTAGAGGTGAAAAATGAAAAGTGCTTAGAATGGGATTTGGTCCCCGCCCCTCAAACAAAGTTCTCCTTGAAATTCATGTGAGAGTTTTGCCTGTGTCAAGGACTTGGGCCCATCGCTCGGGGATGCGGCAGAAGGTTCTGCGTAACGTAGCGTTTATGTTTTGTCGTTGCGTCGTGGTGTTGTTGTGTGGCCCGTGCGAAGGCTTTGAATGACACAAGAAGAAACAACTAGCACCCCATCCATTCCGACTCTCTCTAGATTCACCCGTCTCTGACTCTGAGGGGATCGGAACTTAGTCGTAGTTGAAAGAAAATCAGTGTACGCGGCAGAGCTGTGCCATTCGGGGGCCAGTGGCTATGGAACGCGTGGGGTTGAAACAGTTGATGTCTGATCATGTTTCTTCTTCCCGGGTCCATAAATGCTGGAACTAGGAATGCTACTGCACCCCCTGACTTGAAGTGGCTTCTGTCATAAACAGGGTTTACCGTGGGGGCCCCCCACTATAAAAGCTTTCCCAGCACCCCTGCCTGGGTCTGACGTTCAACAGACCAAAAGCCAACGTTGTCTGTGTCTTCCAGCCCGCTTTGGGTTATATTACTATGGTTAAATATGGGCCACCTGCTAACATCACATTTCTCAGACCTGCTTCAATTGAAGTCAACAGCAAAACTCCCGTTGACTTCAATAGGGCCCCCCCCCCCGGCTGGTGCTGATGGAGTCTGGTGACTTGAATCTGCTAAATCTGCGTTGCCACAAACGCTGGGAGCGAACACAGGCAGGAGGCTATGCTGTGCTGTCCATCTGAAGCCTTCCCTGCTCCCCACCACAGAAACACACTGATTCTGCGACCCATGTGCTGCAAAAGCTTTGTGCTCACGGGGGTAATGAGCAAAGAGGCTGTCTCCGGGCTTGTGGATTTTTAATGGATATTTTACCAGTGAATTATTCATTGACAGAGACCAGAGCTAGAGAGAAATCCCAGCAAACAGACAACTTCAGATCATCAGGTCTGGGATTCACTCTGCAGCGTTGACCAGAGACAGAGATCCTGGCCTGGGACTCGTGTTGATTGTGCCCGAAAGCTCGATTCCGCTCGCGTGCTGGTGTAAATCAAGACTAAGTTCACTAAAGTGAACGGAGACACTTGTGAAAGTGCAAGAGGCCTCAGATCCGCTGTCCTTTCCGGGGGATCTGCACTCTCTTCGCCTTGTCCCCTGTCACTCTAGCTGCATGCAGAGGGCCGGGTTTACTGCTGTGTTACTCCAGGGTCACTCCGGTGTAATTCCGTTCATTTCAATCCGGCGCACGCGGAGCTGCAGGTTCAAAACACCTCAGTTAGGGCGACCAGACAGCAAATGTGAAAAATCAGGACAGGGATTGGGGGGTAATAGGAGCCTATATAAGAAAAAGACCCTCAAATCAGGACTGTCCCTATAAAATCAGGACGTCTGGTCACCCTAACCTCAATCGCTCTTAAAACACTTCAGTGAAGTCAGCTAAGAAAGTTGCCTGAGGGACCACAAAACCTCCCTTATAATCCATTGACTGGGAAGAAATTCTTTATTCCTCTCACCTCCCACTTAGGAGGAACACAGGGGTGATGATCCGGAGTGTTAAAAGCATGACATGTTACTGACCCGCAACCTGCAATGCAGAGGAGAATTTTTTCTGTCTCGGGCGCCTGATTTTTAACTGACTCTGCAAACGAACACAAACAATGCTGTGCAGTATTAATCGCTTGCATGCAGAGACTCATAGAAGGGACCATTACGATCATCTAGTCTGACCTCCTGCACAACGCAGGCCACAGAATCTCACCCACACACTCCTGCAATAAACCTCTCACCTATATCTGAGCTATTGAAGTCCTAAAATCATGGCTTAAATACTTCAAGGTGCAGAGAATGCTCCAGCCAGTGACCCGTGCCACATGCTGCAGGAGAAGGCAAAAAACCTCCAGCGCCTCTGCCAATCTGGCCTGGTGGAAAATTCCTTCCCGACCCCATTGCATTGATAGAGCATCTTTCATTCACAGTGATAGGGACTTTCACCCTATTCCATAGAAGCCAAAGGATCCCAATAAGTTGAATAGATTATTCTCAGACAGGAGTCACTGAAATGCAGTCACCTCTGGGGTGCCTGGCAGTGATCACGCGGCATAACAGCAACGGATTTGGGGCAAGAGATATTTTGGCCACAGACTCTGGGGCAGATGGTCACTAAAAGTGGCAGGTGACCTTCCGTGTCCATGCCCAGCAGATGGGACCTTGGCTAACTGACTCCCAGCCAATTTGGTTTATCAATTTTCAAAGGACAAAGGGCTACACTGAGCTCCCCCTCCGGGATTTGAAGCCGTGGTTCTGGGGAATCTGGGGACTAGGTTCTGATCTCTTTGATTTCACCGGGATTCATCCCACCAAAGCTGAGATCAGTGCATGGCCCCAGGTATTTTAGACCAGACGCTTAGCTCGCTAACCCATCCCCTGTAACTTTGAGTTAGATCAGCAGTTCTCAAACTGTGGGTCGGGACCCCAAAGTGGATGGCAATCCCATTTGAATGGGGTCGTCAGAGCTGGAGTTAGACTTCCCGGGACCTAGGGCCGAAGCTAGAGCCCCACTGAAGCCCTCGGGCTTTGGCTTTGGTGTCCCCCGCCGCCCGGAGCAGTGGGGCTTGGGGGGGGGGTCAGGCTTCAGTCCCCCCTCCTGGGGTTTGGAGTAATTTTTGTGATCAGAAAGGGGTCAGAATGTGGTGACGTTTGAGAGCCCCCGAGTTAGCCCATTAATCAGTGAATGGAGAGGAGATCGAAATTAGGGGCGTAAAGCGCTATGGGGTATGTTTTTTGGCACCTACACATGACGGGCAACGTCTCGTCTGGCGGACCCGCTTTTCAATTAGCTTTAATGTTGCATACAGATAGGATCTTTCAGGCTCAGTCGCAAGGCAGTGGCATGAAATCTAGTGCGCAGTGCAAGGCGAGCGACAGGGCTCTCGGGATTAAACGCTCCTCTCTCATTATACTGTTGCAACTCCATCGAGCCTGGTCCTCCTCTTATGGACATCGCGGTCTATCAGGAGTAACCCCGCAATGGAGTTGCAGCCGTGTGTAAAACATCCGCCTCAGACCTGTTGAGTTTAATGAGGTGGCAGGAGCGTAGGAGGTCTGGAGTCTAATCTTTTGCTGTCTGTGCAGAATAAGGCCTTTAGGGTGGACTTCTGCTCTCGGTCACGCTGGCATAAACCCAGAGAAATTGCACTGATTTCAGTGGAATTATTCCCGATTTACGCCAGTGTAAATAAGAACAGGAGTTGGCCCTTAGTGCTGGGTTAACAGCGGCTGGTGCATTGGTGCCTGCAATCTGTGCAGCGGAGACGAAGAGTTTATGAACTTTGCGGGGCAGTCATACGTCTCCATGTGGAGGGAGACCGTCTGGTCTGGGCTGCAAAGTCCAGGAAATAAGGGGATTGTGATAGAAATGTTCCCTGCACCATAAGCTCTATGTGAGTGGGGTCACTACAGCATAGGGCAGGTGGAGACCTCAGGCACTAAAGTTTAATCCTAAAGGGGAGTTTTAAACATCCCAGCAAAAAGACTTCCCCCAAAAAAACCCAATCAATATAAAAAAAGCTGAGGGATTTTTTTCCAGCTCTTTCCCCTTCTCTCTCTTTTAACCTGGGTGCTTTGAGTGCATTTATCACGAGAACAGATGCTCCGTCAACGAGCCACGCTGCGGCCTTCCACATTTATAATCTCTCGCACGGCAGAGCAGCTCAGTTCCACGTCAAAAGAGACCGGGCCACGTCCTCAGCTGGCGTAAGGCGTAAGACAAGGCCGGTTTCTGCCGGCTGAGGAGCCAGGCCGGTCGTTTTTGTAGCTGTCAGCACCAGGGTCCCTGAGACCAGAAAACCTCGTCATGCTTGTTGGGCCGCTCGTCTTGTCAGCATTGCTAAGTCATCAGAAGTCAAAGCTGCCAGTTTAGCCAATGTGCCAGGTAGGACAGATTCCTGCCCTGCCATAGCTTTTTTTTTATGGGGGCTTCATGATTTGCAGAAGTTTCTGGAGCAGATTCTCAGGTGATAGTGGGGAATCTAGCCCTGGCAAAGCTACTTCTAACTTCACTGGAATCAGGATTGGACCATGGGAATTAACACAGGAGCTTGGGGGTATTATTAATGAATGGTACAGTCTGATTTTAGTGAATGCTTAGTCCTCCTGCCTTGAGTGCAGGAGACTGGATTAGATGACCTCTCGGGGTTCCTTCCAGTCCTATGATTCTCCAATTTGTGCACAAATCAGCTAGGACTCTATCTAAGGAAGACTGAGTTAAGGAGGTGCTGTTTTTACCTCATTGCTTTTCTGATTAGAGCCCCATCCTCACTGAATCTGGCAGTGGGAAGGGTTAAATGACTTAAATTACAGGCTGTCTGGGCAAGGACTGTCTCTTTGTTCTGAGTTTGTACAGGATTCCTGGTCAAAGACTATGGAACCTAGGCACTATGGTAATACAAATCATCATCAGAGAGTTGACTGATTGCCTTCTTCCTTAAATCATTTACAGCTAGAAGGAACAGATCATCATATTCTGTCCCCATGCACTGTCAAAAAAATCACACCTAGAGAAGCTGTAATTCTCAGCTGTCCGACTTCATTAAAAAGGCAGCCCCGAAGTGCGTAAAACAATGTCTGAAATGTTCTCTCTTTTTTTCACACTTGGGAGGCTGCTGGTCCAGCCACCGTATATTTATGAAAGCTAAATTTTTTATTATTGTACGTTGGGATTAATGGATCTCCCTGAACAATAAATATTAAGCCACAAAACACAAAGCAAACAAGGCTCGGCGTTAGAATATTGCGCAGGGTGTTATTTGCAAGCCAAGAAGTTCCGAGTTCTCACGGCAAATCCGACCTGAACGAGCTACATTTGGCCTAGGTGTCTCTGCCCTTAAAGAGAGAAGAGTACGAGGGATAAATGACTGTGTATGGAGGATGTGCACTGGGAGCTCCTGCTACACAGAGATCTGCACATTTCACACCCACCCTTCTCCAACCAACCGATCAGGGCTTTGTTGTTGGGTTTTGACTTCCTACAGCAATAACATCCGGTGGCAATGTGCTGCGAGAGATCATTGTTATTTATTGGCTCGTTTCAAGGGGCCCTCCTCAATGCTCAAGACCCCCCCCCCCAGTACGCTACATGCTTCGTGCACAACCAAAACAAAGCCAGAGAGATGCCACTTCTTCCAACTTTGTCCCAAGCCTTGTGACAGTTGATGTTTTTCTGAAAGGCCCAGCTCTGGGAGTCTTGACTCTCCACTTTCATTAAAAAACAAAAGTTTCCGACCCTGGTGGTTGAGGAGAAAAGCTGGAATTAGCAACCCCTAAAGGCACAAAACCAGGAAGGCAAATAAAAGATCCCCTGATGTCTTAGTCTTCAAAATCTCATGATTTTGATGCTGATCTCCTGTGCTGGGGGGGAAGGGGGGCTGAGTTGTGATTTTGGACCCTCTGAGTTGGCACCGCTGATTAAAAGTACTACACAGATGCACTGCGCTGAGGCCTGGCTTATGCAGAAGATGATCATAATGGTACCTTCTGGATTCTAAATCAATGCACAAAATCCTAGACCCATTGAAGTCAGTGGAAAAGCAACTTCTGACTTCAATGGAATCAGGATTTGACCCTGTGAATTAACACAGGATCTTGGGAGTATTATTAATGAATGGTACAGTCTGATTTTAGATAATACTTAGTCTTGCCTTGAGTGCAGGGGACTGGACCAGATGGCCCTTCCAATCCTATGATTCTCTGATTTTATGTCTCCAGCAGAGGCAAATTTAGAGCTGCCCCTTGTAATCACGTCTTTATTAAGAGGCCATGTCTGCACTACAGAGACGGTACCAGCATGGCTACGTCCGCGTGGCGCTCTGGTGTAGACGCACTCAGCGTAGTTACATCCACGGGTGGGATTTTTTTCACACTCCTGACACAGGATTGGTCTACACTTGGGGGGGGAGGGGGTTGACCCAAGATACGCAACTTCAGCTACGTGAATAGTGCATCTTAGGTGACTTACCTAGTGTCCTCACGTCGGCAGTGGGCTCCCCTCTTATGTAACCCCCCTCTCCACGAGTTGGAGTTCCAGAGTCGAGGGGGAGCGCCTTTGGGGATCAATTTTTCACGTCTAAACGAGACGCGATAAATCGATCCCCGATAGATCGATCAGTACCTGTCGATCCGGCAGGTAGTGAAGACATACCCTTAGCTATGCTGGTATAAAATCTAATTCTCTAATGTAGACCAGGCCTGATTCTCCTCTCACCTGGGGCTGGTCTACATTAGAGAATTAGATTGACCCAGCTACATCGTGTAGTGTGTGTGTGTGAGAAGAATCCACACACACCCCTGAGCTATGCAGTTAAACTGACCTAAATCCCTGTGTGGGCAGCGGTCAGTGGCAGGAAGAATTCTTCTGTCAATCTAGCCGCCACCTCTGGAGGAAGTGGATTAACTACAGTGATGGGCGAACCACTCCTGCAGCGTAGTTATCTACTCCGTAGACTATGTAGTTTCCTCATCTCCACTAGTACTGGGAAGCCTTTTGAGCACTGATCCCTCTGCCCTGCACCCGCCCTCTGAAACAGACCCGATCGAAAAGAGCAAAACCCAGAGATCTCCATGGTGGGAAGGCTGCTTCCCTGCACAGGCGGCAAGGTTTCTGTATCCAGTCAAATCCTGACAGAGGCGAGGCTGCGGCTCTTTGGGCGGCTGCAGTGCAAATAATAAATCAAAGGGATAAGACGCAAAAAACCCAGACAGGTTCATTAGGGCCAGCGAAGGATTAAGGAAACAATTCACCAGGATCTATCAAAACCTTATTTAAAAAATGTTCAGAGCAGGGAAGAAGGAATTCCCTCCTGAAACGCTTAATATCATCTTGTTTACCGGAACACAACTCCTACTCACTAATTTGGACGCTTCAAGCTAGAATATTCAAGACCATGAGCCGGCTCCCGAGAGCTATTATAATAAATACTTACTTTTATGTAGGAACTTCCATCAGAGACACCCAAGCAGCAAATGAATTAATCCCCTGCTGAAATGCGGCCGCCTCTGGGGCGGAACGCGGCAGTTCTTGGGCAATGCACAGTAACAGCTATTAAAAGTCGGCAAGCAAAGATGAATCTTGTATCCAGCTGAGACTGCAAGAAGCGCTTGGAGAGCAGAATGAAATTAGCGGGATACAATTTGGGCAGAATACTACACGGGGCCAGCAACGCCCCTGCTCTCAGACCCCGTTGGTCGTCACTGTTGCTCTCTTTGAGAACACACGGCTGTAACTAAAGGCAGAATTTGATTCAGCCTGCTAGGGAATAAGAATTCATATTTATCCTGCATACACTTAATCTGAGCCTTTTCTTTTCAAGTCATTGGGAAGATTCCACTTAACTTCAACAGACTTTGCTTCAGGACCTATATTTATTAAGGGTGTAGGTCTTAGTGTATTTTGGTTTGGGGGGAGGCTTTAATTTCTGGGTACCCACTCAAGACATCTTAAAAGTCCTGGTTTCCAGGAGGTGAATTTTCTGAATCATAGAATATCAGGGTTGGCAGGGACCTCAGGAGTCATCTAGTCCAACCCCCTGCTCAAAGCAGGACCAACGCCTGGTTAAATCATCCAACAGAGTTTTGCCCCCTATCCCTAAATGGCCCCCTCAAGAACTGAACTCACAACGCTGCCTTTAGCAGGCCAATGCTCAAACTCCCGAGCTAACTATCCCTCCCTTCATCAGCCTCCTCTCAAAGTTTCTGTGACTGGGCACCCAAAATCAGCTAGTCCCTTTTGAAAACGCGGGCCTTAAACACGGCTAACGAACTTCAGAAGCAATGGGTTATTGGTAAGAGAATCAATTAAGCTAAACTCCGCCTTTGTTCTGTGTTTACACAGCACAGTGGGGCCCGGGTTTGGGATTGGTGCAACCACAATAGAAATTCTAAATACTCACTACATCTAGCTTAGGGCTGAAGCATATTGTTTTACGGCCAGTTTATACGTTCTAAGCAGCGTCCCTCTAAGCTTCTGGGACAGCCAGGGGATATGTCAGAGATTCAACCCGATGTTTCTTGGGGTAGAGCCTGCTAGTAATGGTCCCAGAGCCAGCCCACCTTTATTCCTGTATCAGAAAATATAAGGAGAAAGCCCTTGTGAGGTTTCATTATTGGAAACCAACACCGGTTCATTCTTTTTCAGATTTCCTGACAGCAGCATCGCCGAGTTTATTTCTGTCTACAGATTTCTTTGTATGGATGCATCTGGGTTGCTGCTCCTTCAAACACTTTGCCGGGCGAGAGCCTCGGCCCATGTAAATCAGCAAAGCTCTGTTGGAGTTTGGTGGAGCTCTGCTTATTTACACCCGCTGAGCATCCAACCCGACATACCCACACACACACACACACTCCTCGTTGGCCTTCTCACTTATACCCTCTCACACAGATACTGACATTCTCACCTGCACGCAAACGTCACCCACTTATGCTAACTAGACGTAACCGGGGTCTAAAGAGATTTAAGGTTGTCCACGTAGGGATTTGTGCTAGTTTAACCAAACTGATTTAAAAATCAGTTCGATTTTAAACTGGCGTCAGCTTCAGGTGTAAACACGAGCTCGCTTTTTCACACTCACCTACACTCAGGTGCCAATTTTCAAAGCCAGGGGCACGCTTTATATCTCACACACACGGTCACGCACGTTTTCACATCCACCGTGTACTCAGGCACAATACAGAGATGCTCGCACGTGTTCCTGGGAATCTAGCATAGAGCGTGAAAAAGGATTAGAGTGAGGATATTCACCAGCATCTCTTTAACTTCCCAGGTCTCTTAACAGCCCTTCTTGCGGATGACTAGCCTGTGAAGTCCGAGTGAGGTGTCATGGGATGTCTTGCTCACAATGGGGAAGGGGAATAACAACGGTGAACACAAACGCACAGCTATGGACACAGAGAGACTAGGTCACCCGTGCGCGTAAATAACACAGTGATGGGCACGGATCGAGATGAAAAGGGGCGGAGCAGAGACAGATTGAGGCTCGGGCGCTAAAGGCCCGTGCCTGGAGTGTGCAAAGGTGAAAACGTGACCTAAGTGCAAGTGACCTGGTGACACAATCAGCAATCAGCGGTGAGTCTGCCACACGTCTGGGCATACCTCAGTTAGCTTTGACCTCGCTCTCTCCAGTAACAGCAGTGAAGCCGCTGCAGCAAGGGGGCACATCACGGGCTGTACCAATCTGTCCAGGACGCGCTGTACGCTTGCGCGGCTGGCGCACGCTGCTGCAGCTACCCTCCTGTGGCTAGTGGAGTGAGCGAGAGCAAAGCCAGCTGGGGGATGTCTAGGCGTGCTGCAGCCACACCTCTGACCGTCGCGTAGACCCAGCCTGAGTGTGCAGAGAGCCTGAAACAACAGCTCTGCGAGGGGGAATGGCCCGGTTTGTCAGAGTGGGATGTCTTCATCTTCATAAAGACCCAGACCTCTCTGACATCACCCCAGTGAGTGTAGGGGTGTGTGTGTGTGTGTGTGTGTGTGTGTGTGTGTGTGTGTGTGTGTGTGTGTGTGTGTGTCTGCTCCTCGCTCATGGCTCTGCATGGAAAAGGCTCCTTCCACATGCACAGGTGAGTGTCTGGGCTGAATCTACCCTGTTTTTCGGAGCCCAAACCCCCCAGCCTCACTCTTACTGCAGCTTTAAATGTGACACAACCCGCAGTGCTAAAAACAGGTGCAGGAGCTCGGGGTCTAGTGTCTTTTGTTCAGCCTCAGCGCTCATCTCCTTGCACTCAGTAGTCCCCTTATTCCCATGAAGGGGACCAGCAGAGAACAACGGGCCACTTGCCTTGGTTGATCTCATTGTGCTTATCAGCCAATAGCAGTGTGGCAGTGCGAATGGCAACTTGGGCTAGCCGCCCGCGGACAACCCCACCAATCCCACGGATTAGCCTGAGCCACTGGGACGGTGTAATTTTTAGAGGCTAGCTCGAAAAGAGCTAGCGCAGGTATGTCTGCCCGAGCTGGGAATTACACCCTGGCTGTTGTGTGGATGTACCCAGAGTCACAGGCTGGCAAAGTGATTTGCTGAAGGTCACAGCTGGGCACAGAACCTGTTTTTCAATGTTCCCAGTCCAGTACCTGATCCACTGGGCTTCTGGTCCTGAAAATCCTCACTGACTGTGGGGCCTGCCCTGGGCAGTGTGTTTGTTCCATGTCTAGGCACTAACACCCCATCCTGCCCCCCCAACTGAGAGCGAAGGAGAAATTGATCATAAATGGACCTGTCTAGGTTCCACCTTCTGAGCGGCTGGGAATGCAGAACCAAACAGCAGATACTGCCCAAGCTCCATTTGATTGTTTAAATGTTTTCCATTGTCATGCGCTCTGGTCTCAGTAGCATACAGGCCAGCTGGCTAATCCCGATTGGTATCTGAAAATAACCCAGAGATGAGTCAGTGTTTGTGAAAAAGGGTAAAGATGTAAATTGCTAAGTCAGCACTCAGTAGGATCTTTAACTTGCCAGACGGCTTTTCCCATGGATGTCCTGGTATTGTAACTTATCAGGGCTCCTTGATGGTATCTTAACCCCTTTGCACATCCCCCTACAAGTCAGTTCTTTAAATTCTCTCTCTCTCTCATACACTCTTTCTGTCTATCTATGTTTTTAACTGTAGGTTTGAGGAATGCAAACAAGCTACACATCATCCGGTTAAGGGCCTGTTCCAAAGTTCATTGGAGTCAACAGAAAAGCTTCTGTTGCCTTCACCGGCCTCTGGATCAGAGCCTAAATATCTGTATGTTGGCATAGGTTGGTTAGGTGCACACACAACCCAGGCGACGGGGTGTTTGTAAGGAGCAGCCCCAGGCAGTGGGTGCAAGAACTCAATATCTTGGGAGAACAGAGAGGCACAAATGGAGGATAATTCAGTTTAGCCAACCAAGACCGATGGGTAAGAGCGGGGAACTGGGAAGCAGGGAATCTATTTCCAACTCCGCCGCTGACTTGCTTTGTGACCTCAGGCGAGTCAATTAACCTCTAGCTCTCTGCCTCAACATCTCCATCTGTGAAATGGGCATGACAATCCCATTCCGACAGCTCCTCACACTGAGGCGTCATTAATAAATGTTCCAAAAGGGCCACGGGCTCCCCTGACGAACGACACCCTGTCTGTGCAAAGCAGGATGATTCGAAAGCATCAGTTACAGGGGGCTAGAAGGAAGAGAATGGAAAACGCCTTGAGTTACAGCTATCAAGATGGTCCGGCACGTGACCAGAATCTCATTCCCTTCACTGCGCATTAAGTCATGGAGCTACGACCGTGATGCTTATGGTATAAATGTTTAGACAGATAGCTCGATTGGAGATAGGGCTACCCCAAACCCCAGCATTCCCAGTGGCAAGTGTTGGGGTGCAGATTGTTTCTCCTAAGGAAATCCAGGACTCCTGGTTTCAAGGTACTTTGCAAAACCATATCAGCCTTCTGAGCCGGTGCAAAGCTTTTTGGGATTTCCAGGTGCATGTGCTTCCGCGCCACACAGCACAGTGCTGTCTTCCATGTCATTACCTGTCTTCCCCGCTCATGAGCACACCACGTGGCTGATTCTACCCCAAAGCCACTGGAATGCACCAGTGACTTCTAACCTTGCCTCATCCTCTGGGCAAGATATTAACGACCCTCCTGATTGTGTATCTTCTGGGTTTTTTCCCCTTTCACTCTGGGCTTGATCCAAAGCCCAGGGAAATCAATGGAACAACTTCAGTGGGCTTTGGATTTGTTCCCCATATCTTGTCTCATCTTGCCCATAATCCCCTGCTTCCTCGATCGATATCCAACCCCTTCCTTCGATACGAGGGACAGATCGCCTTTGCTTTGTTGGACGGAGATTGCTAGGCTCAGAGTGGCTTTGGATCCTGGCTCTGGATCCTGGCGCTGACTCTGTGGGTGCTCTGGGGCTAAAGCACCCACGGGGAAAAAATAATGGGTGCTCGGCACCCAACAGCATCCCCACAGCTCAGCTCCTTCCCCTCCCCCCAACTGCCTGTTGGTGGGCCCCACTAATCCGCTTCTTCCCAGTGCCTCCCACCTGCCATAGATCAGCTGTGCAGTAGCATGCAGGAGGTGCTGGGGAGGGGAGGAGGCACTAGGGAGAGGGGTCGAGAAGGGGTAGGGCGTTAGGGTTGCCAATTTTGGTTGGACGTATTCCTAGAGGTTTCATCCATTAACTAAAGGTGGATCGTGAAGTCCGGAGACTCCAGGACCATCCTGGAGGGTCGTTAACCCTACAGGCTGGGGGCGGGGTGAGGGTGGGGCCTTGAGGGGAAGGGGTGGAGCATGCCTGGGGCGGAGCAGGGTTTGAGCATCCCTGGGAAAATGAGGAAGCTGGAACCTCTGACCAGGCCCCTGGCACCTCTACAATGAATGTCTCGTTTGGCCTAGCAGGGTTTAAGAGCGGGATCACTAGAACAACGTTACCCAGCGGATCTCTTTCATGGTTAGCAAGTGGAGAGGTCGCGCAGCTCAGTAGAGGGGGATGATAAAAGCTGGGCTTTCTAAGAGACGCTCCGAGGACACAATCAGGGCAATCGATGTTGGCTGCTTATTAAGCGCTCTCCGATTACCAGGCCTGTTTGCCTCTGGAGAATGGATTTTTCCAAGGCTTCCTTTGAACTGCCTGTTCTGCCCTCCGTCTCCGGGTTGAGTTCGCTTGACTCGCCGGGTCTAAAATGGCTGCTCTACAGCAGGATGGTTAGGTGAGAAGGCTGCTTTCCTGGGGGGAGGGGGTCTTTGGACAAGTCCCTTAAACCTCTCTGAGTGTAATAAAGTGGGTGCATGGATGCCTGGGGATGGATTATTTGTGGGGAACGAAGCCAGGGCCTCTGGATCCCGGGACAGAGCCTCTGCTTTAGCTTGAAGTAAATCACCGAGTCCGTATCGACCTCATAAATCGGTATCTGTGATCTAACCCCTAGAGTGAAACAAAGCACCACACAGGGTTAGCATGGGGTTATTAATAGATAGGGGCCTACCCAATTCACGGTCCATTGTGGTCAATTTCACGGTCATAAAATTGTAAACATCGTAAATGTCATGATTTCTGATATTTCAATCAGAAATTTCCCGGTGCTGGAATGGTAGCGGTCCGGACCCAAAAGGGAGTTGGAGGGGGGAGGTTCCCAAGGTTATTATTGGGGGGGGGGGGTCGCGATATGGCTACCCTTCCTTCTGCGCTGCTGCTGGCGGCGCCGCTGCCTTCAGAACTGAGCAGCTGGAGAGCGGCGACTGCTGGCCGGGAGCCCAGCTCTGAAGGCAGAGCCGCCACCAACAGCCGCGCAGAAGGAAGGGTGGCGTGGTACGGGATTGCCACCCTTACGTCCGGGCTGCTGCCTGCCGAACTGGGCCCTCTGCCAGTCGCCGCCGCGCTCACCTCACTTCAAAACTACTGGCTAACACAACCAGCCATAAAAATAATAAGTTTCACACCGCGCTGTTACTGAAAAATTGCTGACTTTCTCCTTTTTATCGGAGAATTATAACAGAAATCAACTGGCACATCAATCTTGCACTTATATTTCAGTATCTAGAGCCGGATAAACAAGTCATTGTCTGTATGAAATTTTAGTGCGTTCTGGCTTTGCCAGCCTGTTGTAAAGCTCGGCAAATATCTAGCTGAGTTGATGGTAGGGTGACCAGATGTCCCGATTTTATAGGGACAGTCACAATATTTGGGGCTTTTTCTTATATAGGCTCCTATTACCCCCCACCTCCTGTCCTGATTATTCACACTTGGTATCTGGTCACCCTACCTGGAAGGCCTCTGTGTCCCTCTCGTTGTGAACCGCTGGCATAGGGTAAAAGTACACAAAAGACCAGATTTCTTGGGGGATACCAGCTTTCATGGTCTGTGACTTGTTTTTCGTGGCCATGTCTTTGGTAGGGCCCTATTAATAGCTAGCCCATGGGGTGTGGTGAGGCTTAAGTCAATATATGAGAAAGTGCTTGGAGATCCTCAGCTGAAAGGGCTTCAGAAGGGCAGAGTTATGATTATTCTCCCTGGGGCCCTCTGGGGACCTTTGCAGGTTAGCTTGGCCCGACGCCGCATGCCTTGTTTCCGCTTGCCTTCCCATGCCGGGGGTTGACTGGTCCGACCTTGGGACAATCCAATCTCTTGTCCTAGGGCTTGTCTACACGGAGCGTTCCTGCGCTTGCTAGCGGCCGTGTAGTAGACTGCACCTTGGGGCTTTCGCCACGCCACAGCAGTGTCCTTAGGATGAGCTAGGGGATGTCTACACTACAGCCCTAGGTTGACCTGTGTTAATGATGTCCACCCTACCCTCTTTCTGTCGGTGGTGTGCATCCTCATTGAAGAGAGGCAGGGTGGGCGGCTGAGAGCCAGGGCTCTCAGCTCTGCTTGGCTCCCCTCTCCCAGCCGCGAGTGGGGGGGGCAGCTGCCTGGGCGCCTCACCTCCCTGCGTGGGGAACCTCTGGGCAGTAGCCTGCCCGGGGGCAGGTAGCTGGGGGCAGCCGGGCTCTAGCTGTCTGGATTTCTTGTTAATTTCATGGCTCCAGCAGGGGATGGATTCAGACCCAGGAGGTTCTTCCAGTCCTTTGTTCAGAGCAGGAGCAATGAAGCTCCCTAAAAGTGGGGAGTGGGAATCGGCACCTAAATAGTGACCTTACCCCCTGTATCATCCCTTTCTCTGAGGCCCCGCCCCCACGCTGTCCCTTACCCCAGGCTCCGCCCCTGCACCGCCTCTTCCCCCAAGGCTCCGCCCTCCATTTGCTCCTCTCTGCCTCCTCCCCCCCGTCGCTCTCCCTTACGGTGGGTAAAAAGTGATGGGGCCAAGCCCCCCTGGTTTCCATGTTCTGGTTCCCTTTGGTTCAAAGCAAAGTGTTCCTGCCTCGAGGGCTGCATTGGAGAAGAGACGGGCCGGATTCTCCCACCGGTGTGGTTTGGGAGGAACACAGCTGGAGTTACATGACGTGTATGACCCCGAGAGATGCATCCCGCGCTGAACTCTCCAGGGCGGCCGTGTCAGCACCACACCCCCTTCCCGTGTGCCCACGCGATTCCAGCCACCGTGTCGCTCCTCCGATTTAGGTCCAAATCAAGCTCCAGTCCGGGATTGGCCACATCCCAACTGGACCAGGTGGGGCTTGCGGCCTTTCCTCCTTCTCACTCAGCTGGATCAAGATTTCAGGACTAGACCCAGCAGGACTTGTGTGTTCCTGCTACCCTGAGTCACGCTTTAGCTTTGCTCATTTAAGCTATAAACATCTCCTTGTAGGATTCCATGGCAGGGCCATCAGCCTCATTGTTGCTTCATTTCCAGTCATAACTGTGTTTCTTCATCTGCCTTTTGCCACACACCATAATTGTGTGTTTGTTTTTTCATTCCTGAGATCGTATTCTCTCTCCATGCCTCGCTGTAACCTCATGATAGAAACCACAACGTTCCCGGGGCCAGATCGTCAGCTGTCAGTGAGACCAGATCCCCAGCTAGCGTCAATCCGCATCGCTCCATTTTGCAGATTTGTTCCGAGCTCCTTGGTCTGCCTTGCGCCGAGGGATGATGACGGTAGGAAGGGAGTTGGAGATCCAGGTCAGATAAAGATCCTAAACGTTCAGATGCTTATCAGACCTCCACTCCGCTGAGCATGGGTTAGCTTTCTTGTGGTTGGCTGGCTGGCTTTTCTTTGGGCTGCCCTACTTATGAAATTCACAGTACTTCTTGCCTGCACTCAGATGAGAGCTGCCTTCTTTGCAGCATTTTGGCCACGCCGCCTTCTGATCTAGATGGAGGCCTGAGGGTGAGAACGGGGGCGGCAGACACAAAGCAGGGTCTCAGATTTCGGAAAAGGCGGGGGCTCCGTTGCAGATTCAGGTCAGCTCTTAATTCCCCCCCTCCCCGTTTCCCAGCCCGGTTTAGAAGACGGGCAGCCTTATGCGGATGGCATCTTATCCGAAGAGATGCTGAGAGCGGCGAAGCTCTTTTCGTCATTATGGAACCGGCCCCAGGGCAAACCAGATCTCTTGCAGCACCATAACCACTGGGTGATCACTGAACAAGGCGCCGGGTTCTGAAATGTACGACCTGATTCTCAGCTTGCCTACACCGACTTTTCCCAGGGGATGAGTTTATGGAGGGGATGGTATGAAGGGATAGCTTAATTTTGGCAATTAATTGATCTTTGCTTATTAGCAGTAAATATGCCCAATGGCCTGTGATGGGATGTTGGATGGGGTGGGATCTGAGTTACTGCAGAGAATTCTTTGCTGGGTGTCTGGCTGGTGAGTCTTGCCCACATGCTCAGGGTTCAGTTGATCGCCATATTTGGGATCGGGAAGGAATTTTCCTCCAGGGCAGATTGGCAGAGACCCTGGAAGTTTTTTCACCTTCCTCTGCAGCGCGGGGGATGGGTCGCTTGCTGGAGGATTCTCTTCACCTTGACATCTTTAAACCCTGATTTGAGGACTTCAGTAGCTCGGGGGTTTATTGCAGGATTGGGCGGGTGAGATTCTGTGGCCTCCGTGGTGCAGGGGGTCAGACGACATGATCATAATGGCCCCTTCTGATCTTAAAGTCTACGAGTTTGGCGTCCTCTCTGCAGAGCGTGTGTCAAATGCTGCCGCTCTCAGCCGATAGCATTTCACACCCATTTTGCACAAGCATCTGTGAAAACCATAGACAATCGGGCCCATGGACGTCTGCTCTGGATTTACCGCAGGGTTGGCATGAATCAGGCTCTTGGGCCCGGCTCCCCAGCTGGGGTAACTGAAGCTGAGGGAGCCCCGCCGGTTTACAGCAGCTGCGGATCTAGCCCCCATCAGCCTATTAATTAACAGGGCTGCATGCCCGGGAGGGTTCCACATAGGGGTCACTGCGGGCAAGTTCTCTGGCTGGGCTGGTGGTACCGAGTCAGCATGTCTCCGGGGTCAGGCAGATAAGGGTCCTAAGATCAGTGGAATAAGCAGATCTCTGCCCAAGCCAAGGAACAAACAAACATTTGGCTCCCAGCTAGTCATGTGACATGAATAGATTTGTCTCAAGACAAGCCTTGGGTCAGGGCAGCCGACTCCTGTCAGCTTCTCTGGATGTGGCTGGCTCTCCTTGCTACGGTGCTGCCTCGCCTGCTTGTGGCTTTGGGGGGCTGGCCCCTTCCCTCGCTACCCCCATCCCTCTCATTCCTAGCCCCACATATTCCAGGACCCTGTTCTCCCGGCACAACGCTGGCCCTGGGGTTAGACAACGGGACTAGGGGGGTCTGCACATCCCTCGTGCACAACAGCAAGTAACTAGACTGTACACGATCCTTAGGCCAAGTCTCCCCAGTAGCTCTGCCTGTTCTTCTGAATAGCTGTAGCGGGGGGAGGAGGGGAGTGGTAGGTGGAGAATGTGCCTGGAGAGGGGTGCTACCGCCTGTTCTGCTCCGGACAGGACCTGCAAGTAAGGCCCCCGCAGGACGTAAGAACCCTTCTGCTTCTTCCCCGGGGCCAGGGCAGCGTAACCGTGATCATGTTGCCACTGGTAGGACAGAGCAGGAGGAGACCCACCAAATCTTCCAGTCCATCTCCTGGCCGACACACCTCACTCCCCCGCAGCACGCGGCCTGGCTGGCCTAGGGCTAATAGCCACAAGGGATGGGCCAGTGTTTTCCTTGGGAGATCACTTCACAGCCTACAGGATCTTCTCGGCGTCAGGGTGTTTAATGACAGGCCAGATTGTGATCCCCTCATGCTCAGTGGTGACTTTCTGCACCAATAGGCCCACTGAGTCCAGTAGGACTTCAGAGAATCATGGAAGATCAGGTTTGGAAGGGACCTCAGGAGGGATCTAGTCCAGCTCAGAGCAGGACCGATCCCCAACTAAATCATCCCAGCCAGGGCTTTGTCAAGCTGGGCCTTAAAATCCTCTAAGGAAGGAGATTCCAGCAGCTTCCCAGGGAACCCATTCCAGTGCTTCACCACCCTCCTAGTGTTTCCTAATATCCAACCTAGACCTCCCCCACTGAACTTGAGACCATTGCTTGTTCTGTCATCTGCCACCACGGAGAACAGAACAGTCTAGAGCTGTAACCGTGTCTGACTTTAAAGGCGGGAGGCAAAGCGAGGTAGCCGTTGGCCTGGTGTGACTTTAAGGTCCCATCCCTTGTATAGATCACCAGGGCTAAAAAACAAACGCAGAACCCACTTTCCAGGGTGTAAGGAGCGTGCAAGCAAAGATGCCCCATAAGATACCAGGCTTTCGAGCTCTTGCTGGCATCAGCTCCTAGGGCTACCGGTGCAGGAGCTCGGGCCGTTCCCAGTGTGTGGCCAGGCCTTGGGTCTGTGTTGGGAGCGAGGACAGGGAACGGTGTTATTCCCAATAGACTGAAAGAGAAGAGGGGCATTATTAATCCCACTGAGGAGGGGGAGTTGTGGGGCAGCATTGTTTACCTGGGGAGGGGGAGCTGAGAAGGAGCTGCTGCTTTTAAGAGAACAGGGAAGTTGCACCCTCCCCCCACACACACCCCATTTTTATTTCAGCCTCCCATCCCCCCCATTTTACAGACAGAGGTGCAGAGACTTGGGCATGGTCAAGCCATAGATCTGTGGTGGAGCCCAACCCAAACCTGACGACTCCTGGCTCCCAGGCCTGCGCCCCGGACGCTAGGCCGCACTCAGAGTCCTATCTGATGCACAGGATGGGAGGGCTGGGCCTGGCCCAGTTCAATCCTTCTCCGATTTGCCTTCCCTTGCCCTTGGCCTAGCAGGCTGTCCGGCGTCTCCCAGCCTCGGGTTTACCCCGAGTCCCCTCCCTGGAGCGGTGCGGACGACGCAGCTGAGTGGCCGCGCGGGGGGAGACGTCACCTCCCGGCTCTCCGCAGCACACTGAGGGTTTCATGTGCCATCCGCACAGTGGTCGCCTTGTTGCAGCTGCAGCTCCGCGAGCCGAGCCCGGCGCTGACTTCCCCGCGCTGGGCTCAGCCCAGATTTTTTGGAACAGATCCTCCCAAAGAGGGGACGGGAGGAGGGGAGAGCGGGGGGAGGGCGGGCTGCGCTGGCCACATCTGAGGCTGTTGCCCGAATTCGGCTGGCCCCCTCCGCCATGTTTACAGAACGCGGCCTGTGAATCAGTACATCCGTCAACGGCCCGGGGCTCGGGACAGGGTCAGATACCTGTGGTCTGGTGCATGCCGGCGGAGTTAAATATCTCCAGAGTCACATTACTGCCTGCTGCTCATTAAAGCTCTTTGCAGGGGGGGGGCCCAGGGCGAGGGGAGGAGGGACAGGTGAAGGGGTTAGACGCTGGCTCTTGCAGCAGGGGAAAAAAAATCCCAGGATATTTCCCAGTGGCCTGCATGGGGGATCCTAACCCCGCCAGCTGCTTTTCCACTCTCCTTTCTCGCGCCTCAGCCGCAGGGAACTGCCCAGGATGGCTCGCCTCCCAAAACAGCTGGCAAAGGAGCGCTGGATGTGAAGCGAATGCTATCAAAGGGGGAGGAGAGGCATGGGGCTGGGGAGGAGAAACACTCGAAATCCTATCGCACTGGGAAAGGGAAGGAGGCCGGCCCTTGTAACGCGCCCCCAACCGGGTTTCTGGGGATCCCTGCAAACATCCTCCTCTGCTTTTCACAGACGTTTTCACTCCAGAGTTCGATGCCCAAATCCCATTGGCTTTTAGTGGGTGTTGGGCACCTATTTTCCTCGTTAACGCCCGAGCCCTTCTAATTTCTTTCGTTGGCTCTTGGGGCAGATTCGGGCAGGGCTATCCGAGACGGAGCCCGTGGTGTATTTGTCTATGCAACTGTTAGGCCTTCGGGAGGTTTGTGTTTTCCCCATGCACAGCCCCATACGGACTCTGCTGTCTGCAGAGAGAGGGGCAGCAGCATCTGCAGAGTCCAGGGCCGGCTGGCTCAGGAGAGACATATCCCCCGCGCTCTCTCCCAGGGCGTTTGCTTTCGTCCCTTCTTGCACGTTCGTTGGGCTGGCCTGCTCTAAAGGGAAAGTGAATCAGACTGTAATGATCGAGTGGCTCTTGGGGGATGGAGAAATGTTATAGGATGGAGCCGAGAGGGTGGAGATATGGAGGATGGAAGGGAAATGGCAAAAGAAATCTTGGGCTATCCTGATCTGTTAGAGTGGGAAGAGATGTCCCAGGGGAATGACTGGAAGACAGGACAAAATACCATAGGCAGCAGTACAGACCACGGTGAGAGGCCCGGGGTTGATGGATGGACTTTTAATGCCTCTGAGGTCACACAAATTGTGGACACCGTAACATTACGTGTATTTCCCACCCTGACCCTTTCTTCTCTGCCTTCAAAGGAGGCTGGTATTATTATCCCCATTTCACAGATGGGAAAACTGAGGCACACGGTCAGCCAGTGACTTGCCTGAGTTCATCCAGAAAACCAGACTGGGTCAGTCTCACCAGCTCCATGCCTGGGTAAATCATGAGTCAAAAATCCCGAGCGTAGCTTCAAACTCATGAGGTTTTAAAGAGGAATGAAGGGCAGGTTCTTTTTCTTTGCCTGCTGGTTGCTGAGGCTGTTTGGGTCCCAGTTTCAAGCTTTGCTCCACAGCAATGGGGGGTAGACATTGCCTGTTTTATTTGAGTAGAAGCTGAGATTCTCCTAGCTAATCACAGGAGCTGGGACTTCAAGGAAAACAACATCCTGAGAACGGGCAGCGCTGTTGAGTAGCTGGCAACGCCTGCCCTGGAAAGTGGGCAAATCCAGACCAGCACGTGCTGCTGCTGGGTGATTGCGGGCAAGTCACTGGCTGACCCCGTGCCTCAGTTTCCCCAGCATGGGTAAGGGGTTGATGGTCCAGTCTGTTTGCCTGGACTGGAAAATGCACTAAAATTGTGAACTATCGCTTTAAATGTTCAGGGACTGCCCTGGTTCGGAGAAGCGGGAAGCAACTTACCCAACAATCACCCAGCGGGTCAGTGACCAAACTGGGATGCGCACCCACATCTTGGGGCTCCCAGCCCCGGGCCCCATCCACATGTTCAGTGATGGCGTTCTGGTCTCACGCTGCTTCTTTTGATTGGGCAGCTCAGTTACTGGTTCCCTCGCTCGCTGGGTCAAAGCCCTCCCCATGTTACGATCACGCTTTCATTCGCTGTCCGGAGGGTACCCTGAGGCAGGAAGATCTTGAGGCGGGGTCTGGGATTGTACAGCCCCTAGCACGGTAGCGTCCAGATTGCCTCTCGGTGTCATACAAATCATGGGTTACGTTGAAGGCCCTGAGCCTGCCCTAGGATCTCTGTGGCGCTCCATCGACGTCAGTGTGTGAAAGGATCCTGGTGCCGGATTGGGACCCAGATTCGAACCCCCACCTTTCCCCAAACCTGAGGTGGGAACACGTTTCTGCTGGAGACATTTCATTGGAGGTGCTTCATTTGCATTCATGAAAGAAACAAGGTGGGTGGTAAATAGCCAGTAAATACAAATGGGCCCAATTCTTATGGACAGGCTACATTTACAGCCCCTTTGAGGCTCTTTTACGCCGACAGCGCAGGCTAAAGGTGCCTTTGTGTAAATGAGAATCTAGCCCCGTGTAGCTGACATCCACTTCCCTCCATGGGGATCCCAGGGGAGCAGCTTTTCCCATCCCCACTCCCTCTGCAGCAAATCGGGTGGGAAGAGCACAGTTCTTGTTGGACTGGGAGATCCCTAGACTGGGAGCACTGCAAACTGGAGATGTGGTTTGGTGGTTGAAGCATCAGGTATGAATTACCAAGATCTTGAGTCCTGTTAGCGTTCACTCAGGCTCCCAGCCTTCCCAGGGAGCTCTGTGGACCTCATGCAGTGTTACTGTGTTGGTCCCTTCCCGCCTGCTCTGAATTTCCATTCAAAAGTTCATGACACTTTTCTAGGCGATTCTTTGTCCGAAATAGCCCTTTCGCACGCTGTTTGGCAGTGAATGTGACTGCTGCACCACACCCCAGAGGTGGATGGATTTCAGTGAAGCGACTCCATGCAATGCATGTTTAGCCTGTGGAACTCATTGCCACAAGGTTTCATTGACACCAAGAGCTTACAGTTCAGAAACGATTTGGATGCTGATATGGATAATGAAATTATCCAGTTTTATTGTAGTCATGATTTTTTTTAAATAGTTTTGAAAGGGAAAAAATACCCTCATGCTTCAGGGCCTAAGCCAGCCTGTGATTAATAGATGTCAGGAAGAAACTTTCCATAACTGCTTATTGCAGGGTTTCTTGCACATTCCTCTGAAGCAGAGGCTATTGGCCACTGTCAGAGCAGAATATTGGACTAGCTGGCCTAGTGGTCTGACACGGTCCGGTGATTCTTATATTCCTATATAATGTGGGAATCCCTTTAGGCCGGAAAGAGCTATATAAACAGACAGCAAATTGTTGTTATTTACTCAGTTGATGCTCCTGTCTCCCGAGTGCTGCTCTGTAAAAGAAGACATCTGAGCTGTCAAGGAAGCTTCCTTTCACAAGCAGAACAAAAGTAATTTGCCTCCAGCAAGATCGCTTTCCATTTCTTATGAAGCTGTCAGTGGTCGCCGCGTTTAACTGTGTAATTACATTCTACACAGCTGGCCTCCGTTCAGTGCATTTTGTATTCCCAGCGTGTAGTCGCCATGCTGTTGTACAGCATGTCTCTATCTCGGAGACATTCCTTCAGTGTCCGGGGTGCAATCTAGGGGGCCAGTGCCCCCTCCCCCCAGCACACTCTGGCTGGTTTGCGCCAATTGGATGATACAAAACAGAGGTTAAACGGATTACCTCCAATGGACAGCTGCTTTGCATCACCGGAGCAAAGCGACTCGGACACGCGGGTGAATCTATCCCGGTGATCTTAGCGGTGTTGGCTGGCAGTTGTACTGGTTCCCGGTGTGCTTTAGAGACATACCGTGGATTCTCCTTTTCATATCTGCACGGGCAATCCTTTTCGAGACCCGGCCCAGGAAAACCGGTCCAGCTCAGGCACTTGAATCATATTGGCTGAAATCTTTTTAAGCGACTGATGATTTGGGGGTTCGGCTTGAGGCACGTAAAGGACCCCGATTTTCGAAAGGGCGAAGGACACAGTCTCTGGGAATCAGGCCCTTTCGAGGTGATTTTGGTTAAGCCCCCAAGTCATTCGTCCTGTTTGAAAAATTTGGCCATTATGATTTGGACTGTGTCTATCTGGAGCCAAAAAGTACAGATAGGCGGTGCTGCTACTGGTAACGCTCCCCTCCCCTCCCCCCAACACTTCCATTGTAAAACCTCGTTTCAAAGGCATAGCATTACTTGTTTGTTACTCCTGTTATTATCCACTAACAAAACGTGACTTGTATAGTTTAAACCTCCTGAAAGAAACCAAGTATTGGAAGAGGACAGTCTCTAGTGATGCGGATGACGTCCTTAACAGCCAACAGGGAATACATATGCATGACCCTGATGCCTTATGATTCCACCCGGCTTGCAGGAAGGACGGGCATGGTTTTGCTGCAGTGTTGCTGAATGGAAATCGCTCCGCAGGAGGGGTGGAACTTCTTGGTCTCAGGACTGTTGGAAGCATCCCAGGGACAAGGGCTTTCCATAATCCGGGTCCTTGTAAAATTCAGGCTGTCGCCAGCTTGGTAACAACTGGCCCTCCTATCAGCCACACCGGGAGAAAAAATAGTCCAACGCTGGGAATTCTCCATCCAGTGAGAAGCGACCTCACTCAAGCGGAATTTGTTACAAGCCACGTTAAGAGTTTAGCGTGCAATTCGCTAGGGGCCTAAGATGCAATTTGTGCTGGACAAATTCAGCTTGGAAATAAGGCATCCATTTTTAATGATCAGCGTAATTATCCATCGGCACAATTTGCCATGAGTCAAAGTGGATTCTCCATCAGTGGCGATTTTTCAATCAAGAGTGAACGTTTTTGTACAAGATCTGCCCTAGGAATTATTTGGGGCAGTTCTCTGGCCGGTGTTATCCAGGAGGTCGGACCAGATGATTGCAAGGGTCCTTTCTGGGCTGGGAATCTGAAAACCCCTCCTGAGTGGAGGAACAGTACCAGGAGAGTTGGGGGGGGGGGTTTCTTCCTGGTCTGCATCGGGATGACACTGGGACCTTTCAAAGTTTTTCATGGGGTGGCAGGAGGAAGAAAGAGAGAAGAAAGAGAGAGACATGGCCCTCCCCTACTCCATATGAGCCTCACATGGGATGTGTTTTTGTTGATCCAGGTTCCAGTTCCTTCTCTGCCAGATGAGTCCCTCTCTGGGGAGACCTCACATAATGGTTACTTGAGGGAACTATTGGTTATTCTGAGATCGGGGTCTCTCTCTCTCTCTCTCTTTCTCTCTCTCTCTCCAGTTTTGACCTGAAATTCCAATCTGGAGCCGGGAAACCTTTCCCGAAAACCATTGAAGTGAACCTGGCACGTACCCATGGAACATTTTGGTGTCGATGTTTTCCGACCAGAGACCGTTCCGCCGGGGAATTCCCAATCAGTGGTGAGACCAGGGGCGTGTGCAGTTAATAACGTCCCAGGAGACGGGGCTCGTGAATACATAGGAGAGCTCCTGGCTTTGGGAGGTCCAAGAAAACTTCCTACCCCCATGCACCGCCAACACTTCCGCTTGCGCAGCCCTTTCCACCCGCTGCTGATCTGGTCTCTCAAAATCTCCCACCAGACTTAAGTGGGGCTTAAACAACGCAAGGGGGGAATCTCGGTGTTAGATACCACGGAGACGGGCTCCAAGGGACACGCTTGGTTGAGGGAGAGATTGCCCCTCGAATAAGGGCAGCAGGGTGGTTTTCTCAGCCCGTCGCAATGGAAGAAGCCAGTGAGGGTTACACATAGGACCCGACCCAAAGCCTCACTGGGTTCCATGGAAGTTATGGCTTAGATAGGTGAGGTTCCCTTGTTTGTATTCACATGGAAATCAGACTAGCTCACGACAGCTCCTTCTGGCCTTAAAATCTGGGAGTTGGATCGGGGCCCTCGCGAGCCATCGTCCCTCTTCAGGCCTACAGACTCACTCCAGCTTCCTCCGCTCCGTGACTCCTCACAATAAATAGACATCCAGTCCCCGCTGCAGAAACGTCGCCTCCTGCTTTCCCCAGCGTCTCGAGGGCTTTGTCTGGGCCTCTCCAGCAGCAGGGCATTGTTATCCGGCGACAGGCGTCTGGTCCATTGACGAGCGTCCCTTGGGTGCGTATTTCGGGACTCGGGGAAACATTCATGATGCGGGATTGAGCCGGTCCCTCATGGAAAGGCAGGATGAGGGAGAGGAGGTTTGAACAGGGAGTCACTGATTGGCGGGCCCGTTATGATTTCTAAATTGCACACGACTTCAGTATCCCCCCCGCCAGTGCTTTCCTTGCAGGCAGGAAAGTCAGGGCCTGGGGGCTGCAGGCCCGGAGCAGACCTAGCCATTGAAACAGACGCTCCCAGTCCGGAGGCTGGATTCACCGTGGGCCCAGCATGTCATGAACTAAGCACGTATTTCACTACCGCCCCCTGCTGGGGGCAACCTTGCACGGGCAGCCCGGCAGCCTTCAGAGAGGCTCCAGGCTTGCCCCTGCTCTTTGACTCTCTGATCATGTGAAATAACTGGGGGGGGGGGAGGCTTTTCGTCTCCCTCCATGTCTGAGGCTCAGGAGAGTGGAATTCAAGTCCCTGCTCTAGCGACTTCGGGCAAGTCGCCCAATCGCCCTGTGCCTCAGTTTCCTTCCTGTAAAATGGGGATGTTACTACTCCCTTTATCCGCTGGGGTCCTGATTCTGGAAAACACTCAGACCCGTGCATAGGCCCGTCCCTGCACTTCCGCCCAGACCTGCCTTTGAATCTATGCGGAGCTGCTTGTCCCGATCAGAGGATCCTTCCTCGGGGGGGGGGGGGGGGAGGTGTAAATCTATTGTGGGGCAGGGGCCGTCTCTCACTCTGGGTCTGTGCAGCGCCCGGCACAATGGGGCCCTGCTCCTGCCAGCGCCCGCCAGGCACTGCTGCGATCGAAACGTGAAGGCTAATATTAAACAGATGGTCTCTGCTGGTTTGAATTATGTGTGTAAAGAATGAAGTGGAGGGGAGCAGCGTGGAGCGGCTTGGTGGAGGCGGGATTGTTAAAACCAAATCCTGCACCCTGGAAAGCGGGGAGTTTTGTCCTGATGGCAGCTCGTTTTCCACCACGTGTCCTTGCAACGCCTGGGGCATCTCGCACGGGGGGGGGCCCCGGGCACTCCCCTAATTAATAACGATGCGCTGGGTCCCGTTTGCTCGGCTTTGTGGTAGGAATCCCTAGCACTTCCCCAGCACGTTTCAGCCGCAGATCTCAAAGGCCTCCGCCGTCTTCCTCATTTTACAGACGGGAACCAGTGAGCTGGGCATCCGTAAACATGGCCACCAGGCAGGCGGCATCCTGGTGGTTTGTTATCCCTTGGCAGGCAGCAGGCCGCCTGTCTCCTAGGTCCAAGAGAACTTGTTGGGAGTAAAGGGCTCAGGGTCTGGCCCAGTGGTTCTGTTACCATCCCTGCTGTGACAATGGGAACATTGTTACCGCCGCGTAATGGGCTCTTGCAGCGTCGTAAATCACTTTTATGACCGCTGTGCTTTCCCTCCTGCGATGGCGTCTTAGGTTTCCCCTCTCCCCGGCTCAGGAATGAGGGCAAATCTTTGGGAAGGGGCGGGCTCTGGAAACAGGCAGTGGGGGCATCCCCCGTCGCATACCTCGGAAACCTGACCCCGAAAGGAAAGTTTATGTGGTTCAACGGACTTAAAGCCGTCAAGACCCAGCTGCAACGGTGCCAGAACAAACAGCTGCACTGAGAATTCCTGGGCCATTTGTGGCGGCCGTCTACACTGGAAAAGCTTTCTATTGACTGTGGAGGGAGAGGCCGGCGGGGAGGGGGAGAGAGAGAACAGCATACACGCTCGCTCACGCGTCCGCAGGCTGCCAGGCGAACACTAGAACGGGCACCGGGGAGCACGCAGCCGGCACAGACAGGCATGCACGCTAACATATGCTGGCACAGATAGGTATGTGCACTCCCATGTGCTTGCACAGGCATATTTGCACCAACAGGTATGTGCACTCGCATGTATTTGCACAGACAGGCGTGTGCACTCACACATGCATTCACAGGCATGTTTGCACATACTGGTATGTGCACTCACATGTATTTGCACAGACAGGTGTGTGTACTCACACATGCATTCACAGGCATGTTTGCACATACTGGTATGTGCACTCACATGTATTTGCACAGACAGGTGTGTGTACTCACACATGCGTTCACAGGCATGTTTGCACAGACAGGCATGTCCACTCCTGGACACCAAAGAATGCACACGGCTGGGCAGGCGCTCATAGAAATGTGCACACCGTCACACGTCACCGTCACACATCACACGTCACACGACACACACACGCAGACAGGTACGTGCGCTGGCACCGATGGGCAGAAACAGGACCTCAGAGCCCACAGGGAGTTGGGCGCGCTCAGTGGCATGCACGCACACCATGGCAGGTGCCCTCCCCCCGGGACACAGAGATGAGATGAGCCCGACTGTAAACAAGAACCTAGCCACAGGGCGTTTTATGAGTCGCACACAACTCCTCTGAAAGACAGCACAGGACCCTCCGCCACCCTGCCCGGGCAGGAAGCTCAGCCCAGCGTCAGAGAGAAGAGCGCCCCCTACTGACTCACCAACTCCACTTCCAGAGAGGGCTCATGAACACAGTGGCACGGCTTCCGTCCACCTACCCCAGGTCCTTATACAGGCCCCGTCACTTTAGTCTCTGCGTGCCTGGCAATGCTCAAAACAGGCAGGACAGTGCTATTATCCCCACTGTACAGGTGGGAAACTGAGGCACCAAGGAACTAAGGCCCGGATGGGAGTTAGGCGCCTAAATACCTTTGAAAAACTGTCCCTAAGTGAGTTGCCCAAGGTCCCATGGGAAGTCTGTGTCAGAGCAGGGAACTGCACTCAAGCCTTCTCATTGCACCCTACCCACTGAGCTATCCTTCCTCTTGGAGCGTGCAGTTATCCCAGGGCACCGACCCATGGGTTTTCCTTCTATTAATACCCGTCTCGATCGCTCCACCTCCTTCCCCCTGCTATGTCTGTGATCATATTATGTGCAGGGGCACCTCTGGCGGGGGGTGATAATGGGGATGGGGCAGGCAGAGGGGGCACAACAAATCAGCCGGGGTGGTTGCCCATTTCGTGTCTCTCGTCCCTGTCAGTGCTGCTGCCTCTGTAATTAGTGTAATTAGTGCTTCATAAGGCCAAGTCCCTTCGCGTCGTTAAAGGGACACCGTCGAAATATTTATTTGAAATTTGTTGTGCAATAGCACCTGGGAAGCCCTGAATCTTTTAAAATTCTCTTTCTCTTCCCCCTCCCCAGGGGAAAACAATCACCCACTGCTCTGGTATTGTAGGGCTGCTTGGGAACGCTGAGCTGTCTGTGCGGTTTTATTATTGTAGGGTGGCTGGTAAGCACTGGGCTGTCCATGCTGCTTTGTTATTGTAGGGTTGCTCATAAGGGCTGAGCTGGCCACACTTGTTTGTTTTTTTAGGGCTGCTTCTGTGTGAGGAGCTACCTGCAGTGTTAGCTTTGGAAAACCTTTGCAAAATCCACCATGATAGACAGTGGCATGGACTTTGCCAAAGATGGGGCAAGCCCTAGGACTGACCCCCGGAGATGGGGTGTATCTGCTGGGGTAGATGGGCTTCGTCCATTGCCCCCTAATCCTTTGACATGGACAGAGCCCTCTGTTGGGTGGGGTTAGCGGGGTCCCCGAGAGCAGTGGGTCTTGGAGTTAACACCCCACTGAGATGACTGGGCTGACTGGCCACCCATTCTTATTGTTTCAGGCTCTCGGCTGACTCAGGCAGACGTCACTTTACGGTAGAGTCCCGCTTGGGTCAGGCTTTACTTCCTAACCACCGGAGCTAGAATTGTCAGTTTGTTTGAAATCGAAAGTTGTCATGGCCCCAGGAGGCAAGGGGGGCCCTGGGCACAGGCCTAAGTATTAATCCAGACCTGGGCACAGCTACACCGATGGCAGGAATTGGGGCTTCATCTCCAGCACAGCTAAGACCTCAAGAGGCAGGAGGGACGGGAAAGGTGGGGACCGCAAGGCACAGATGCCTGAACAGCAAGGAGAGAGGGTCCTAAATGGCCGCGGATGGATTTCCAAACTCCAGGCCCGTTGGCGGCTCTGGACGAGACGCAAGCCGCCCTAGCCATGTTGGAGCGCGACGGCGGTTCGTTTATAGCTTCGGCTCACGGGTGAGCGCCAAAGGTTTATCGGGGAGTTGCAGCACACTGTATCTATAAACAGCCCTGGAAGCACAAAGGCATTCCTGCTGCCTTAGGCCATGGTATTGGCTTCGTGGGATGGCTGGGTTGAGGCGGGGGGCAGGGGGGCGGGGAACGCTCAACCGTGCACCGGAGGGACGTTGGCTCAGCCAAATTGTTCACCCCTGTGGCCGAGGGCGGTACCCTTGTGCTTGCACGGCGGGGGAAATTCTGGACAGGATCCCAACATGCAATTGAAACTTAAAAGGGAAAAGGCCCGTGAAAGGGTTTTAATCCTTTAAAAATAGTAACCCCTGCGTTCATTCATACAGTTAACCCTTCGCTTGCCTTTTCTCTCTACTCGGCTTTAGCGCCTTCCACACGTTGTTGCTATCGCTTATTATTTGTAGGACCGTAGCGCCCTCCTCCTTGTGCTAAGTGCTGTACAAACAGACAGCCCTCGGTGAGGTGCAGCCAGGCACCCCTGGAGCTGTGGAGAAAGATTAAAGGAAGTCTCTACCACAAAGAGCTGAGCCAGCAGTAGGATCCTGGCCCCTGTGCTGAGATCGGCCAGCTGCAGAATGGTGATGTACATTAGATGTGGCCTGCAAGAAGAGATGATGTCAGAAGAGGCCAGAGAGCAAAGGGGCACAAGGGCTACACAAAATAAGGTGACACCATCTTCTTGTCTCACAGCGCGCAATCTGTTGGTTGCATTCTTTTTACTACTGCACACTCTGGTTTCAGACAAATATACCCGCTAAACGCACACATTCCGTGCACACACGGCGCTCGCTCTACACACACACAGACACAAAACACACATTGTACATGCCTGCCCAGACTGCACATGCTATACAATACACACACGACACATACCCCATCCACACCCATTGCAAAATACGCACGCCACAAACTCCGTGCTAGGCACTGTACGAACACAGACCTTAAATTACTTTCCTATTCGTCAGGCCAGCAGCAGGATTGGTGCTGTGTGAGGTCTGCTTCCTTCAGGGGTACAGGCTTTATCAATTATCTCGGGCTTCGCTACAGCCTGTGTGTCTCGGCAGCAGAAGAGCGGATACAGGGCCTGCGCTCTCGTTAGTTGAGGTTTTAATTAATGGCGTGTGCGATAAAGCTCTTTCATCTCCTCAGACGAAAGACACCACGGAAATGCAAAGCAACGCTCGTGGCTCATCTCCCTGTATGAGCCCTTCGGTCAGATTCAGGCCTGATTTTAGGGGCAGGCGGCCACTTCATGGGGTTATGGGGGTGCTGGGCTTGGGGTGCAGTTTTTGTTGTTAGAGAGAAAAGGAAAAATCGAAAGTCTGGAGTAACATGTTTCAGGTATTCCATGGGTGGATTCATTTTTCACTGATCTAAAATGAAAACCCCTTAAAATTATAAAGTTTCCATAAGCTTAGAGGAAACGATGTATTAAAATTTGCTTATATATGGCATGAATAAATACAGATCCTAGTGTAAGGTGTCATCTTATATCACAGGGATAAATCATGCATGCAAACCGTGCATCGAAGTCGTGAAATGGGCTACAAATGCAATACAATATAAGGTATTCAAAAGCTTAACAGATGGAGGGAGGGGCGGTCTAGGAGGGCCCTGGTCTTATTGTTTAACAAGGCATTACTACCCCAATCTGCATTGATCTGGGCTTTGGGGGAGTGACTTCCTAGTTCATTTGCTCTTTGAAATTCCTGCCCCAAGGCCGTGGCTGGAAAGTTGGACTAGTCGGAGCTGTGAAGCTGCTATAACAAGGATTCCCAAGGTGTAGGAAATTATCCCCCTATACCACCCTCTCTCCCAGCGAAGGGAATATGAAAGGGGCACGGCCAAATCATTGTTGCTGTCCAGTGGCCCCTTGCTTATGTAACGGCCTCTTCTGTATCAGTACCAGTCAGCGTACGTTTGAGCAGCCTTGAGGTTGCTCTAACTTACAGCAGGGGCTGAACAGGCCCCCAGTAGCCTCATGGGTTGGGACACATGGTCACTTTTGCCTCCCGGCCCAGCGTCTTACACTGTCTGAAGCTCAAAAGAAACATTTAGGGCTTGATTGTCATGGACACTCATGCCCCATTATGCCATGCTTTGAATTGGGAGTGCGCCCAAGCCCCCTTGCCAGGCTGCTGTCTTTTACGCTGTCAGAATGAAGTGGAGAGACTTTAGTCCTTTCTCACTTTTGTATTAAACAGGAAAGATTTTCTTTTTCTCCCAGTTTACCAGCTGTGCTGATCAAAGATCACACGCTGTCGCAGCTCCTCTTCACCTGCAGTAAACGCATGTCATTTCAGGTCACCGGGTTTGACATGACGTTTGTGGTTACGGCAGGTTTTTCGTGGGAAAATGCTGCTTCAGCAAAACCAAGTCTCCGCCGCAGTGTGTCCGTTCTGAACCAATTTTAATGGGGATGATTTGTCCGGTCCAGCCTATGAGAGAGGAAGGTGGCTTTTGCCAAATCGGCGACTTGAACCTAGGTTTGTGATATCTGCGGTGAGGACTGTAACCACTGGACGACTAGCTCATCTGGGGTGAATTCCTCTCTCTCACCCAATCTCATGTTTTTGGTGAAACATTTCCAAAGGGTTTGTTCTGCTGCAGAATATTGAAATGGCGAACCCTGGACATTTGCCACAAAATGGTGTTTTTATTTGCTAGTCAGCCCTAAGAGTAATGCTTTCTGCTCTTTCATAGACCACGTTCTGTGCAATGTATACTACAGAGGGTCTCTAATGTTTTCAAAGTGAGTTGATGGGATGGGATGCACGAGTAACGTGATTCTCCGGTGCCTTGTCTTTACAGCCGCTGACTTTTGGTTTTGCCAGTAGGGGCTTTTGAAGGGGGGGGGGGGGATAGGAGCGACTTCTGATGGGGGGGAGGACTCGATGCAGGGCTCACAAAACGGTCGATGCAAAGCAGCTGTTTGTTCCAGACTCCCAGGCCCTGGTTGGCTCTGAACAGCGAGAGAGACATCCCTGGCAGTGAAACGGCCGGGAGAGATTTTATCAGAGGGACGTATCCATCGAGAGGGGTGTTTGTCTTGCCTGGCCCCAGCCAGCCTCTCACTGTGCATTACTCCTGCTCTTAGCATTTGGGAGCGATTAACGGTGCCCCCCTCCCACCGAGTTACAGCCCCCTGGGCAAAGCTGCGTGTGTTTAACTCCATCCAGCAGCCGAGCCCGGGGGTCAGAACCGGCTTCCTCCTTTAGCTGGTTTAAGAAGGTCCTTTGGGCTCCATTCAGATTTGGCTCCCCGGGGACTGATTCTCCCCTCGCCGGATGAGATCCGAATCAGGCCCCATCCCGGGCTTCGAGCTGCTCCCTGAATTATGATGGCTTGGCCATAGGTGGCAGCAAACCGCTAGAGCTGCCCAGCAGCGGTGGTGTGAACGGAGGTGCGGAAGTGGGAGCTTCTCTCCGATGCCATTGCTGTGCAGAGGCACTTTGCTGTCCTCTGGAGCAGCCTCCCAACCAGACCAGAGGGGGGCCAAACATACTAACGAGGCTCAAAATGGAGCTTGATAAAGGGATGAGTGGGATTAGATACTCGAGACAGCAGGGGACCGGGCTAGATGACCCAAGATCCCTTCATAGGGGCATAGATTCCCAAGGCCAGAAGGGACCATGGTGATCATCTAGTTCGACCTCCTGTCTAAGGCAGGCCAGGGAACTGCCCCAGAATAATCCCAAGAGCAGAGCTTTAGAGAAACATCCAAGCTTGATTGAAATGTTGTTAGTGATGGAGAATCCACCTGGACCCTTGGGAAATTTCTGCAATGGTCAATTACCCTCCCTGTTAAAAAGTTACACCTTATTTCTAGACTGAATGTGTCTAGCTTCGCTCTCATTGGACGGTGTGACACCTGCCTCTCCTAGACTGAAGAGCCCATTATGAGATATTTGTTCCCCATGTTGACTCTTGTTGATAGTAATCAAGTCACGCCTTAACCTCTTCTTTCTTAAGCTAAATAGATGGAGCTCCTTGTGTACCGCTATAAGGTAGGTTTTATGACCCTTTCATCATTCTCTTGGCGCCTCTCTGAACTCTGGCCAATTTATCACCCTCCTCCTCGAATTGTGCACACCAGAATTGAACAGGATTCCAGCAGTGGTCATACCAAATAGAGAGGTAAAATAACCTCTCTACTCCTCCTTGATAGTCCCCAGGTTATGCATCCCAGAATCTTATTAGCTCTTTTGATCACAGTGTCACACTGGGAGCTCATGGTCAGTAGGTTATCCACGATGACCCCCAAATCGTTTTTAGAGACACTGCTTCCCGGGAGAGAGAGCCCTCCATCTTGTAAAGATGGCCCATATTCTTGGTTCCACGACCTGTCCTCTTCATTATTTCCCACTCCCCCAATTTGTGTGTCAGCTGCAAACTGGATCAGTGAGGAATCTGTCTTCTTCTCAGATCTGTGATAAAAAGGTTAAGTAGCTTAACATCAGAACATAACACAAGAACAGCCAGACTGGGTCAGACCAAAGGTCCACCTAGCTCAGTATCCTGTCTTCCGACAGTGGACAGTGCCAGGTGCTGCAGAGGGAATGAACAGAACAGGGAATCATCCAGTGATCCATCCCCTGGCACCCATTCCCAGGTTCGAGCAAACAGAGGCGTGGCTTAGGGCCACAGACTGATCCCCGCAAGACCCCACTGGAAACACACCTGCTTGATTACACTTCCCTGTTTACAATTACCACCCTACAGCCTACGTTCCTATCAGCGATACAGCGGTGCAGCTCTTGGCCCAGAATCCTCTATTCTTGAACCGAGCAGCGGGGCATGCTGGGAGCTGTGGTCTCCTTGAGTCCTGCACTTTTGGTGTGATCACAGAAAACAGAATTGGACTAAACCTGTCAGGTCCAGGGCAGGGTTATGCTCCAGGGGTTCTTTAGGGAGGACAGCCGCTCACAGATACAGTGAATGCAGCTCCTGGCAGGCTGCCCTTGCTTGGCCAAAGATTAGCTGGCCCTGTTGAGTCTACACGTAGGAGAGAGGAGGACCTAGCCCTTTCCATCCTAAAGGACCTTCTGGAATGGGTTTGGTGTTATTATCCCATTGTGATGGCTGCAGGTCCTATGTTATTATTATTATTTATTGTGTGTGGTGTCGTAGCACCTAGGAGCCTGAGTCATGGACCCAGGCCCTGTGACGTTGCCTCCCATCATGCTTTATGGAAATATGTTTATGGATATGACATAACTGCAATATGCAGGTGGAGTGACTTGCCCAGGGTCATGCAGTAGGTCGGGGCAGAACCAGGACCGGTCCAGCTTGCTGGATCACAGCATTGCGATGGTGTCATTCCTTTGCCAATTGCTGCTACACGAGAGAGGTCAACAGGCAGAACCCTTCCCAGTAATGTCCCTGCCAAGGAGTGGGAGGCTCGAAAGACCGGTCACTTCCCCGCCCCGCCCTCCGCCCTCACCTCGCTCCGAATGCGAGGCCTTATTTTTGTCTCCCTCTCGACTCCAGCCGGGCTTCTATTTTGTACTTTTCCAGCCACGGGACAGACCCAGCTCCGCTCCGGAGGCTGGAACGCGGCCTCCTCGCCAGCTCCCGTTCCTTTGCAAGCCTCTAATTATCCTTTCGGGAGGATAATGTCCCAGCGAGCGTGCCCCTGTAGGCTTCCCTTGAACCACGGCAGAGGAATGCTGCAGTTCGACTGGATGTCAGCTCCCGCAATTAGTGCTGCCTGTGTAATTAGCCCAAGATAGATGGCATTGGGGAGGAAGCGCGGCCCGGCTCTAATTTCAAGCTGCCATAAAACCAGTGAATGGAAAACGGAGAGCTTCCATTTGTTTTCAATTGAGAAAAATAGAGGGTTAAGGATGATCGTCCAGCCCCACCCCTCTTTACACACACACACACACACAACATACACACACACATACAACACACACACACACAGCTGAAACCAGAAATGGCAGGGCTGTGACAAATCCAGGGTCCCTCCTCAGTGCCGAAGGACGCTGGAGCACTCCGCCCGCCGCTTGCTTTCTCTACCAGCACGCCCGCTGGGGAGCCGAGGTGGGGGAGGATCCAAGGGGTAGCCGTGTTAGTCTGGATCTGCAGAAGCGCCGAAGAGTCCTGTGTCACCTTATAGACGAACAGGCATCTTGGAGGCGGGGGAGGCAATACCTCTGATTGGGCTGACTGCTGATGGGGAGAGACCTGACGAGCTCTGTATAAGCCCGAGAGCAGGTCTCTCTCACCAACAGAGGCCAGTCGCCTCAAAGCTGTTACCTCACCCCCCTTGTCTCTCTAACATCCTGGGCTCCACAAGGCGTACAACTATCCCCTCTTGTCTCTTCCCGCCCTGCTTCCTCCTCCTCCCCATCTCATTATTATTACAGCTCAGGTTTCCATTGTGCCAGGCGCCCCCCGGCCTGTCTCGGCTCCAAAGTGCTTACAAGCGCCGTACCCTGGAGAGCCGGCGGACGTACCCACCCGAGCTCCGATTGAGTTGCTGTTCTGCAGTAGGAGCGTGGCCCTGGCTGCCTCGAGGACATACATGGGCTCTCCAATGGGGCTGCACTCGGGGCAGCTAGCCTGAGCCGCTGCGGCCACACAGCTATTTGTAGTGTGCCGGCTCCCTCAGGTCTCCCTCCAGAAGTCACGCCATCCCGCTCCAGTGTAGACATGCCTGGAAAGGCAAGGCAGGCAAAGGGTGGGGAAACAGGCCTGGAGAGGGGGAAGGCTCAATGGTCATTAGAACCCTGAGTTTTTGTCCTAGTGCTTTACCCACTAGACCACACTGCCCCCATTTACTCTCTCATTTCTCCCAGCTCTTTGCTGTCTCCATCCCCAGACCCTCTCCTCTCTTCTCCTCCTCCGCTCTCCCCTGTTGCCCTGTCCCCCCGTAGCCCCGTGACACACACTTCCTTCTACAGCGACGCTAATTAAGCAATCGTTTATGCTTTCTGGAGAAGCTACCTATGCCCCTGGATGGTGCTGCAGGATGGGGTGGACTGCCTTGTATTTTTGGACAGGTCCGTGGGTTATTCTTGGCCTGGTTAGGACTCAGACAGTTGGAAAGGCTGTCTCCCCTTCCCAAAATAGACTCCGCCCCCACTCTGTTACAGCCAGACGCCACGACTGCATGGGCTTATAGAATCATAGAAATGTAGGCTGGAAGAGACCTCGAGAGGTCACCTAGACCAACCTGCACCCGGAGCCAGGACCAAGTAAACCTTGACCAGCCCTGACAGGTGTCCTGGAGATTCCAGCCTCTTCTGAAGAATTTCCCATGACAGAGATTCCACAACCTCCTTTGATAACCTGTCCCCTGGCTTCACTATTCTTGCAATTAGAAAGATTTTCCTAACATCAATTTCCCTTGCTGCAGATTAAGCCCATTATTTTGTCGGTCCAAGGAATGTTTCTGCCACATTATGTGTTACTATGTTATCCCGAACACAAAATGTGTGGGAAACGGAATGCCAATGCTCAGAACATTTTCAGCCAGGTGAATGCAGGTATTTATTCATTGCGGCAAGGGCGGGGGGGGGGGGGGAGGAAGCCATTAGGGATGGTGGTGACAAGTTACATTTATTACATTTCCATTAAGAAAAGCAATGTCCTTCCTTGATTAATAATGAATCCAAGGGCTCCTGACAAGTTAAAAAAAAAACCCATGAATAATGTTCTAGACAGAAGAGATGGAATTTTTCACAGAGCCACCGAGACCTAAATGTTGATGCTTTTAATAGTCAATTTTCCCTTTTCTCTTGTCTTCAGAATACCTGTAACACCATGAGACACACAGGGTACAAGCCAAGGTCATGGGAACTTGTCTTGGAAGACCCCGCTGAATTTTTGTGCCAAGGTTTTAGCTCTATAGTCAATTGGCTAGTGCATTTCATCTCCCTCCCGTGTGCCCAGAGATTTCAGTTAGATCTCTCCCTATCTTATCATTTGATATTGCTAGAGGCCCACGCTGCTAGATCCTGCAAAAAAATAAAATAATGCATTGTTAGAGACAATCCTCAGAAGAACTTACAGTTTAACCAGAGTAGATCCATAGATCCCAAGGCCAGATGGGACCATTGTGATCCTCTAATCTGACCTCCTGTATAGGGCAAGCCAGAGAACTGTCCCAAAATAATTCCTAGGGCAGAGCTTTTAGAAAAACATTCACTCTTGATTTAAAAATGGCCAGTGCTGGAGAATCCACCCCGACCCTCGGTAAGTTGGCCCAGTCCCACAGAGTGCGATTGATGAATGGAAGCCAGAGGAAACACTGGAGCAGATTGGTAGCGGTCCTGACGTGCAAATCGGTCGTCTGACTTGGGAATCGGGGCAAAGGACTAATCACTAGTGTGGCTGGGGAAGTGCACGTTTCTGCCCAGGCTGTCCAAGTCCCTCCGGATAAACTCGTGTGGATTCACTGCTAGCTTCCATGTGGCTACTGACGGCAGTACAAACGGACCCAGAAAGCATTATTATCACTTCTGCAGGCGGGGACCTGACCACAGAGACCTGAAGTGGTTTGCTCCTGGTCACAAAGGGAATCTGTAGCCAAGCCCCAGATCTCTGCGAGCTCAGGCCAGATCTCCTCCCACAGGACCATCCTTCCTGCCCCTGGCCCACCCTAGTCTTTGATCACCTCCCAGGTATCTGGGGTTGCACCTTCCCAGTGCCCCTGTGAGGCAGGGAAGCATCACTATCCCCAGGTAGATGGGGAACAGAGGCCCAGAGATGGGGAGCGGAGGTCCAAGGTCTGATTCCACCAGGGACTCCATGAAACCCCCCCTTTGCCCCATTCGTTTGAAGGAGCACTGCTTTCTGGCAGCAACCCCCCATTTTCATTGTGCGGCCGGCCTAGGCTGACAGCCCTGAAATGACTTTGGCTCCTCTGCAAAGAGACAGGCAGGTGAAGAGGGTGCTTAGGCTCTGGACCTGATGCTCCTCCACCTTGCGTCATCCTTTAGGACCTGATCCAAAGTCCTGGGGAGACATTTGGCTGGCTTCCCTGGGCGATGGATCGCTTCCTCACACCTGGGCAAAGGTGGTAGAGAGAGGGGCCCATAGCATTCCCCTTGCCCAAGAGTACTACCTAGCACTTATCATCAGTACATCTCGAGGGACTTTACAAAGGAAGTCACTGTCCTTAGCCCCCTTTTACAGTTGGGGAAACTGAGGCGCAGAAAGGCAAAGTGACTTGCCCAAGGCCAGCCAGCAGGCCAGTAGCAGAGTCAGGAATAGAACCCATGTCTCCAAAGTCCTACTCCAGCGCTGTACCCTGGAATGAGAGGTGTAGGGGTCGATACCCCCCCCCCCCCCGCCCATTTCAGCTGGTTGAAATCACCATAGCTCCACTGACACCTCTGAGCATTTTGCAGTCAAGATGGGATGTTCTTCTAGAAGCTCTGCTCTAGGAATTGTTTTGGGGGCAGTTCTCTGGCCTGTGTTGTACAGGAGGTGGGACCAGATGATCACAGTGGTCCCTGCTGGCTTTACAATCCGTTCATTGACACTGGCTGAGGACGTGGCCCGTTTTGCCCCTGGCGTTACCGTTCTGGGCCCGGCCCATGTGTCCCCACATGCCAGCCGTTCGGTGGCTGAATTTCAGTGAGTCCACGACCTGCATCGCCTTCTCCGTGGAGAAGAATAAAATCCCTCCTCCGAACAGGAAACCGGTAGTGGTGGCCGCAGAGAAGACAAGGATTGAATGAGCGTAAAAACGGAGCTACCTGGCAGTGTCAAAAGGGGCTACCCCAGTGATGAATGTGGCCCCTCGTCTAATATGACAGGCTAGAGGTTGTATGTCTAGGGTCAATTACTCTGCTGCAGGGATCGCAAACTTGAATCACCAGGAGGACTAGTACATTGGCCCAAGGGCCACATCACTGATCCCCACTCCCGCTGCCCCCGCCCCCCCCCCCCCCACTCCACCCCTTCAATAAGTCCCCACCCCTGCCCCGCCTCTTGTCCGCCTCCTCCCCTGAGCACGCAGCTCCCTGCTCCTCCCCCCTACCTTCTGGAAAGTGCTAAGCACCTCCAAACAGCTGTTAGGTGGTGGGAAGTGCCTGGAGGTAGGCAGAGGAGTGGGGATGCAGTGCGCTCGGGGGAGGCGCTTAGCGAGCTGTTCAGATCACCTGGGAGAAAATATTAACCCCTCGCTGGTGAAAGTCACTAACACGACAGATAGGACAGCCAATTGCGTGCCTATACAAAAAGGCTACTCAGCTTTTTCCGCTTGGCTTGATCTGCCTGGGGTCTCATTCGAGGTCAAGAAAACACCTGTCCATATTCCTTTCTCTTGCCATTCTGCCACAGTATAAAGCACTGTGATTGGGCGGCTGCTTTCCTACGATGTGGGGAGTATCATTTATTTTTTTCTGGGTGATTCCAATGCACTTTGCTGGGCTGCTCTGGGCACACGGAGCAGCGGAGTTCGGATCTTAGACTCCAGGAAGGAAAACCAGAGGTGAATCATCATTTGAAAACCCAAATGGCAAATCAGTTAAGAGGCAAGAGAGTCCGTGGAGGTAAAAGGCTGTAGGGAAATGGGAAAGAGTCTGATTCAACTGGGGCCTTCTCTTTCAACCCTTGCCTGGTTTCGATGAACGCTGGTAAAGCCAGAGTGACTTTCTTCTTCCAAGAGCTGGACATCCGCCCAGACGAGAGCTTAGAAACCTCCCGATGTCTCGGCGACATGCACGCCGTGCTAGGGGAAGCAACTCCAGCTTCTCTCTGAGGGCCTCTGACATCCTCGGTTGTCCGACCTCGATGCCGGGGTCGCCGCCTCAGAACCACAATGACGGGTGTTGTCAGAGCAGCTGGTTTGGTGAGGAAAGCGGGCGAGGAGCGTATGTGCGAAGTGCCAGCCACTGGTGACCGCGGGCCCTATTGATTAGAGGGTTCAGTCGGATGCAAAGGGTGGGGCAAAGCGCCTTCCGTGCTACAGACTCATTCCCACGCTGTTCTGGGATGAACCTGGGCGTGTGCATTAATCTAGTTTAAAGCACAGTAATTTAGGGCCTGATCTGGACTCCAACGGGAGCTCAGGTGCACCTAACACCTGGAAAGGCCCTTAACCAGTCATGATGCAAAAATACACTTCTTTGAGTGATGGTGTTTCTTTAAGGCCACAAAGGATTCTGGGAAGTATTTGCTATATTTGTGCAGATGTTTGTGAAAAGAATGAAAGTTCTTCCCTGAATCCCCTATCTCACCCCTGCCTTCTGACATGACATTTCTCTGCCCCATCCCTACTCATTTCTGGTGTTCTCGTGTATGAGAAACGATCTGCTAATTATCCAGTTGATCCCAACTTTGCAAATGAACTAGTTCCCCTATTGCATTTGAACTATGATCCAAAAAAGCCCTCTTCGGTCAGGGATTAGCAGGTTTGCCGATCTCGGGAGGCCCAGTGTTGGGACGCCAAGGTGGCAGAAGGAAAACTAGGGATCTAAGAGGCAGCAGGGTGTGAATAACAGTCAGCAGCGTTTTTCATCTCTGATTCGCATTGTGCTTTGCTGCACAAACCCATATTTCATCGTTACAGCCGCCTTCGGAGGGAGTGAGAGACATTGTTAGTTCTGGTCAAAAAATGTCCGAGGTAACTTCTTTTTGCCAGTAGGAAGTGGCTTTTTGATGCAACAGAAATGGGCATGGAGGGGAAAAAAAGAGTCTGTTCTTTTAGAAAGTTGCAGTGAAAACCCAGAAAATCTCAGGGTGGCAGCGGAGGGGTTCAGACTAGATCACAGGGGTCCTTCTGGCCTTAGAAGCTGTGACCTTAAGATCGCACAGGAAGTCATTGTCAGCCCTGTGTGTTTAGCCCTAGACCTTCACTGCCTCCAGCTGTTTCGTTTTATGAATGAGGTCGCTGCTTGGGAAACGCTTGCTCTGGGCACCCGTTTCTGCTACAGAGCAGATACAGCAGCACCCTCTGCACTGGACTGGGTTTTCTAGGGAGGGGATCGATTTCCAAAGCTGCTGCCTGCAGCCATTCAGATCTGGGGGCCATTAGCAAGAGCCCTCCCCCCCCCCTATCATCTCCTCATCTCTCTTTCCAGAGATCATCAACTCTGAGGCTGGGAAAGGGTGTCACACAGGGCAAGTCTCCCCTGTAAAAATTGCCCAAGGGATTGGAAACCCTTGGCCCAGGCTCTAAACTCCATCCCCAGTGAGGCCAGCTCGCCCGGGCGTAACCTGCCTCCAAAGCCGCATCAGAGATTTGTGTGTGCGGAGGGGAGGGGAGTTGAGCTAACCCCGGGGGGAGTGCCCAGGTTAATTGCCCCACACCTGCCAGGGATGGTCTAGGTGTTCATAATCCTGCCTCAGCCTGCGGGCCAGGGGCTAAGAGGACCCCAACCCTGACCTAAAGGGGCCCCTCTAGGAGTGACACAGACATTCAGTCGTCGTGGTCCATTCTACCCTCTCTACTAAAGCTGTGATCATGGGTGCCAACCGTTGCTGATTATTGGGGTGAGTTTTCAGAGATACCTTTAGCCGATGGAGGCCTGATTCAAAGCCCAGTGACATCAATGGGGACCAGTCAATAGACTTCAATGAGCTTTGTATCAGGCGCTAGGAAATGCTCTGAGACCCGTAGGCGCATTTGTTCATGGGTGGTGGTATTGAATCATCTAGAGAAGGTCAGTCAGGAATGTCCATTCTCCCCACCTCATAATGCACGAACAAAGGGACACTCCATGCAACTGAAAGGAGGCAAATTCCAAAGAGATCAAAGAAAATACTTTTTCTCCCCTGTGCGTAATTCGCCTGTGGAACTCATTGCCACAGGAGGTTGTTTAAACTAAGAACATAGCAAGATTCAGAGAGGGCCTGGGCATTTATACGAACAACACGAATACCCAGAGTTAGAAATGAATTCTAAAAGAAAAATAGAGTTTGTGAGGGGGTATAGAACGTCCTGCTTCAGTGCTTAAACCAACCTCTAATAATTAAAGATTAGCAGACCGATCCTGGAAAGAGATTATCCCACTACAGGGTTTCTTCCACCTTCTTCTGGAGTCGCCGGGTACTGGCTACTGTTGGAGATGGGCTACGGAACTCGATGGACCTCAGGTCCGATCCGTTCCAGTGATGCCCACGTTCCTCCATCTCTGAGGGGGCGGCAAACAGCCCCGAAGTGGCCATGGCTCTTAGTAACGGCAGTCGAGTGTGAAGCAATGGGGTGGCTCCATCTCACCTCGCCCAGTCCCCTGGGCCGCCCCATCTTGGCAGACATCTTTAATTCACCCGACAAGTTGCCAAAATGATTTTCGGCCCCGTAGCAGTGAGAGGAGAGTCTCTCTTCCCGTCGGGCAGTGAGCCAGCCGGCTGCCTAACAGTCACAAATTATTACCACCAAATAAACAGTGCCACACTCTAGCCCCATAAAGACGGTTCCACAGCCCGCAGCGTCGCTTAGCCCCTGATTTAGGACTCTGTTCAATAAAAATAGGCTGGATGGCTGCAGGCCTGCAGTGGCTAGGCGCCGATCCCCCCCCCCCGCCCCCCATCACAGCTGCAGAGCTTCCACCTGATTCACAAGCCGGAAAGCCCGGGCTGTTGGCAGTCAGGTGAGAGGGTGTTAAGTCCTTCAGGAATGTCGCAGAGAGGCAGCCCTGCCTGAGCTCTGCACCTGGGTTTAGAAGCACAGGGCGAGGGGACCTGGGCCGGATTAGAGGTCTGAATGCTAGAATTGCATTTCTAGGGCACCTTTTAACCCCAAGGCTCCCGTAACCTGATGTCAAACCGCAGGAGGCTGTGTGGAGGTGAAGAGCTGTTCCCCTGACTCACCCTCCTGACCAGACCATGTGTGTCCCATCAGCGCTACTCAGGAATGTAGACTGCCAAGAATCCTGCGGCAAGAGAAAGCTAGCGGGAAGGACAGGAGCTCTCATGGGAAAGGCTCTATTAAGCATTGGCCTGCTAAACCCAGGGTTGTGAGTTCTACCCTTGAGGGGGCCATGTATGGATTGGGGCAGAAATCTGCTAGAGACAGTGGGCTTGGTCCCTGCTCTGAGTAGGGGATTGGACTAGATTAAACTCCTGACGTCCCTTGTGATTCTATGAAAGACGAGTAGACAGGGTGATGTTGGCCAATATCCTTTGAGTGTGCTGAGAAAGGAGCAGGGTGTAGACTTTACCTTCCTACAACTCCTGAAGCATCTGACACACGAATTCATAAACGGCATCTATGGGGAGTCCTGCCTTCCACTAGTAAAATCCAGTGGCCTCTGGGGTGGAATGTGACATCAGTGCCTAGGGCAGCTTATGCACCTGCTAGAGCAAAAGAATACTATACCCCAGTGGGTCTCAACTAGGAGTCCATGTACCCTTGGGGGGACTCAGTGGTCTTCCAGGGGGGTATATCAACTGGTCTAGATATTTGCCTATTTTTACTACAGCCTCCATAAAAAGCACTACCATAGTAAGTACAAACTAAAATTGCATACCGACAATGACTTGTTTATGCCGCTCTATATCCTATACCACTGGAATGTAAATACAATTCTTATATTCCAATTGATTTATTTGATAATTAGACGGTTAAAAACGAGAAAGCAATTTTTCAGTAGCTGCCTGCTTGGCCACGTTTGTGTGTTTATGTCTGATTTGGTGAGCTAGTTTTCCAGTGAGGTGAAACTTGGGGGTACCCAAGACAGATTAGACTCCTGAAAGGGGCACAGTCCTATGGACAGGTTGAAAGCTGAAGCTATACCCAGTGGTAACTACATAAAGTGTAGGCAGGCTGTGTGTTCATCTGAGCTGGGATCTAGCCATGGATGCCATGCGGCGGGGGGGTGGGAGGGTTATGGACCCAAGTGTTCAGAGCTCGACCTGGGCAAGCGGCACAAAAAGGGATTTGTAATTCATCATTCCCTTGCTTAAAATGTTTCCGCCGTCCAATCAAGGGGCAGCGTCCAGCCACATGACTTAAGTGACCAGTTATACACCCCGCTAGCAAATACGCAAAGGAAAACCAAAAGTGAATGGCTGAAATTCATTTGCCGCCTCATTGGCCTCCTTCAGATCCCTCCCTGAAACTCTCCTGTGCTGTGTTGCCTACAAAAAGCTCGACAGCGCTTAAGCTGGTGAGGTGTAGAAACCACTGCCTGTCATTCTGACCAATACTGTCTCCTTGTACTCCCCCATCGGCCTGTATCCGCCTTTTGTCTCTTGTCTAATACTTGCAATGTAAAGTGTTCGGGGGGCAAAGACCGTCTTTCTGTTCTGGGTTTGTACCGCGCCTAGCGCCATGGGGTCTGGTCCAGGACAGGGGCTCCTAAGTGCAACCACAATACAAATAAGTCAATAAATCATCATCATCGTTTTCTAAAACTTCAGAACTCATGCAGTGCCCGAGTCTGGTCACTATCAGACCCTCTTGGCCCTTAAGAGCGGGGGGGGGGGGGGGGAATGTCCAGGTCCGTGTAAATATCTGGGTTCACCAGAGAGCGCATGAAACAACTGCTTTTTGATTCTCTTATGGGACGCGTCTTTAGTTCCGGTGAGATTCATTGATTTCTGCAGTGTCAGCATGTGGCTCTGATGTGTTGCCAGCGGATGGATGTGTCTGGCGTCACACAAAGGACAGGCTTTTTAATCCGAGTTTGGATCTGTCGGCCGAGTGCAACTCCTGTGCGGTGAGCAACTTCAGGCACTTGCTTAGAGGACTCTTGTCCTGTGGTCTTCTCCGGCTGGTGCTACCAGTGTGTGATCCGCTTGAGGTCAAGATGCTTTGGATGCTGGAGGGGGTAGAATCCAGCATCTTCAGTCTCCCCAAACCAAGCTCCGGTCACCCGAATAACTTCATTAGCTGCTGAGGAGCTGGTTTGGACAGTCACTGCTAGTAGACGCGGGATCATCTACATTTGATGGTGCCACCATGCTTCTAATTGGTGGGGAGAATTCTTTGCTGTTACTGCTACTGCGGCACTGACTGGAAAGGTGGATCCCACCCATGGGATCTATTAGTGAGTCTTTGCCCATCTAGAGAGCTGGGGGGGAAAGGAGAAGTGACTCCACCTCCATCGGGCTGGGGTGAAGGTTGTTTATGCCCGGCACGGCGCTGGGCTGTCGAGGACTGCTTCGTCTCCCAGAGTCCTGGCAACATTCCCTGCCTAACAAAAGCATTTGGGCCCTTCAGAGGCTGGAAGGAACGGGATGAACGCACTCGAGAGCTGCCTGGCTTTCATGGACAGCTGTCGTTTCACTGGGCGCCGGGCACTGCTTTCCAGGAATAGCAGCGGTGTCATTTCTCATCTCCGCCGAGAGGAAGGGATTGTGCTGTGCAGATGTATCCCAGCGTCTCCCTCGGGCCGACTCAAGCCCGGTGCAGAGAGACAGATCCAACTTGCTGTCGATATAGTCAGTAAATCAGTGACTTCCACAGAAGATGCTCCCTTATATTCTTAAGGGGCTCCGACTTGTTTCCTAGTTACAGGATGTAGGATTGGAAGGGACTTCCTGTGTCAGAGTCCCGTTCCCGGCCCCCTATTCAGACCTTGTCGTTTGGAATTGTGTGGCCCCTCAGAAGTCCTGAAAGCCAAATGTGGCCTCCCAGTGCTTTTGATCAGGCCCTGAATTCCCAGCTCAGCAAACCATGTTTTACCCTCCCCACCCCCGCTCCTTGCCCTAGTTTATTTATTTGAAAGCGAACGAAAGCTGCGGCCTTGTGTTATCTTCAGAGGCCCAGAGCTCACCAGAGGCCCAGCCTAGCTGTTCTGGACAGAAAGGCCCCGAATAGCCTCTTTCAGAAACACCTGCAAAGTGGCATCCATTGGTCGTTACCGCTAGGCCAGAGCTAACCCGCCTGGCGAACAGAAAACAACCTCTCCCCCACCCCCGCCCCCGAACCTGAACCAAACCGTTCTTGAAGTGGAAGGTGTTTTTCTAATGCGGGCACTCAGGTCAGAGGGTTGGCGTCTGCCTCGTGATAGCACCCCAGGGCCTCAGTCAGGATTAGCGCCCCATTGGGCCAGGGTCAGCACCAATACCACACAGGCCGTCTGTGGCAGGGCCAGGCATCAAACCCAGGTCTCCAAAGTCCCGTTCAGTGCTTGACACCTCCTTCTGCGCCAGTGTTTGCCCTTCTCTAGCACCTTCCATTGACGGATCCTGGGCACCTCCACAATATCACCCTCCTTACACCCTTGCGAGGTGGTGTTCTTCCCATAGACAGGGAAACCGAGGCAGCGAGCAGTTTAAGGGTCTTGCCCAAGGCCACCCAAGACGTCGTTGGCAGTGCTGGGAGTAGAACCTAGAATTTGTGACACTGGCCATGTTCTCCTGGATTCAGATGAGCAAAGAACTGGGGGGGGGGGGGGAGGGGACACAAATAAACAGGAGAGGCATTTTAGCTCAGAAGCCGCAATGGAAGAAGCCGCTGGCTTCGCGCGCGTGAAGACAATCTAGGATTCCTGCCATTCAGCAGAGACACGTGACTAGACTTCCTCTGCCTCCTAAATGAACTATCTGTCCCTTTCCTCCTTGGCTGGTGTCAATTGTGGAGCAGGGGCCCACGGAGGTGACGCAGCAGAAGTCTGTTGATGGCAGTAGATGCTTTGTCATTCCTACACCCTTCTGTCCCCCATTTTATGTCCTTGTCCCAGGGGATGCTGAGGGGAGCTAAAGTCTTAAGCAACTCTCCCTTGACTTGACCCAATCCTACGTTACCTTAAGCACTGAGTCACCTGGGTAAAACCCTCACTAATACTTAGCTTTTATCTAGCATCTCTCCGAGCCTGGGGAACATTTCATATGGAGGAGCAGAGAGGAGAAGGGATTTGCCCCGGGTCACACATCAGAGCCAGGAACCGAACCAAAATCTCTTGAAGCCCCATCCAGTCCCTATCCACTAGGCCATGCTGCCTCCTGAGGCAAAGAAGTCACCTCCTTATCCCTCCAGCCTATGATTGGCCAAATGCTCCCCCAGCAGCTGCTGAGAAGGAAAGACCCGGTCTTCGCATGAGGACTTTGCTGGGGTTGAAGCCCGGGACTGGTGGCTGATCACCCACCGAGTCTATTGTATCGCTCTCGGCCCCAATTCTTGCACCGTCAGGCAGCTCTTGCCTGGACAACGAGGACGATGATGTTACTGCTCCGGAGCGTTGTCAGAGCGAGCTGGGAAGTGCGTTTAATGTAACGACAGGAGACGAGCCAACTCGCTGTGTACTCAACGCTGCTTTCCTGGCACCGGCGAGGAACGCTGGCAGCCAGTCAGCTCCTCTTTTGCGATTAACGAGGCTGTGCGCTCCAGATCGGCAGAGAATACGTTCACTGTGCTGCCCAGCTCCCGCGACGAGGCCATTGCTCGCAATCTACCCGGAGCTACCGTTAGGCCCCAAATCTCCGGCCTGCTCCAGATCGGAACGAAGGAGCTGGCCCTGATTTCTGGCCTGGGGTTTGGAAGAGATCGCGGCAGGTTAAAAGGGACTGGAGGGAATTAAGACACCTTCCCCACACCTGAAGATTGGCCTGTGTTTTCTTTTACCATGCAGAGCAGTGGGGCCCTGTGACGGGGTGTACCAGGCATTTGCTGACAACTGGTGGAGGCCCTGCCACCTTGGCACACCCAGTCCTAACAAGCGCCCTGCTCGAAGGGAAGAGCAGTGAGTTCGGAACTCCAGGGGTTGCCTGCAGCGGCCTCCCACGATCAGCTACAGACAGAACCAGTGAGAGTTGGTCCTCCAGCGCCTAGAAGGGCTGGGAGCGGACCGAGGCCAATCAGGGCCCACCAGGCCAGACTAAAAAGGCTAACCACTGCCACTAGGGGCCAGTTCTGAGTGAAGCCAGGACAGGCAAGGCTTGCTGCCCCTACCCTAACCCAAGAAACCTGGCCTTGTCAGCATCCTCACCTAGACAGTATTTGCCTTGGTAACCGTGAAGGACTAGTGGGTTTGTTATGGGCTGTAAAGCCCATCTGGCTATTTTGAGTGCAGCATTCACTAGTTTTCTGTAACACCTGAAGTGAACTTGCTCTGAAGGGTGCTGGACCCTTGACAGGCCTCATCTCACTAGAGTTCAAAGCAACTGGATTTTACGCAGTGTGGTCTGTGGGTTTTTCTGGCATGCACAACACAGGCTATAGAATTTGACCAAGTGATTCCTGTGGAAAGCCCATATCGTGTGGTTGAGCTAGGGCGTATCTTTTAGAATGGCATCCACATCTTGATTTAAAGGCTCCAAGTGACGGAGAAGGCACCATACGCAAAGGGTGACTTCCAAAGGAGGAAAAACCCAGCTCAGCTGTCAGGTGCCTTACCTATGCGCCACAAAGACCCCAGTGTTAATCTTGGTCCTTCAAATGTAATGGGCCCCAGAGCAGAGGTCATCAGCTGGGACCGAACCTGAGACCATATCTGTGCCAAAGGGCAGGCCTCTACTGCTTGGGTTATAGGAAGAGCTTCTTTAGTGGGCAGATGTAGTAGGCTATTCTCCTGTGGGAACGTAAAACTAACCACCTCCTTACCCAAGTGTCCTCTGACACATCCCTTCTCCATCACACCACATAGCTCTGTGCGTAGGAGTGAGTGTGAGAATCACAGCTGCTCGGTGCAGAAAGTAAGGCATCGTGGTTACCTCTACCAGCACCTAGATGTAACCCAGCTTGCTCGGGCACAAGGCCTGGCTCGGGTGGATTTGATGTTAAGGTTCTACACCATGGCCCTGTTCCCATCTCCGGTGTAGGGAGCAGACCGAGCGCATGTTGGGGGTGTGGCTAGAATGCGCTCCTGGACTCTGCTTCCTAGGGAGCCATGAAAGCGGAGCGTAAGTTGGAGCAGCCTGGAGGCTCCTCTAAATTACACCAAGCCTCAGATACACCGCTGTATGGATCCAGAATAAAGGGAGCATGAAGATGGTTGAAATCCACCTGCCCCCTTCATCTTTGCCCCTAGTGCAGGAACAGAGTAGCTGAGTTGGGGAACTGTATCCGGGGAAGCAGAGCCTCTAACGATTTGGGGTTGTAGTGGATAATGAACATGAACTCCCAGGGAAACACTGTGGCCAAAAAGTGCCAATGCGATACTTGGAAGCACAAACGGGACGCTCGAGTAGGAGCAGAGAGGTTATTTTACCTCTGCATTTGGCCCGGGTGCGACTGCCGCTGGAATCCTGCAGCCAGTTCTGGTGCCCGCCATTCAAGGAGGGTGTCGATAAATTGGAGATGGTTCAAAGAGCCGTGAGCGGGATTAAAGGTTTAGAAAACCTGCCTGATGGTGATAGACTCAAAGAGATCCATCTATTTTACCTGAACAAAGAGAAGGTGAAGGGGTGTTTTGATTACAGTCTAAGAGGACCAATATTTAATGGGGGGCACGTCCGTCTAGCAGAGAACAGTCTAAAATGATCCAACGGCGAGAGTTGAAGAAAGACAAGTTCAGACTGGCAATGACACATACATTTTTAACAGTGAGGGTAATTAACCATTGGAATTGCTTACCAACGGTCACCGCCGATTCCCCATCACTGCAGGGCCAGTGCAACCACTAGGCAAACTAGGCATCCACCTAGGGCACCAGGTGGCTGGGGGCTCCAAAAAGTGCCTCAAAAAGAGGTGGTGGAGCGGAGGTGAGCTGGGGTAGGGGGGTGCAGAGAGGGCCGCCCCCAGCAAGTAACGGGGGAGGGCGCAGGGGAACCTCTTCCCGCCCCAGCTCACCTCCGCTCCGCCTCCTTCCCTGAGCACACTGCCCTCTCTGTTTCTCCTCCCCTCCCAGGCTTGCCCGCCAATCAGGTAATTGGCACCGCAAGCCTGGGAGGTGGGAGGGGTGGAGGGGAACTGCAGCAGGTTCTGGGTGGGGGGCGAAAGGTGGAAGTTTTGCCTAGGGTGCGAAATGTCCTTGCACCGGCCCTGCATCACTGACAATTTTCAAATCAAGAGTGGGTGTTATCCCTAAAAGCTCTGCTCTAGGAATTATTTTGGGGCAGTTCTCTGACCTGTGTGATACAGGAGGCCGGACAAGAGGATCACAGCAGTTCCTTCTGGCCTTGGCATCTCTGACTCCGGCCCAGTGAATCCAGCTGCTGGTCTCTGCGAACTGGTGGCAGGCTGTGCCCAGTTTTGAATGTGGATCCATCAGGAAACGGGCAGGAGAGAGCAGAAGCATGCAATCTTAAACCTGTCATGATCTGATGGTTTACAGTGCCGGCTAGCAGATTGTGGGCAGGGATCACTAGCCAAAATGTTGCTTCCCTTGCAAAGTCGGGTAGCTGCCTGGGGCTCCCTGGGCAATCCAGTACTCACTCAGTGACAGCATTCAACAGCTTGCTGCGATGGTAAAGGAGGATGTCTTGGAGAGGCAAAAACCAAAACATACAATGGTCATAGTGTAGCCTGGAGCAGCTGTGCCGGAAAATCCGTCAGCCCTTCAAGCGAAAGGCTGAACTTCTGCCAACCTGAGCGCTGCAGCCCTCCCCCACAGGAGCTGTTTGATCACTCGCTCTTTTCGCAGGCCAACGTCCCGTTGAAATCAACGAGAAGCTAACTGGAGCACACCCCCGGCTCATTGGTTATTGGTTCCCGAGGCCCCAGCCAAAATCAGGCCCCCATTGTGCTAGGTGGGGTGGCACATATGTAGAGCCGGAGACAATGCCTGCCATCTAAATAGACAAGGCGGAGAAGAAAGAGAAGAGTGGAAGCAGCATTATGCCCAGGGGAAACTGAGGCATGGAGAGACTAAGCGTACGCGAACACTTAAAATGCTACAGCAGCACCGCTGTGTGGTTCTTCGGTGTAGACATCACCTATGCCAATGGGAGGGCTTCTCCCATTGGCATAGTACCTGAGAGGCAGTCGTCAATGAAAATTTTTTTCTGTTGACCTCATACTGGCGACACACTCAGGGGGTTAGCTTGGCATAGCTATGACTTGCCAGGGTCACACAAGAAGCGCACGGTACAGCCAAGTAATTGAACCTCGACCTTTTGCCTCTCTCAGCACAGGACATTTGCCACAAGACCATTTTTAACTTTTGCTTTCGTGCCCTGCTCCCATGGCTTTTGTGTGGCTGTCCCAGTTTCCCTCCTGAAAAATCTCACTCCCTGGTCCTCCGAAATGACTCCGGAACTGATTTCCAATCTAGGGCCCTGAATCATCCGGCCTAGCCTAGCCCAGCCTTACTATTCTGGAGCGTGATGCGCCCGGCTCGTAGTATAGAAGAGGAGAGTCAGTGTACATGTGAGATTTCTAGGGACTGTCCAGGGAAGTAAGATTTTGATCACTGAGGCTGGTCAGACGAAAGGATTTGGAGAGGAAATCTGTGCACAAAATGTCCCCAACTTTGGAAATTTCAGGGGAAATTTAAAATTCCATCCAGGTCTCAGGTTGAAAAACATGAGGCGGTCGATGAATTTTTTTTTTATTTCAGTGTCTGACCAATTTGGACCATAGCTACAAATCTTAAAATCTGAAACCAATTGGGGAGAAAGAGAGCTCAGGGCTCGAGGGTGCTGCCCGGGATAACGTCGCTGGTTTCGTTAGCTAGACCTCCCCTCGCGTGGAATACACCTCTCGTCTTACCTGATCCAGCTGCCCCTCCCTCATCGTCCCTCCTCTGTGCCCTCTCTCCTTCCCCCACGCTTGGCTTCGTGCTCCTTTTCATGCCCCCTTTGTGCTTGGAACAGTCTCCCTCTGCCAGCCCCTCTCCATCCCCCCAGGCCCTTTGGCACACCCTTCCCAGGCGGGCCTGCTTCCGGGCGAGGTGCCTGCTTCAGATGGCAATCGGGAGCACGGCCTAGAGCTGGATTGAGGCAATCCACAGCCGTACACACACCCAGCAGCCCTGCCTCCGGGCCGTGGCCACGCCCATTCACCATGGCCTTGCTTCTCCTGCATCTTGGCCCCACATTTTCTTGTGGCAAAGGCCACCGGCACAAGAACTCTCTGCTGAGGGGGTCTCTACCAGACCCAGCCATTTCCTGGCTTCAGGTGGGCTGGAGTCTGTTCCAAAGGAGGAAGGATTCAGCCCTCACCTACCCGGTAACACGAATGGGGCATTTCACTTCTCTCTCGTAGTTACTGTTTCAGGCTCTCTGCAGACTCAGGTAGTGATACCCACTACCAAATCGGCTGCACTCGGGTTGTGCTTTCAAACATTTTCTTTGCAACCGGGAGAGCTAGAACAGAGGTCCTCAAACTGGGGGTCGTGGGCCGATTCCCGGGGGGGTGGCAAGCTCCCTGTGCCGCTGAAGTGCCGCTGAATAGATCGCGTCCGTTTTCGGCGGCATTTCAGGGGACATGCCACGTGCTTCAGAGCGTGCGCCGAAAAGCCACTGAAGTGAATGTTTCCGGTTTCGGCGGCTTTTCGGCGGACACTGTGAAACTCACAGCATGTCCCCTCGAAACGCTACCGAGAGCAGAAGAGTTCTATTCGGTGGCATTTCAGTGGACACATGGGTCGTGGCAGCCCACGGGACAGGCACAAAGGGCCGCCGCAACAAAAATGTTTGCAAACCGCTGAGCTAGAACCATTGTTCGGTTTTTAAGCGAAGGCCGGTTTTCTGATGCTGTCGTGTGGTTCCAGGAACTGGGAACCCGAGGCTGGTGCAATAGTCCAGTCCGGGTTGGAGTCAGAATCAAATCACATGAGTCAAATTCAGCTCCGAGTCACCTCGGTGTATATCAATTGATTCCAGTGGAGCTAGTCCAGAGTTACGGCAACACCGAGGGTAGCCGGATCGGCAGGTCGTGTTCGATGTATCGAGGATCGATTGATCGCGTCTCGCCTAGATGCGATGAATCGATCCCCGAACACGCTCCCTGTCGACACCGGAACTCCAGCTCCGCAAGAGGAGTAACGGAGTCGACGGGGGAGCCGCCGCGGTTGACCCGCCGCCGTGGGGACGGCCGGGTAAGTCAAACTAAGATACTTCGACCTCCGCTACACGAATAGCATAGCTGAAGTTGCTTATCTTAGTTCGAACCCCCCTGCTAGTGTAGCCCTGGCCAGCTGGTACCGTCAGCTGGTGTGTAGGAGAGAAGCAGATGAGGCTACAGTTCAGTATCATTGTATTCTGTGTCTGGGGCATAATAAAAGTTTGAGACCGTCTTGGACTGTCATCCACCTGCAGGGTGTGTTGGGAGGTACAGCAGCAGCTGTGCTCCCTGCGTCCAGCCTTGAGATGTTGGATTCGTGAATTCAAAAAAGGTCTTTGCATTGTCAGCGATTTCTTCCCAGGAGGGATCAGACCTCACTGCCAGAATAGCTAGAGGATTAGGATCAGAGGTGCCAAAGAGGAAACAGACAATTGAGCCTGCCCTGGGGGCACTCATCTGTTGTAAGAGGATCCTGGGGGGTGAGGGTTGGTCTCGGCAGCTGGCAATGGACGATCGGTGTCTTTCTACTCTAAGTCAGCAGGTCAGTCATAGATCAGGATAGTGATGAAGGAAATGTGTGACTCTCCTGTAGGAGCTGTGAGTCATTTAGACCTTGTCTACACATGGAAATGAATCCAGAATAAAGTAGAGTGTGATTCTAAAGCAGAGTAACTATCCCCGATTAACTCCATATGTAGGTGTAGTGAAGCGAGGACTCACCGGCGCGGCGCCACCTGCTGGTTGCCTTGGGAATTAGCTCTTCCAGCACTTGGAGTGCCCCCTGCTGGCCAGTGGCTTGCCTGCCGCTGACCCTCTGTCCCTCCTGGACTCTGGTGCCCCTTTTCCTTGGGGTGCTGTGCCCCGGAGTGCCCTCATGCTCTGGGTCCCCCTTCCCAGGGGAACCCACAACCCTCTAATCCCACCTTGCCTTAGAGGCTACTGCCGGTCTTTATCTAGCCCCCGCTCACTGGGCAGACTGCAGACTGCAGCTGTGGTTGCTACTCCCATCAGCCTAGCATGGCTGTTTTAACCCCTGTTCCTTAGGAGTGGGGCAGCCACCCCCCTACAGTAGGTGTCCTTATTCTGGAATGAGAATGCTTTATTCTGAATTAGCCGTGTGGAGTCAGATAACTTGGAATAAGGCTCCTGAACTGGAGCGTTCACACATGAAGTTAATCAGGAATAGCTACTCCAGAGTAGACAAAGAGTCCTATGGCACCTTAAAGACTAACTAAAGTATCGAAGCATAAGCTTTCGTGGGCTAATACCCACTTCCTCATCTAGATAAGCCCTTAGAACCCACATTAAACACAGTCACAAACTGATCAGAAAATTGACTTTTCCCCTAACAAAAGCCCCGAATGAATTAGCATTCACTGTAGTCCAAGGCAGAAGATGCAGGAATCCACCCATGTAGTAAACTATGTTCTGCTTTTATCTTTCCCCCTTATTTTTTGCAGGACATACAAAAGCTCATACATTTTGTTTTAGTTAAAATCGATTTATACTAAACCCAGGGTCGGATGATCTTCAGCTGACACCGCATATTGCACTCTAGGGCAGGTTGAAAGTTTTCCATCAGAACTGTTTTTGGATGAAAAATATGGGGGTTTTGACTAACATAAAGTTTTTACAGAAAGGGTGTGGTTTCCATGGGAAATTTTGACTTTTCATTGAAAAAGCTTTAGAAAATATTTCATTTTTTCTTGAGGAAAATTTTGACTCTGTGTAAAAACCAAACAAACAAAAAATGAAATGGTGATGTTTCGTCAAAAACCTGGTACCCAGACATTTGAATGATGATGTTTCATTGGAAAACGGAAACATTTCAGTTTTGGGGTTTCCAGTTTTTTGACCAAAAGTCTGCCGCCTCTACATTAAAAATCCCCATTTGCCGACGTGCTCCACTTAACGCTCATTCCCACTTTTTACAGCATTAAACAGGTGTCCATACAAATTTCCCCTCTTTTGAGAGGCAGTCACAGCCACCAAACCATTTGTCACCCTCAGCTCTCCCTGGGGTCTGGCAATTGTTTCCCATAACTCTTTCTAGGACTGATTAAAATGTACGACAATCCTGTGTTAGCTTTCAGGTCAGCGAACAGTTGTTCGGCTGCCTCTGGGAGCGGAGATGCCACAGTTTGGGGTCTTGGAACTACAGCTCCCTCCAGGACAGACAGATGAAGGATGTCCCAAAATTCCCTGCATTCCGCACAGAGGCGGCATCCCTTTGATTTTTAAGGTTGAAAAGTATTTACATCAAAAATAGTTGAATGGCATTTAAGGCCAGAAGAGATCATCTTCGGCTGACCTCTTGTACCACACAGGCCATTCAATTGCTGACAGTTACCTGTTGGTGACGTCCAAAGATTGTAGTTAGACCAAAGCACTACAGCCCTCAGAAGACTAAGGGTAGGGCTACGCTACCCGCCGGATCGCGTAGCTATTTGCGTAGCTGAAGTTGCATATCTTAGGTCGACGACCCCCACTCCACCCCCACCCCCACCCCCAGTGTAGACCAGGCCAAAGAGTATTGATTTGAATAGGGGCTACTCACAATGAATCAGGAAAGGATGCTCACAAGCACAGGAGTGCTGGATCATTCTTGCCTGGCCTGTCTGCTGTAGGTAAATACAGGGCTGGGCACAAGGCTGTTTTCCCATCCTGCGAGAATCTTCCAGATTTTTTTTAAAAAATCCCCAAATGAAACAGAGTCAAAATTTCAAAAATGATCATGAGCCAAGAAACCTAAAAACCCCTCACTCGATCAAGCAACATGTTTCATTTCGCTCATTTTGGAACGCTTCGTTCCCACTGCAATCTTTTTTCTTTCTTGAAACTTCTGTTTTCAGTATAAACGGAGTTAAATCTCGAAACCAAAAGTCATTTGGAAGAAAAAAAAACCTCTAAACTTTTCATTTCGAAAATGGCAAAATGGGACCATTCCGCAATTTTTTTTTATTCTTTTTCATTCTTTTTTATTTTTCCCCTTCAAAAATGTTCAAGGCGGGAGAGTCTAAGAAACCGGAGCTTGTTTTGCGAAGGGTTTCAACAGATCGGAATGTTTTGACAAAAACAAGTTTCATCCAAAACTTCCCAACTAGCTCTAAACAAAAATGTACCCACGGGGATTATTTCATCTGCAGTGGGAACTAAATCCAGTTGTGCCGCATTATGAAGGCCCACCCAGAGACCAACATGTAACACAAGAACAAAGAGACACTCAATGAGCCAAAGAGATGCCAATCTTCTGCAAAACCCTTCACCCAACTAAGACACCAGTTATTAACACTGGCACAGGGTAGTGTGGTAAAGGCAGTCGTGTACAGAGGGGCCAGTCTTGTTCGTTCAGGACTGGTAGTTTGGAAAAGCTGGCATCCCAAGAGGGCAGAGTTAAGGTTGTGGAGAGTGATCTGTGGTGTATAGTAGCAGGGGTGAATGGCAAGGTTAGTGTGTGCTTTGGGGCAAAAGAGTAGAAGGCATATGCTATTTACTGGCTTGAGTTCTCTGTTCTTTGCTTTTACGGCTTTGGGTCTCGCCTGTTCCATATGTAGCAGCCTTCCCTAGGAAAGTTTTATTGTGTTTTAGTTGTAGTAGTTATTCGGGGAGGACACACTTGTAATTACACTTTGTGGTGCAGATGGCCTGAAACACAGGCGACATGCTGGTATTAAAGTAGCTAATCTATGGACTTGCATTTCACACTATGCTGACACATTGGCAAGTGTCTGTGTAGGACTGCCCTCTGCTGGAGGGAATCAGAACTGCTCAACTTTGTTTCATACACCCTATACTGGTAGACGAGATTCTTCTGTTGTTTGGGTAGTAGGGTTTTGTGCCTTTGGAGCCTAGGATCAGAGTTCTAGCTTTGCTGATAGAGTCAATTTCCAACAGGTGTGAAGCAAAACCACCGCCATAAAGTCTTAGTTCTTACAGTAAATTGCCTTGGACATTTAGCCCAGCCAGTTTGATACACATTGGGCCAGATTTATTGCTGGTGTAGCTCCATTGGCTTCAGTAGAGTTACACCAGGGATGAATCTGGCCCATCACATCTATTTTGTATGTAGTACTAGCAAAAATACCCGGCGTTGCTCGGGGTATTTATAATTGGAAACTGGGATGTAAAAAGACTACAATGGTTTTTATTAATACAAATTTTGTTCAGAAGTCTCATTTTGTCTAAGTAATTTCATTCTCTTGCATTTAGATGTGGTTTCTCCGATACATTTTCGCTTTTTACGCAGCATAACGAATAGGGTCCTTTTTAAGAAAAAAACAGTGTATTTAATTATGTTTGCACTACACACAAGGGGGCCCTTGGATGGGGGGAGGGGGGAGAGAGCTGAGTGAGTGGGGGGGCCGTTGGAGGGGGGAGGGGGGAGAGAGCTGAGTGCGAGGGCCGTTGGAGGGGGGGAGGGGGCAGAGAGCTTAGCGAGTGCGGGGTCCGTTGGAGGGGGGAGGGGGGAGAGAGCTGAGCGAGTGGGGGGGCATCGGAGGGGGGAGGGGGGAGAGAGCTGAGCGAGTGCAGGGGCCCTTGGAGGGGGGGAGGGGGGAGAGAGCTGAGTGAGTGCGGGGGCCGTTGGAGGGGGGGAGGGGGTAGAGAGCTGAGCGAGTGTGGGGTCCGTTGGAGGGGGGTATTATTACATCATAACTATGTCACAGAGAACAGCAGGTGTTAACCTGCTGCCCAGCTGATGTTAATGGGCTTTAAAGAATTTCACGCCTAGGGGGTGTCAGAGGTGAGATTTGAAAAATTTTCAATTCTTACTCTGATTAGGACCCTAAAGCCTATAACCGTACCAAATTTCAAGTCTCTAGCTCAAACGGTGTGGAAGGAGTAAGGGAACATACACACACGCATACACCATTTGCCTTTTATATATATAGATATGGGGCATTTATTGGAGCCAGAGGTGAGAAATGTTTGTTTTGCCCGCATGGGTGAAGAAAGCTCCTTGAGTTAGCAGTGTTCTGCCTAGGGGACAGGGATAGCCAGATAGGTAGCAGGCCGGTTAACAGGTTAATTTCAGCCCCGTGTACAGCGACAATAAGGGGGCATGTCTTCAGATTCGCGGCCTCTATTGGTGTTAATGGTCTGTGTGAAAATCTGCTTCCTGGTGGTCGCAACCCACAGCTGCAATGCAGAGTACTGGTACCCCTCTACTGGTTTTGCTTTGTTTCTTTTTAAAGTCAGCCGACCGCGCGTGAAAGGCAACAGCCCAGAGGTGCACCTGTTACCCCGAGAACACATGCAGCATCTCTGCAAGCTAGGCCCGGGACGCTCTATTAAGAACAGCAATACCTAGCAGGTCTCATCTTTCGATCGCAAAGCGCTTTACAAACAAGGTCAGGACCATTCTCTGGGCATCATAGAGAGAAGTGGGCTGTCCAGGCTCACCCCGCAGCCATGCTCAGACTTGAACGCGGGTCTCCTGAGTAGGTAGCCAGGGCTAGAGCCACAAGGCTAGACTCCCATGCAGCTAGGCTAGGTTGCTACCTCATAGAGCCCAATCCCGACCTGAGGTGCACCCCTAAGGATGAGACAGGAGTTCAACCCCCACGACCTGTTCGGTCTTTGGCTTCTCTGTTGGTGCTGCACACAAAGGTGTGTTATTATTATGATAGCCCCTAAAGATCAGGGAATCAAGTCCCCCCCCGTACCCCATTGTACTAGAGATTGTGCAATGCATTACCCTGCCCCCATGGGGCCACTTTCATACAGTGCCTGGGGGCTGTCAATCCTGGATATTTCATGGCAAGGGAAAACTGATAAATCCACACGACCTCTGTGATCAGCTGAGATAGGTACCCCCCTTGTACAGCTCAGAACAATAGAGACATCAATCGAAAGTCAATCCCCTGGCCAGGTGAGGAGATGCCAAAGGAAACTGGCCTGTGAAATGCTGGATTTGGGGACAGGACCATGGGAGGACTTCTCAGAGGTGTAAGCTTTATTTGGGGGATGTGACAAGACTTTTTCATTGGCTCAGGACCCTGCTTCTGAGCAAGCACGCCTTGGAACCTCACTGCAATCAGAGAATGAACTCCAACACTGGAGCAAAGACTTGATAAGCAGTCCAGGTGAACCTTGAGGAGGAGGTAACAGGGAAGACAGATGCCTACACGGAAGAGAGGAAGGCTGGGCAAGTGGTCAGGATACAACTCGGTGCCCTTAGAGGTTGAATTCAAGACCATCCTGTGGCACAGACTTTCCATGTGACAGTGGGTGAGTCACTGAGATTCTCTGTGCCTCGGTTCTCAATCTGTAAAATGGGAATAGTCACGCACTCTTGTGTTGGAATCACCTTAGCGAGATTAAAGTGATCAGAATCTGGTCTCATGTTATTACTCCTCAGAAATCACGACTTTGATAAGCATTTTTGATAACTGTTTTCTTTAATGACTTTCAATTAGACTCCCTGTCCAGAATCTTTAATATGAAATTGCCTTGGTTTCTAGCCGGCAGGAGTAGGGAGGTGTGAAAGAGATGGGTTTCCCTCCTGGCCAGTCCCAGTAGCCAACTAAAGGCTGTTCAACCCGTCATTCAACAGGATGCCCACAGGGCATATTGCCCTTTAAATTCCCCCACCCCAATCCCTTAACTACAGACATGGGGAAATGTTGCTTCTCTTTCCAAGGATCTAGTCCATTGATTGAACATAGCACTGCCTTCTCTTGCTCCTCCCGTGGCAGGAGGGCACCCGGGGCTCATGCAAAGTCAGGCTGTGTTTGTTTAGATGGCTGGGTTTACAAAGCAGAATACAGTCAGCTGTCTTACCTGACAGCACCTCCAGGTGTTTGGATATAAATTCTGAACTGTAATTGACAGGGTTGCCTGGTGCTGAGACGGGGATCTAAGCAAGGGGGGCAGTGAGGGTAAAGTCCCAGTTTGCGTAGCGGTGTTTCAAAGCGTTCATGTCATCTTCCTGGTGTTTGGAAGGGAAGGGAGCTGCGTGTTCCCTCTTGTGACTCCTCTCCGGAGCCCAGTAAACTCCATCTCCTGTTTGGTTCCTGCAAAAGAGCCATAAAAAGTCAAAATAAAATAAAGAGAATCCATTCCCTCATAACCCTGATCGCTGCAAAACTCTCTCTGGAGACAGGACTTTACAAGGCCAATAAAGCAGAGGGACATCTGCATTAAAAGAAAAAGAATATCGTAACGAAGCATGGAGCGTGTGTTCTAGGAAATGGGGCCCAACACACAGCCTTTCGGGGTACTTACTCGTATCATCTTTCGAAGATAAGGGAGAAATCGCTGCATCAGCCAAGACAAAGACAAATCCACAGTGTCAGCCCAACCTTCACCTCCTTTTATGGTGCTTCTGATGGATCAGCCACTGAAAAAGTCAGACTTCAGAAACCAACGAGAGGATCTCAACAACTACAGGTCAGGCAGCAGTCTTGGTCATGTTTCCTCCTCTTGTCAGAGTCAGGAGTCAAGTGCTTGTGGAAAGGTCCCGGCTGTTCAAAGAGATGTTACTAACTGCATCGTGATCTAGACCGGAATTACTTTCACCTGAGGAGATCACTGTCCAGGCTTGCATCTTTCAGACACACGGTGCTGGTGATATTTTGTGGTTCTAGGCTTTGAACCAGTCCCCAAGATGTCATCCACTGCTTTTAACACAAAACCACTGTACTTCAGTCCTCCGCCGTGGTCCATAAGGGTACGTCTTCACTACCCGCCAAATTGGCGGGTTGTGATCGATCTGTTGGAGATCAATTTATCGCGTCTCCTCAAGATGTGATGAATCGATCACCAAAGGTGTTCCCGTCAACTCCAGAACTCCAGCTCGCCGAAAGGCAGAAGCTGGAGTCGAAGGGGGAGCCCGCTGCCGCCATGAGGACGGCAGGTAAGTTAACCTAAAATGCGCTGACTTCCGCTACCTTATTCACGTAGCTGAAGTTGCTTATCTTCGGTCGACCCCCTCCCCCTAGTGTAGATCAGCCCTAAGATGGCGTGCTCTGTATCACTGGAGAATATGTCCATGTTTATACAGAGAATAGGTTGCACGGGACAGACACGTGCCTGCAAAAGTGGACATGGCGTGAGACAACGAACGAGCGGGGCGCCAGGAGAGTGCGTCCACCGGCTTCAGTGGAAGATGCAGGCATTCAGGGATGGTATCATCAGCTGGTCCACACCCCACAGGCTTCGCCCAATTCCCTCTTTACCAAGCAGGGCCCAGATCCTCAGCTGATGTCAACCCGCCCTGCTCAGTTAGCACCACGGACGTTATGCCGGTTTACAACAGCTGACGCTGTTGGCCCCAGATCTAAATGCAAACACTAAGCAGCTCGGGAACAGGGAACCCCTCCAGCACTGCTGACATTGGTCCTTGGTGACGTAGGTGCTCCTGATACACGCCAGTGATCTCTGCTGCTGTAGAGCTCTGGGCAGTCTCTGTTCCAGCAAGAGACACCAGCCCTGAGCTGATGTACCAGTTCCCCTTCTCCACTGGGTCCTCCACCCAGCTGCTCCAACACAGCGCAGCAAAGGGCTCTGCTAGAACCGCACCAGGCTTGGGGGGCTCTTCAGGGGGAGGGATAGCTCGGTGGTTTGAGCATTGGTCTGCTAAACCCACGGTTGTGAGCTCAGTCCTTGAGGGGGCGACTTAGGGATATGGGGCAAAGCTCTGTTGGATGATTTAGTTGGGGATTGGTCCCGCTTTGAGCAGGGGGTTGGACTAGATGATCTCCTGTGGCCCCTTCCAGCTCTGATATTCTATGACCATCCCTGCAGCAGACCTTCTCAGGCTCCTCTGCACTGGATAGCTCACGACCTCTGGAACCAGCCCAGTCTCCGTGCTGCAGAAAGTCTGGCCCAGACCTGCATTCAGTGCACAAGACGGCAGCATTTCCAACTGCTGAGCACCTGAGCTGAAATCAGGGGAGACACTGCCTTGGCCCCAGTGAGCTTAACCTTGGTCAGGCACTTAACCTTACCCCAGGTGACATTTCTGCACCCCTGGGCTTCACCCTCATTGGCTAGCCTGTTTCACCTTCATAGCCAATGAGGGTGAAGCCCAGGGGTGTATCCTGGATGCCACATGCTCACGCTGATCGGATCCACCTCTAGGTTTGTTTGGCTTTTGTAATTACCAGCACAAATTGGTTATCTTCCCCCCCCCCCCCCCCGTGCTCCAGGAAAACAATTCGCCGTGGTCCGGACAGCACGTCCCCCGCAGCCCCCGGTATCGGTAAAATAAACCCTCGCAGCTTTTTAAACCTTTACCGGGATCCTATTTGCTTTTGGCTCTTTTTTTGACCAGCCGCCAGGGCAGGCTCACAGAAAAGGATAGTTTGAGTTCTGAAAATGAGTCCCATAAACAAGGATGAATATGACCTCTCCGCTGAGACTTGGGGTTTACTTTAGTGGCTGGGAGATCGGCCAATGAAATGGAAATACCAGAAACCATTATCATAATTACCCCGGGGCCTCCTCTGGGGGAAAGGAAAACCTTTTTCGTTTACAGGCTCTGGATAGAATCACTATCTCGCCCTCTTCCTGCTGTGCCTTCCTGCAGTTTGCTCACCCCGAAATGAGTCCTCCATCCTTCCCTGCAAGCAAAACGTGTTGGCAAAAGGAGGTGATGGGAAGCCGATAGGTGAAAACTGTTGACGGGGAAAAAAATACCAGCCCATGCCATCTTGATTGCAAGCCCTGCAAGCTGCCCAGCTCTGTCCCCTCCTCCACTACCCCGAGTCGTCCTTGGCTTTGCTCTCATCTTGAATGCAGGGGGCTAAGAGTGTTTTTGCCAGGGGGAGGGAAGTGCAAACGTTAGTCCCTAAACTGGCCTGGTTAACTCATATTGTCCTCTGCGGTTGCCTTAACTCGGCCAAGCTCCCGAGGTCCGCAGGGCTGGTGCTGGACTCCTGCAAAGCTCTCGGCACCGCGCCAGTGCCCGGTTCTGCAAACCTCCGCTCGCATCCCGGCCACGTGCCTTTTAATGCCGTCGCACCTGGGGTGCACCCCTTGTGTGGGCAGGCGCCGCTGCTCCTTGCAGCCATGCGGTTTACCCCTACCAGGAGCTGAATCCCGAAAGGCACGGCGCCCATGCCGATCACAGGCCGCCTGGCTGGATCTCTGGATGGCTTCTTAAGGCTATTCAGTGTATGTTCACCGCTGGCGAGTGTCTCGTGCCACAGAAGCTTTTGGCTGCCAAGAACAGTGCGAATCGTGGTGTATTACGGTTTATCCCTTTGCTCCTGGGGGGTTGCACTGGGGCAACTGTGCCAGGAGATAGCGGTCCCCGAGTGGGTATGGTTGGCATTTCTCAGTCTAGACAAGGTGAGGAGCTTGGGGCCTTTCCTTTCTTCTTCTTCGCGTATGCGCAACTTGCCACAGGTGGCAGGTGACCTGGATTCATCACCAAATTAAAACGCAGAGGTTTTTAAGGCCTGGCTTGACAAAGCCCGGGAGATGATTTGGTTGGGGATTGATCCTGCTTTGAGCAGGGGTTTGGACTGGATGACCTCCTGAGGTCCCTTCCAACCCTGATATTCTATGATTGTATGAAATTTGGTTCACTGGTTGGATCATTAGCTTCCCCGGGCCGGGCCGGGTACTGACGGGGAGTGCAACGTGAGCGTTGATCCATGCCCCTCGTCTTTCCTTTGAAGCCCTGAGGCACAACTGTAGGTGCAAAGTAGCGAGTGCTGAAGAGCATAATCTAGATGCAGGTGCGTGAAAAGGAGAGTCGTTTATGATCGGATGAATGCATCTACTGCAGCAGGAGGTGGTGTGGCCTAGCAGACAGCATGCTAATGTGTGACTCAGGAAACTTCGGTTCTAGTCCTAGCTTTGACCTGCTCAGTAACCTTGGATTTGCTCTGGGCCTCAGTTTCACTGTTGTATAAAGAAGATCATGATACTCACCTGGGTTGTGAAAGCTGCTGATGAAAAGAACTAAATACTATTATGTGTATATGAGGGTCATAGAATATCAGGGTTGGAAGGGACCTCAGGAGGAATCTAGTCCAACCCCCTGCTCAAAGCAGGACCAGTCCTCAACTAAATCATCCCAGCCAGGGCTTTGTCAAGCCTGACCTTAAAAACCTCTAAGGAAGGAGATTCCAGTACCTATGTAGGTAACCCATTCCAGTGCTTCACCACACTCTTAGTGAAAAAGTTTTTCCTAATATCCAATCTAAACCTCCCCCACTGCCACTTGAGACCATTACTCCTTGTCCTGTCATCTGGTACCACTGAGAACAGTCTAGATCCATCCTCTTTAGAACCCCCTTTCAAGTAGTTGAAAGCAGCTATCAAATCCCCCCTCAGTCTTCTCTTCTGTAGACCAAACAATCCCAGTTCCCTCAGCCTCTCCTCATAAGTCATGCGCTCCAAGCCCCTAATCATTTTTGTTGCCCTTCTCTGGACTCTTTCCAGTTTTTCCACATCCTTCTTGTAGTGTGGACCCCAGAACTGGACACAGTACTCCAGATGAGGCCTCACCAATGTTGAATAGAGGGGAACAATCACGTCCCTCGATCTGCTGGCAATGCCCTTACTTATACAACCCAAAATGCCATTAGCCTTCTTGGCAACAAGGGCACACTGTTGACTCGTATCCAGCTTCTCATCCACTGTAACCCCTCGGTCCTTTTCTGCAGAACTGCTGCCTAACCATTCGGTCCCTAGTCTGTAGCAGTGCATGGGATTCTTCCATCCTAAGTGCAGGACTCTGCACTTGTCCTTGTTGAACCTCATCAAATTTCTTTTGGCCCAATCCTCTAATTTGTCTAGGTCCCTCTGTATACTACCCCTACCCTCCAGCGTATCTGCCACTCCTCCCGGTTTAGGGTCCTAATGTGACAGCTTCATGTATTGGGCCTCCCCATCTGTGCCTGCTCCACAGAGGATGCGAGTTTGCCACAAACTGAGCTCAGCCTGGAATGCTGTATGTTTTCAGCCCTGGAGGTGCCCAGTTCGGTCCTAGAGCTGTGATAGCAGCAGCAGTGATAGCAGTGAGTGAATGTGACTCTGAGGTTGGGTCATTGCTACCCACAGGAAATGCCCTGTGTGTGACCGGCCGCTAGTCTGCCGTTAAACTCGCTGCCTGTGCCCCTCTTCTGAAAGGCCAAGCGACGGGGAGAAGGCCATGTATCTCCAGTGACTGCACTGGCTTACGGCTGGGGAACTGAGGCACAGAGCATGCCAGCAGGATTCTTGGCGGGGGCACCCAAAGGCCAAGGGTACCCAGCATGACGCTCCTGGGGCCTGTTTCTTGGAGGTACCCTCAGGTGCGGCCGGGATTGCTCGGCCTCTCCAAAAATCAGGCTCAGGGCTCTCCGGCTGGGCCGCCGGGATGGAGGCCACTCAAAGCTGGCGGCCGCTTGGCCCGGGCTGTGACTTGCCGTGCCTTTACACAGCCCCCTGAAAGAGGTCATGAGGCATCCCCATCCTGATCCCCCGCCTGCTCCTGCCCCTCCGGGACCTGCGCCTCTCCTGCCCCCTGCTGTTCTAATGACTCTTGTTCGCTCCCCTCATCCCAAGTCAGAAGGCTTGCTGGAGACAGCCCTTCTGGGGCTTGCACACGGAGGCGAAGGATACGCTGGTTTCCGGGATGCATCGGCACAGGCGTCTGGCTGAATGGCAGGCGGATCATCTTTGGTTTTGCTCACCTGAAAGTGCGCACTGGGATGCCGGGTGCAGCCGGCTCCCCGGATTCCAATCACAGCTCCGCTCCGCACTCTGGCGGCAGGGCCCAACGGGAAGGGGCTACTCCAGGTAACCAGGATCCTGCAGGCTGGGCTGGGTCAGGCTTTGCGACGGGAACCCAGCCTCCCGTGTGCAAAGTTTCCGGGCTCGGTTTCCTGAGCCCACCGGATTTCAGGGCCAGGGCTTGGCTGCCCGGCTGTCAATGTTTGTTCTTGGATTTCGGATGGGATGTTGATTGAGGCAGGTGCCATGTGGCCCAGGGCCTGCCTGAGGAAGTTGGAATAGCACAGCGTGAAGGGGGGCAGATTGTGGGATTTAAAGGGGCAGGAGTCCTCTATATTTTTAACTCCATCGGTATTTTGAAGCATGGGGGGTGGGAGGAGTTGGAGGCTGGAATCCCAGCTCAGCTGTTCCCTGGTGTTATATTTATCTGCGTTCCTGTATTTAAGTATTAGTCAATGGGATTTTTTTTTAATAGCTGCGTCCCTCTGTGCTGCCGACTTTGGCAGACTGCCCTAGAAATCCCGCCCTTTCCGTGTGTGTGTGTGTGTGTGTGTGTGTGTGTGTGTGTGTGTGTGTGTGTGTGTCTAGCTCTCCGCGGTCTCCCCGCTAGCTCCTGAGACGGTTGCACGTGGCGTCTCAGAATGGATCAACGGGGATTCTAATTATGGAGCAAGAATAAATATAGCGAGGAAGCTGCAGGTGCCTGGGATAACAATCTAATAGACTGTAAAGCAGGCATGGTGGATGGGCTGGTGTTAGTCTGCCAGACGGGATCAGAACTGCTCAAGCATGTGTCCTCCACCCCATACTTTTAAAAAGGGATTTTTCAAAGCAGCCTAGTCTATCCAAGGCACTTACATAGCCCCTGGTACTGCAGCATCTCACAAGCTTTAATGTACTTACACTCACAGCTCCCCTGTAAGGCCGGGCTATGTTATTATTCCTCTTGTACAGATGGGAAACTGAGGCACAGAGAGGCTAAGTGACTTGACCAAGGTCTCACAGGCAGTTTGTGGTAGGGGAGGGACTTGAACCCAGACTTCCCACGTCCTAAGCCAATAAACAGCCCCTGAAAAGCACAGGTGCTCCTTTGGCTCCTTCCAAAATCCCCCCCTGAGCTGATTTGTCTGTAAGTCACTGATCCTCTTGCTCCCATCCCTGGGTAGGATGTATGTGATACAATGGCTTTGCACGCTGTGTGGTGTGCGGGTGAATGCGGATCCTCGGGCCGTACACTCCTCGCACGCTTCACCAGCCGAGACCCCTCTTAAGCTCACTTGTGTTACTTCCACCTCGTCTGCCTTTCTGCTGCCAGGAAAATCGGAGGCTCTGAACGCTGCTGGGCTGCTTGAGGGAAAGGGACTGGACTGGCAATGGGGGGGGGCACGGGCTCAGCCCCCTGATCCTCTTCCTCTCCCCCAGGCACTTCCCCTGGGTATGAGTGGCCCAGGGAGCCCAGGCAGCTGTGGGGAGCTGAGGACCCTGCACCTGATGGGGGGAGGGGAAGGGCAAGAGCAGTCCCTGATCCCCAGGCCACCCACCCAGGGCAGGGGGAGGGTCTGCTTCCTCCCACAGCTGCCCAGTGGCGGTTCTCGTCACAACCTGGCTGTGGCTCGTCAGCCCTGCCCCCAGGCCAGCATGGAAGCTGGAGCTGGGTTGGGGTAAGAGCCACGCGGGCAGCTGTGGGGAACCGCAGACCCTTCACCTGCCCTGGGCGGGAGGCCTGGGGGTGGGGGCAGGGATATGGGCTGGGGACGGTTCTCCCCCCGCCACCCCAGGCAAGTGGAGGGGCCCAGGCTCCCTGGCCCCGCTTCAGCTTCCAGCTTGGCCAGGGGCGAGGGGCTCCGGAGGAAGAGAAGGGGAAGGAGCAGGGCCACAGAGGCGGCAGGGCTTCCCCCCCCCCCCCCCCAGTCCCAAGTATTAGGAAGACTCCATCGCCCCTGACTGGCAAGCAGTTAAGCTCAATTAGGAAAATTAACCCTGATGTCCTATAAAAAGGAAATTTAGCCCGGTACATGTAATACCGCTGCCTACAAGCCCACGGGCTGGGCGGGAGACGGGTTTGTCAAGCTGATCCTATAGACATTAGCTGATATGAAATGAGATGGACAGAACCGTATCACATCAGTTTAACCTCTGGAGACAGACCAGCCAGCACACAGCTGCAGGCTTTGGCACATGTGCTAGATTCCGGGTGGAAGGAGAGGCCCACTGCAGAAGCTCACATAAGAATTTATCTAGTTCTTTTTTGAACCCTATTACGGTCTTGGCCTTCAGAACATCCTCTGGCAAGGAGTTCCACAGGTTGACGGTGCACTGTGTGAAGAAACCCTTCCTTTTATTTGTTTTAAATCTGCTGCCTATTAAGTTCATTAACTAAGATGCTTGGTGCTGGAATGGGTCACCTAGGAGGTTGATACTGGAGGTTGGAAGAACAGGTTGGACAAAGAATGATGAGGGATGGTCTAGGTTTACTTGGTCCTGCCTCAGTGCAGGGAGATCAGTTAGAAGCCTCTTTGAGGTCTCTTCGAGCTCTATGTTTCTGTGATTCCGTGTTTTTCAACTGTGCCGATCCGTGGTGGACTCCTCCTTAAGTGAAGCTAAAGCCGGGTGCTTTGCTCTTTCCTCTCAGCCCCTCGCACAGAGATTGGCCCGCACAGCCCAATATTAGTTAGCCACGTTGGCCATCTCTGCTCACTACTTGAATTTCCACTAGGGCTGGGCCAGCGCACCGGAGCGAGCTAGGTCAAAGCTACCTCGGGTCTGACTACCCAGGCTGCAGTGTAGACAAATACACCCTAACTTCCCAAGCGGCTCTGGAGCAGAGCAGAGAAGGGACTGCTGCTTGGTTCCTCCCCAGCTCGGCTCTCGGGGGGAAGTGCTGGATTGGACTTGCCAGCGGGCCTGGCTGCCTCTCTCAATGACACGCTGTCGCTCACATCCCAATTAGGGGTTGGGTGCAAATCAGGGGGGAAACGCCGCGGGCGGTGTTATTGCAGGAGGCCAGGCCCGTGGTCCTGAGGGTCCCTTCTGGCCTTGCAGTCTTGCCCCGGGGAGGAAGGAAACGACTCCCCCTCTGTTGAGGGCCCAGCCCGCTGGAGAAGATGGGGGCAAGGACGCAGGACTCCGAGCACTTGCTTGCTGCCGGGAGAAGGCCCTGCTCTCTGACCCCCAGTGAGAGCTGTGAGGGGAGCGGGACGAGGGCGGATCCCTCTGGGAGGCTCTGTTGTGGGGCGCCGGGGATGCACAGAGCGTCAGGGCCCGGTTTGAGCCGGGTGCTCCGTCTCCGGCCGCTGACGTCCCCTGTGCCTCTGTCTCCCTGCAGGTGGATGCGGACGATGTCATCACCAAAGAGGAGCAGATCTTCCTGCTGGTAAAAGCCAAGGCCAAGTGCGAGCGCCACCTGAAAGTCAAGGGGTCCGGTGAGTGTCCGCCGTGGCGGCTGGGCGTGGGAGCCGAGCCCCGGCACGAGCGGGGCGACCGGGCCTGGCTTGGAGCCGCGTCTCTTTTCCACACGCTTTCTATTTCAGGCTGCTAACCACTGCCAGATGGCGGGGGGGGAGGAAAGGGGGGGAGAAAACACTCTCATGTGAGTGACGACATCCAGCGCCGGCCTGGAGTTCACAGCTGTGAATTCTTGGAGCCGCAGCCGCGTGTCGAGGCAGCGTCCCACCCAGCCAGCCCTACACACGCTTCCTGGCCCCCCATCGCGCTCCCACCGCACGTGGGGTATGGAGGAACTACCCCCCCATATCACACAAATAGACACGCCTCCCCCCCACACACACACACACACCTTGCAGTGCCACAAACCCACAGACCCAAGATCACTGGCTGGTAAACGCCTTCGACACCTGACAGCAAGGAGTGGTTCAGGAGCAGGTGTTTCTAACCGAGGAGGAGGGATAGCTCAGTGGCTTACACATAGGCCTGCTAAACCCAGGGTTGTGACTTCAATCCCTCAGGGGACCATTTAGGGGTGCTGGGCAAAAAGCTGGTGGATGATTTAATTGGGGATTGGCCCTGCTTTGCTCAGGGGGTTGGACTATCTCCTGAGGTGCCTTCTAGCCCTGCTATTCTATGAGCTGGCCTTCTGGATATCCCCAGGAGGCAGAAAAATCCAGCTCCCTGTTTATTTCAGGCCTCCACCTTTCCATCAGCAAACCCCCCATTCTCTGTACCTCCTAGTTCTGTTCCCCCTGCTGCCCAGTTAACACCTTGTTAAACCCACACACCTGCTGGCCCTTACATGGGGTAGAATCTCAACGCACGGCATTGCTATTTGAAGGTTATTGCAGCTGACTTTTAACCTCCTACCATGAGATCCCCGCCCTGTCCATGGACTTCCCATTGCCCAGCCCTCGCTGTCTAACCCCCATCAGCCTGTTGCGCTGACCGGTACTGTCTCATTGTTTCCTTGTAGTCTCCCACCTGTCTGCAGCCACCTGTTGCCTCTTGTCTTAGGTTGTCAGCTCTCTGGGGAAGGGACTGTCTTTGTGGTGTGTTTGGACGGTGCCTAGCTCAGCACTAGGGCTCCACGGTGCCATGGTAATACAAGTAACAGTGATAACAATTAATACCGTGTTTCCCCGAAAATAAGACAGCGTCTTATATTAATTTTTGCTCCCAAAGATGCACTAGGTCTTATTTTCAGGGGATGTCTTATTTTTCCATGAAGAAGAATACGGTACACATTTATTGTTGAACAAAAAGGGAGGTCTTATTTTCGGGGGGTGCCTTATATTACAGCGAGAGGCAAAACTGGAAGTAGGTCTTATTTTCGGGGGATGTCTTACTTTCGGGGAAACAGGGTAATGAGTAAATAAGACAGCCTTGCCCTCCAAACGTCTAGAAAAAGAGTTTCCAACAGACAGGTTTTTGCAGTCTACAGATGACTTTACTGGAAAACACCTGCCAATCTAGACGAGTGCCCAGTCAGAGCAGATGTGACCAGCGAGAGCTCCCTTTGCCGGCTCGAGAAGGGTCTGGTCAGATGGAGGGGTTTAGGCCCTTGGACTCAAAGGCCGGAGCCTCCATTCTGTTCGCACAAAGGAAAGGAACAGCTTGGCCACGGCGGCCTAAGCAGAGCTCTGCGAACGCAGCAGGTTTGTCGGCTCCGTCTCGTCTTCATTGTCTGGGTCCAGTTTGCAGCAGTGCGGCCCAGGTTGCACATTCTCCATCGAGGGCGCTTGACGGCTGGATGGAGACGCTCAGTCTTTGACCTGCTACTTCAGAGGCTCAAAGCACGAGCGGCGCACAGTTCTCTGGAGTCTGATTAGTCAAAGGCCCCCTGAAACATGCAGCCAAGCAGGAGGTTGGTGACCTGGGGGTGGGGCCCGACCTGCAGCCTCGTTTGTAACTTAGCCCTGTTGTCTTTTCAATCAGCCGCCCTTCATAGCATAAGACCGGCCACACTGGGGCTGGTGGGGCGGGGGTGTGTGTGATGGGGTCATGCTGAGATGGGAATGCTGACAGCACAGGGTCTGGGGGGGCAGCGTATGCGCCCTGGGGCTGAGATGGGGACTCTGAACATGGGGCACTCGCTTAGGCAAGTGGGAATACTGATGAGAGATGGACCTGAGCTGAGCAGTTCCGCTGGAAGCTACGAACCCCTGGGAAGTTTGAAGGTGTTGAGATATAGGGGTTTGGTCTGTCTATTGCCAAAGCAGAGACAAGCATCACAGTCCTGATCTGCAGCCCAAGTTCCCTGTAGTTTGGTCATGGTGGGGTGTTGTTTGGCCCTCAGATTTTGACTGGGTCTCATCACTGATATCTGCCCCATTATCTTCAAGACACTTGAGCTCAGTCTACACTTAATACCTAAACCGGTATTCGGGGGAGGGGGAGGTGAAAAAATCACACCCCTTCACCAATGTAGCTATGGCAGCAAATCCCGCAGTGTAGACGCAGCTTTGCTAACAGAAGAGTGTAGATGTTGTTTGGAGAGGTGGCGTTCAAAGGCGGGTAGGAAAACAGTCCGTGTGTGCTGTGTCTATGCTAGGGGGCTATGCTGGCATAGGATCTGTAGTGTAGACATAGCCTACTGTTTGGAATCTTTTTCCCCTTTGTCACTAACTGGAAATCATCAAGGGGAACAAAGAAGCTGGCGAGAGCTGTGAAGTCTGCACAGCTGCTTAGAAATTGCCCTGAACGAAAGGACCGAGAGCAAGGTTTGGAGGGGAGGGTTTCTGTGCACAGGCTTTTCTAAGCGGGCACAGCTCAGTCCCGGAGACGTCATGGAGACGCACAGCGAAGAACTGGCTCTCTGATTGGAAAGTGTGATCCTGTCCACGCATGGATTTCATTAGCCCTTCCCCGGGAGAGATAAGCATCTTGAAGCGGGACCCACGCTTCGCAAGCACGACCCTTGGAAAGCTGAAGCGGCTCGTTCTTTGGTCTGTGCCATTTGGCAGTTTCTCCTTCCCCTTTCTGGTTTTATTGACTCGTCTCTATTAAATCCACATCGGCGTCCCTTCTCCAGCCTGCGTGACTAGGGACATGTGTAAGTGTTCTTTGCAAAACAGGACGCAGCCAAGGAGTGACCGGTTCCAGGGCAGCTCCTCTCAAAGAACTTGCCTTGTGTTTCTCATCCCTTCTCTGCGGTGGCCGAAGGCGGGCGAGCAGCAAGTGGGTATGTTAGTGGAGGCACAAGGACATAGGGTATGTGGCTACGTATCTCTCGCTCAGCCCCTTCCATGCTTTACCATCTCTGGCTTCCTTCCTATGCCAGGAAGGACCTTTGTGTGGTCTTAGTCCCTAATGGTGGCCTAAGCAAATTGATTAGAGACCCTGAAACGAGGATTCAGGGATCTAGGGAAAGGGCCACATCACCATGGCCTTAAATGAGGTTGAGGGAAGAACATGGACTCGTAGACTTTAAGGCCAGCGGCTTCCCATCCCGATGAGAAGGGGAAAGCTCAAAAGGGGTTCCAAGGAGATGTTGGTGAATGCCATGGAGAAAGGGAAGAAAGGTGCTGCTCTACTTCTGACCCCCTGCCGGCTGGATCTCGGCATCCCTGCTATGAAGAGCCAGCCAGGGCCTTTCCGTTTGCTTTGGTGCATTAGACGCATTCCCTGGGGTTTGCTTTCTTACCGGAGGGCCCTGTGCCTCCCACAAGCCATGGCTGCAATCGGAGGACATAGGATCTGTAGTGTAGACATAGAAGGACAGCCTGCCGCTGAGGCATTCTGTCTCTGAGGCACAGCGCCTCGGGGGGACCCGGAGAGAGCATACAGGTTCCACATAGGGTGACCAACTGTCCCAATTCTATGGGGTGGTCCTGATATTTGGGGTCTTTTTCTTATATAGGCGCCTATTACTCCCCACCCCCGTCCCGATTTTTCACACTTGCTGTCTGGTCGCCCCACGGATGCTCCTCACGTGGAGCGGTGCTACCCTGTCTACACAGAACTTACACTGCTTTAAATGAATTTAGTTGAGCCCTTGTGGACAGATGTAAGTCAGTTTAAATCTTAAACCTGAAGCCCGGCTTACAGGTAAACCAGGTGTAAACAAGAATGGCGCTACAGAGACAATACCAGCACAGCTAGGGCAGCATAGCTCCCTAGTGTAGGCACAGCTGCGTCAGCTGAAGGGTTTTCTTGCACCATGTCGGAACCTCACTTCCCCGCAGGGACCTAGTGAGAGCCAATGAAAGTATTATTACCATCGACATGGCTGTACCCACACGGAGGGGGCTAGGTTGGTGTCACTGCGTTACGGGGTCCACTCACTCCTAGGGCGTCCCTCCAGCCTGCTCTGGGGGTTAGCTCCTCCCAGGCAGGGGCTGCCTTCTGTTCCTTCTTCAGGACTTGCCCCTCCAGCCCGGTCACTTTGTGTGTTTTCTCCCTTCCAGGGTATCAAAGTCTCTTCTAACAAACTTCTTCAGTCTTCCCATTCCCTGCCCAGCCGGTGCCACCTCCCCACTGGCTACTTTGGGTTCCAGCTCGGGGACCCTCTAGTCAGCAGCCAAAGTCTGCACCCTCCTGAGCCTTGTTGCCTTTTCCCTGAGCCTTTCCTTACCTCCCGGTTCTCCCCGCATCTCTGGGTTTCTCACCCTCACAGCTCCCTCCTCCCAGCTTACTTCCCTCTCTGCTCTCCGCTTCCTGCCTTTATAAACCCAGCCCACCTCGTTCCTCCTCAGCGGGGCTCCCTCATTCAGTCAGGCGATTACTTAGCCACTTGATTCCCCTCAGATGGGGCCTGTCTGGTTAACTGCCCCCCAGACTTAGCCTATATTAACCCCTTCAGGGCATGTGTGGGGTGAACACCCCCTCTCACTGTGTCAGGATGTGGGTTTATGCTGAGGTAACTTTTCAGTGTAGGCCAGGCCTAAGAGTGTCTACCTACGAAGGCCTGTCGACACGGAAACAGTATGTCACCCCAGCGATGTCACTGAGGGGTGTGAAAAATCCAACCCCCTGAGCCATGGAGTTAAACTGACTTAATTCCCCATCGACCAAGCTACCGCCTCACAGAGAGCTGGATTACTTATGCCAATGGGAGAACCCCTCCCCATCACTGTCTGTAGTATCTATACTGGAGCACTTCAAGCGTAGACAAGCCCAACGTGGCACTGTCTTAGCTAAACTGGTTTAACGTGACATCTTTAGGCCTTGTCTACACCAGAGAGGTGCACCGGTTTAACGGAAGATGGATATTTAAACCGATTTAGTGAAACCAGTGCCCATCTCCATGGAGATGCTTTAAAGTGGCTTGTTTCAGTTTAGCGTATGTCAGCTGGAAACAGGTTTAAGATAGATCAGTCTTGAACTGGTGTAGACGCATCCGCCCAGCCTTTTGGGCAAGTTTAATTCAATTTAAACTTTATTTAATTCAGTGTAATTTAACTCACCTGTGTAGACAAGGCCTCAATTACACTAGTGCACCTCTCTGTGTAGACCACGAGAAACATTTTCAAAGACACCCACGTGACTTGGGAGCCTAAGTCCCATTGGCTTACGATGAGGCTGTGGACATGTCTACACTTTAGTGGCTACACCCGCAGTTACTGTGTTGCAGCCATGTTGCTGTAGTGACCTAGTGTAGACGCGGCCTACATCGACAGGAACTGTTTTTCCATTCATGTAGTTAGTTCACCTCTCCGAGAGGCAGGAGCAAGGCGCTTGTCTACATGCACCGCACTGAAGTGGCACATTAGTGCCATTGTTACTATGCCGATGGTAGTTAATCCATCTCCAAGAGAGGTGGTAGCTGTGACGACAGGAGAAGCTGTTTTGTCAACAGCGCTGTCTACCTCAGGGTCAGTAAAACTGTGGCACTCAGGGGGGTGCATTTTTCACGTTACGCCGATGTAAGTTTCCAGTGTATATCTGGCCCCACTAGTCCATTGACCCAACCACGTCTATGCTGAAGGTTAGGTCAACTGATCTATGTCACAGCGTGCAAAATTTTTCACAGCCCTTAGTGACATTGCTTAGGGTAAACCAGGCCTTACTCTGATAAGTGCCGAAGGCTGGGGCACATTGAGAATTTACACTGGCCTAGCGACGTCTCTGAGGGCTCGTCTACACTACGACGCGGGGTCGGTCTAAGATACGCAACTTCAGCTACATGAATAGCGTAGCTGAAGTCGACGTACTTAGATCTACTCACTGCGGCGTCATCACTGGGGTAAATCGACAGATGACGCTCCCCCGTCGACGCCTCTCGCGCTTTTCATTCGGGTGGAGTACCGGAGTCGACGGGAGAGCGCTCAGCGGTCAATTTATCGCGTCTAGACTGGCTGCGGCTTGGACGGCAGGGCTTGGCCAGGGGCTGCGATAGTCAGGGGTGGCTCTAGCTAGTGCAGTTGGGGTGGCTCGGGCCACAGGAGGGCTCGGGGCTCCTGCCGCAGTGGGGAAGAGAGCCTCAGGGGGCAGGGCCTCAGGTGGAAGGGGTGAGGCCAGCAGGCTGGGCTCACCAAAGGCAGGGTTCACACGCGGCTCAAGGTTTCATCGGTTTATAAACCAGTTTCAGGCTGAATTGGGGTGATGCTGACTATGGACAGAGTCTAAGCAGAGGTGTGGGATTATTCCCAGTGTGTTTCCACGCGGCTCTTCTCTGCGGGTATGTTTCTTATGCACAGTTCTTGGCTTGGACATCAAGGGAGGAAGACCCAGCAAACAAACAGAAAGGGGGGGGAAAAGCCCATACAACCAGCCCCACAAATATGCAGCTTGCTTTCTTTTTCAGTTTCAATTTTTTTTTTAATTTACCCTCCAGATGAAAGCCATTCAGTCGGAACAGGAAACCCTTCACATTTCTTTTATATGTACATAAATATTATATTTCTGCAATGGTGGCTAAGCCGATGCCACCCCAAAGGCAAACCTGGACGAGGATGAAGTGAAATCCCCAGCTACGAGTCATCAAACTCCCCCCTCTCCCCCCATGAATTAGAAGCCTGTCTTGCCCTGGGTTGGAAAACCAGAAGGGACATTTTGCAGAGGGAGCGAGATTTTAACACAAGCCTGTAATTAGCGGAGGCCCGTGGTGATCCCGGCGTGCTAGGTGTTGCAGTTTGCCTTGCAATGGTTTGGTGTTTTTTTTTAATAAATAAGCCTCTTATTTGCTAGGGAGATGGGGTTATTTTTAGTCAGGAAACCATGGCTGTTTATCCAAGGTATGTGTGTTGGCTGCCTGAATTACAGCTCCATTGTCCCTAAAGGCCCCCTTCCCATATCCAGGCTTTCTTAGCAATGAAACGACACAGAGCTGTGGCTTTTCTACCACGCGGGCTCAATCCTGCCGGGTGCAGGGCGAGATGCTGAGAGCCCTCAACTCCCCTTTGGGGCAATGGGAGATGCGGGCTCCCAGCATCGCTCACGATCAGGCCTAAGAACCACAGATTTAAATGTCCTGCCAACTTTTATTTATCCCTCCTCTCGGTCGCATTTATCCCAGCCAATTTCATCCTCCATGATCTTCGCATGGGAGGGCCTTGATCCAATGACCTCTAGAAGTCAATGCAAAGACCTTCCTTTGGCTCCCAGGTAGTAAGGGAAGCTTCACAAAGTTAACCTCCCCCAGCAGAACAACAAAGGCACATTGAGATACCCAGGTTATTGTTCTAGGTAGGGGGCAGGTTGGTGAAGGATCCGTTTGCTGCATTCACTTGGCGTTGCTCATCCGTACTCAGATCACAAACTCTTTGGGGCCGGGGCCATCTGTTTGTTCTGTATTCATACAGTGCCTAGCACCCAGGGGTCCTGAACCAGGACTCACCCTGTATGCTACTGTAGTGATAATAATCATGAAGCAATTAAACTCAGGTGATAAGACATCAGAAAAAGGACTTGCCAGGAGAAAACATCAGGTAGATAAGAGTTACGGGCAGCTGGAAGGATGGCCTGGTGTTAAGGTTTTTAACTGCAGACTTATAAGCTGCGGGGTCAGTTCTCTACCCAGACTCCCTTGCTCGCTCTGTGCCTCAGTTTCCCTCTTCTAAAATGGGGATCATAGCACAGCCCTGCCTCTCAGGAATGCTGCACTAAAGGACGTGAGGTGCTGGGGCCGGATGAATGAGCAGTGATGTTTAGCAGGGCGTGACACTGTTATTTATTTACGGCACAGCACCACCCGCGTGCATGGCGAAAATGTGAACGCAAGGTACCTTCTCAAGAGCGTTTACCACCCAAGGCCCCGACGACGCAGGCTGTAATGGGCTGGAGCAGGGTCTGCCTGCCCACCGCAAGACTGGGGCTTAGAAGCCCAATTCTGCAAAACCTTCGCCGCCAGAACAGCCCTAACTAGACCCCAGATAGACGAGGGGCGGGGCGCAGCGAAAGCTTCTGGGCGAGCCCTGCTGTTTAACCCTAGGCCCTGCAGTGATTATTTACAACAATCATGTCTCTGGTCAGCTAGCAGCTCTTTGGGGTTTAACGCCTCTGGGGAGAACTTTGTTTTAAAGAGACACTGGAAGAGGGAGAGGCTAGAGTCATGGGAGAGCATGAACCAGGTTCCAGGGGTAGGGGGCTGCGGTGGCATGGACTGGGGCATTTAGGGCACATCTACACGGCAAAAAAAATAATAATAATAACCCACAGCAGCAAGTATCAGACTCCTTGTCTCACGGGGCTTGAGCTTCAGGGCTAAAGTAGCAAACATGGATGCTCCTGCTCACAGGCTCGGAGACCCACTCTCCCTTGGCAGGACTCAGGGCCTGAGCAAGAAGGGCTACACTGCTATGGTTAGTCCCATAGCCCCCTGCCCCTCCTGTTCTCTCGCAAACTGATTTGCACCAAGTGGGTCACATGCTCTCTTCCCAGCCTTCTGTGTTAGGCTGGGCTCCCTTTCGCCAACGACCGGCAGGGCCTTTCGGGCAGAATTCACCCGCTGCCTGGCCCTATGCACTCCAGCCACGGAGGCGACCGGCCAGGCCGCGCACGCAAGGCCGACACGCTCGCGCCCGACAGCCGGAGACCCCCCGGCCAGCAACACCCCGAGAGACAAGGGCACAGGGCCCCGCAGGCATCCCGGCTCACAGAGACACCCCGTGACACAGCCACGCGTTCCTGCACACCAACGCGGACCAAGCAACACAGCCGCCATTACAGTCCGACGGAGGAATGCGCTGTGGCGAGGCGGGGGTTCTGTCTGGCCCACTTCCGAGTGGGGGATGATTTGAGGAAATTGTCTCATGAAATCACTGTATCATGGGGAGCCAACTTGGATGTGGCTCCGCCCAGAGGGATGTGTCAGGTGTCTGCCAGGCCAAGTAAGTGACAGTGATCATAGAACCAGAGACTATCAGGGTTGGAAGGTGTGACGGTGCTGTTCCTGGTGGGATCCAACTGTGAGTGTCAGATCAGGACAGATTGCTTCCAAAGGGCAACTACAGCCCAAAGCTGGGGTTTTTCCACACTAAGGCAACCCAAACCAGCCAACAGAACAGACTTTGGTCTCGCCCCACTGGCTAACCACAAGTCACACAAGCAATCCCCTTAAGACACTCCAGATTCCCAGTATCACCACCAGCAGCCACCTGTCCTGGGGATCAATGGTTATGAAAACCAATCCCCCAAATAAAGAAAACGGTTCTCCCCAATTCCAAAGAATCAGGCCCCAGACCCAGGTCAATATACAAATGATCTTACCACAAATCACGCTGTAGCCAATCCTTTAGAATCTAAAATCTAAAGGTTTATTATAAAAGGAAAAAGATATAGGTGAGGGTTAGGAATGGTTAAAAGAAATCAATTACATGCAGTAATGGCACATCTCTTAGTACAGGCTTGCAGCAAAGGTAGAATAAACTGCAGGTTCAAATCAAAGTCTTTGGATGCATCCCATTTGGGGGATGGGTCAGTACCATTGTCCAGAGTTCCCAGAGTAGCAAAGTTCCATCCAAAGCTGGAAACAAAGCAGGCTGAAGACTGGAGGTGAAAGACAAAATGGGGAATGTTCTTCCAGGCTTTATAGACTTTTTCTTCTGGGCCAAGACCCCTCCTCCTTCTTTTGCAGAGTCCGGTTGCAAAATGGAGGCTCACAGTTACAAGGTCCAATCACCAGACTTTCCAGGATTCAGTTTCTGACCAGGCAGTGACATTCCTAGAGCAGCTTGGGTGTGGACAGGCATATACAAAATTCATTGTGTGGTTGATGTCCCTTAATGGGCCATCAGGCAGCCCCAGCCTGTCTGAGCCTTCACAGGAGCCAAGCCTAAGCTTGAATTACAGGCACCTTTAACTTTAGTTACAGAATAGATGCACACATATGGAATAGATACACACATATGGAATAGATACACACATAAGACACCTGTTATGACCCCCTTTACATAATATTTCGTGCACCCATTGATCTACACGGTACCAAACTATTTCAGTACCGTGACACCCCCAACGCAAAATTGATGCAGGAAGGGATGACAAAACAGCCCTGATTGCATCCCAAAAGCTTCCCCATCCGTGGGTTTGTGTTATGTGATCTTTGCCAAGAGCTAAAGAAAACAGCTACTTTATACATATGAGCTCTGGCAAATGTTTGGAACCCCAGTACCACCAAATTAATATAGACATAAACGTTGTCAATAGCACAGAAATCTTGGCATTTAGCCATGGAAACAATAGGGTACTGTGCCTCAGTTTCCCTTCTTACACTGCACATGTGGTGCGGAATGTCCTTTTCCCTTTGGAAAGTTTTACCACTGTTCACAGGCCTTAACTGTGACACATCAGTAGAACAAGGCCCCTTTACATAAAGTGGGTTCCCCTGTATTTCTCTTGACCTGTCCAAAGGATTTTTCACAAGACTAGGCCCATTGTACAATTTTACAGTTTCAGGTAACAACACAGTAGTTACACAAATTGCCATTAGTAACAACAACAATTCCATTGTAAGTGTCCATTTACAATTAGGTTTGTCAATCCATGCCTTTGGGTCAATACCATTAGAATTTTGGCCTTTTAGGGTCACCTTGTGGCTTTTCTTTGCAAAGTCAAATTCTCTCTTTCCTCCTTGCCCTGAAGGATCAAATTTGGCTCCCTCTGGCTTAACAGAACTTCCTGGCTGATCTGGAGGTACATTTACCCAGTCATCTTTCTGAGCCTGAGACCCAAACTGTTCACCTGCAGACTCAGCATGGAGACTTTTTCCTGTGAACAACTTTGCCTCCCCAACAAGCTGGTTCAACACAGCCACTTGGTTATAGGGCTGTTCCAATTCCCCCTTGCTCTCTATTGTCAAGCTGGTGGCAGGTAACACACCCAAATTACCTTTCTGCTCTTCTTGTGTTCTGGCTAGGGTATCCCTCTGATTAGACAGAGTTTCTACACCCTTTTCCAGCCCCACACTAGTAGCAACAGGCAAAATACAAGCACCAGAATTGTCTGCTCTCTGGGATCTTGCTAAGACATTAACCAGATCACCCCTAGTTATAGAGCCTTCCTCCCCAGCAGACACAGACTCAGGACCATTTCCTTTCTGAGCTTTAGCTGGATTCACAACCAACTTTGAAACAAATGCCCCACTCTTAACCCTTCCAGGCTGACAGGCATTTTCTGTCTGCTTTACAGACAAAGAAGAGTTAGAGACACACTCTCCTTCACTAGACCCACAGCTTGGGATCTCACTTCCCTTGTCCCAGCACACAGACAACTGCTTGGAGACTGAGGTAGCTTCCTCCACAGGCAAGTCAATACCCCTGACAGACACAGGCACACTCCCTTCACTGTCACACTTCTCCACACAGGACACAGGTAAGGCATAGGGACACTTCTCTTCCACTATCCTTGTCTTCCCAAACTGCTGCCTAGTCTTATTTAACCCTTTCTCACCCGGCACAGAGCCACTGCCAACAGATACACTGCGGCTTTTTGCAGGTTCACTTTCACAAGCTGTACCAGCCAAAACTACTTTACCCTTTTCTTCCCCAGTTAGGGCTTTAACCTGACTATTCACTGCAACCTGTTCCAGAGAAACCCTTTCCTGATCCATAAATTCTTCCTGCACTGTACCTAATTCCAGACTCACTTCTGAGACATTAGACAGACATCTAGAAACTTCATCCACAGGCAAACTGCTTTCTTGCACAGGCAAACACTTGGAGAAACCCTCCCCAGACAAACCATTGCTCATAATAGACACAGGTTTCAGATCATTCCTTTCCTGTGACAGGCTACTTGTACTGAACAAAGCTCTAACATTTTCCCCAGTGAAAAGATCCTTAGGCAATAACTTTCTTACACCAGCTATAACTTCATGCTTAGCCCCATTCCATTCCAGGTAGATTTTGGCCAAAGGCACACTTACAGTGAACTCACAAAGGATTACAATATTCACACTTTGATTTGGTAAGTAATCTTCCTCTTTTACCAGATCTGCTTTCACAAGAGTGATGTGAGAAGCCATGATTTGCCCCAAACAGCTTATCCCATTGACTTTTACACTTTCTATGAATTTTTCATTACCACCCTTTACTGAACTTAGAGACACAGCATTCACATGAAAGGTGGCATTGTTGGGGTACATTTGGTTACACCCAGACCCCCGCTCAGAATTATACAACATATCAACATCATTATACACTGGACTTTCAAGAGGATACAATTTCTGGTTTTCTTCCTTTGCTTTTTTGACTTGGAGCTGAAGTCTGGCAGTTTCTTGTTCCATCTTTCGAAGTCTCTCCCGTCTTTCAGCAAGATCTTTATCCCTTTCTCTTTGTAATTCAGTTTTCCTTTCCATGGCTCTTTTCTCAAACTTAACATTTTGTTGTTGTTCTCCCAACCTCAGCTTTGCCTTTGCTAGTTCCTGTTCAAACTCACGCTGCAGCTTGTCTTTCAGGGCTTGCAGTTTCATTGCCTTGGTTTTCTGATTACTTATTGCCACTGCTCTTTAACCAACCAAACTCTCTACACCCAAAACTCAAATTTGGACAGCGTGGGGTTCTGACCCAAAGCTCAATTGACCTGGTTCTGTGGATCCTAGCACGACTACGCCACTGTGACGGTGCTGTTCCTGGTGGGATCCAACTGTGAGTGTCAGATCAGGACAGATTGCTTCCAAAGGGCAACTACAGCCCAAAGCTGGGGTTTTTCCACACTAAGGCAACCCAAACCAGCCAACAGAACAGACTTTGGTCTCGCCCCACTGGCTAACCACAAGTCACACAAGCAATCCCCTTAAGACACTCCAGATTCCCAGTATCACCACCAGCAGCCACCTGTCCTGGGGATCAATGGTTATGAAAACCAATCCCCCAAATAAAGAAAACGGTTCTCCCCAATTCCAAAGAATCAGGCCCCAGACCCAGGTCAATATACAAATGATCTTACCACAAATCACGCTGTAGCCAATCCTTTAGAATCTAAAATCTAAAGGTTTATTATAAAAGGAAAAAGATATAGGTGAGGGTTAGGAATGGTTAAAAGAAATCAATTACATGCAGTAATGGCACATCTCTTAGTACAGGCTTGCAGCAAAGGTAGAATAAACTGCAGGTTCAAATCAAAGTCTTTGGATGCATCCCATTTGGGGGATGGGTCAGTACCATTGTCCAGAGTTCCCAGAGTAGCAAAGTTCCATCCAAAGCTGGAAACAAAGCAGGCTGAAGACTGGAGGTGAAAGACAAAATGGGGAATGTTCTTCCAGGCTTTATAGACTTTTTCTTCTGGGCCAAGACCCCTCCTCCTTCTTTTGCAGAGTCCGGTTGCAAAATGGAGGCTCACAGTTACAAGGTCCAATCACCAGACTTTCCAGGATTCAGTTTCTGACCAGGCAGTGACATTCCTAGAGCAGCTTGGGTGTGGACAGGCATATACAAAATTCATTGTGTGGTTGATGTCCCTTAATGGGCCATCAGGCAGCCCCAGCCTGTCTGAGCCTTCACAGGAGCCAAGCCTAAGCTTGAATTACAGGCACCTTTAACTTTAGTTACAGAATAGATGCACACATATGGAATAGATACACACATATGGAATAGATACACACATAAGACACCTGTTATGACCCCCTTTACATAATATTTCGTGCACCCATTGATCTACACGGTACCAAACTATTTCAGTACCGTGACAGAAGGGACCTCAGGAGGGATCAAGTCCAACCCCCTGCTCAAAGCAGGACCAACCCCAACTAAATCATCCCAGCCAGGGCTTTGTCAAGCCTGACCTTGAAAACCGCTAAGGAAGGAGATTCCGCCACCTCCCTAGAGAACCCATTCCAGTGCTTCACCACCCTCCTAGTGAAACAGTGTTTCCTAATATCCAACCTAAACCTCCCCCACTGCAACGTGAGACCATTACTCCTTGTTCTGTCATCTGCCACCACTGAGACCAGCACTCAGGGATCGCCTATTTAAAGTAAGACACCTTGGGATTTGCCCTAATCGGGGGAAGATACTTCCTCCTCTTGTCTGAAGGGAGCAGGGATTGGAAGTCATGGAAACCTACCGGGAGGAAAACAAAAGAAGCAGGTGACCCCAGCAGAAGTCGATAAAGGGAGTCTCGTCTTGCACCAGATTAAGATGAGGGGGGCCTGCTGCGGGGGGCAGGGTAGGCAATGGGGTGGAGGTCCCAGCCCGTGTGACAGAACACGGCGGAGCGCCCCAAGAGAAGGGTGGGCCAGCGGGGGGCATCATGTTTAGGACATTGTATGTGATCTGTGCACTCCTGTGATGTGCGCGATTCCCTAGAAAGTATAAAGTGGTCAGACTGAACCACGCGGGGGAGGCTTTTTTCCCAGCGTGCCGGGCTCCGCGGCGCGTAGAAAGACGCCGATACGGGCAGAGCCTGGCACGTGGCCAGAGACACAGGTGGGAGCACGCTCACCCGCACGCTCACCCGGGTAGACAGTCCCACCCCCCCCCCACCAAAACAGACCCTCCATCCCCTGGCCCTCGGTGCAAACACAGAGCCAGCCCAGCCCTGTACCCAAATACACTCATCCGCACGATTCCCCCACCCCCTTCCAACAGACACCTATTCCCAGACACACACAGCTGGCAATGCAGCTGCAGGCCCAGACAAACACCCCCGTACAGACACACATCCCCCCCTCCCTCCGGACCCCCTCCCTACAGCCTGGGTCATTATTTTTTTGGGTCGCTCCTCCCTGCCTGTTTCCAATCCACTGAATGTCCTTCCCGTAATAGAGTGACCACAATTGGACACCGTCTTCCAGATGCGGTCTCCCTGGTGCCTTGCCCGGTGCCGGAATAACTCGGGCTGATTTATATTCCATACCCCTAGATAAACACCTCGACCCTTGTGTGCATTTTTCCCACTGCCAAGCGGCCGCGCAGATGGTTTTAATGTGCTCACCACATGTATGCAACCCTTGCACAAAGAAGGGGAGGGGGGTAGGAAATCTAGGAGGCAAGAGAGCACATCCCTCGGTGGATGCCCCCTTATTATATGGGCTGAGCAGCGGAAACGTGAAGGCTTCAGCGTGCAATTGTCTCTCCACCGTCCGCTTCCCGAGGGCTTCTCCGCAAAGACCCCCCCTCCCTCCCGGGCTGTTCTGGGTTCAGCCGTGTTCCCCACCCCTCCCATCCCACAGCACCAAGCCTTCTGGGTTCATTCGCACCAGCCAGAGTGGTGCTCTGTGAGGCCAAGGGGGGGTCTCAGCGTGAGTGGGGTCTTTTGGGGTTACAAAATGGTTTGCAGCCGCGGCCCCTGGGAAGGGATTTCTTTGATCGTGTGCAGTGTGGATGTGGCTGTGTTGGTCCCAGGATATTAGGGGGCTGATGTGAGGGAGGTAATAGCTTTCCCCGGTGAGAGAGACAAGCTTTGAGCTGCACAGGGGGTGGGAGAGGTATCCGGGGCATCCCAGCAAAATATAAAAGCCGGGTCACCGCGGGACAGGGAGCGGCACCAGGTCAGTAACCCAGCGAGCCCCTAATCATCCAGGGCTACCTGCTGGCGGCAGCAGGACCCATCCCGGCCCTGGCACAGAGGAAACCCAGATGGGGGTGGGCAGGGCGAAGGAAATGATCCAGTGGCTGATGGGGAGTGGAGAAGAGGAGAGGAGTGAGTGATGGGGGGGTGGGGCCCTGGGCAGGGGCAGGGTCTTGGGGGAAGAGGCAGAGAAAGGGCAAAGCCTGGGAGGGAAAGAAGAGAACAGGTGGGGGCTCAAGGGAAGAGGGGAAGCAGGGGGAGGGTCTTGGGGGGAGGGAATGGAGCAAGGTGGGGTCTGGATACTGGAAATTAGAAAGGTGACAACTCTATTGTTGAGCATAAGTAGTTAGCCCATATTGTAAGGGACCATTCAAGGTAGAATGGCCTATTAACACCTCTGCAGTTATAGGACAAAAAGAGGGGTTAGTAGTTACAGATTGTTGTAATCAATCACAATACCAGCATCAGCCTTAGAGGTCCCATTGTGCTCGGTGCTGTACATGCAAATAGTAAGAGCCAGGCCCTGACCCAAAGAGTCAACAGTCTAAGTACCCAAGTGTGACGGGGCTGTTCCTGGTGGGATCCAACTGGGAGTGTCAGATTAGGTCAGATTGCTTTCAAAGGGGCAACGACAGCCCAAAGCTGGGGTTTTTCCACACTAAGGCAAACCAAACCAGCCAAACAGAAAAGACTTTGGTTTCGCCCCACTGGCTAACCACAAGTCACACAAGCAATTCCCTTAGACACTCCAGCTTCCCAGTATCACCACCAGCAGCCACCTGTCCTGGGGATCAATGGTTATGAAAACCAATACCCCAAATAAAGAAAACGGTTCTCCCCAATTCCAAAGAATCAGGCCCCAGACCCAGGTCAATATACCAATCAGATCTTCCCACAAATCACTCTGTTGCCAATCCTTTAGAATCTAAAATCTAAAGGTTTATTGTACAAGGAAAAAGGTATAGGTGAGGGTTAGGAAAGGTTAAAAGAAATCAATTACATGCAGTGATGGCAAGTCTCTTGGTTCAGTCTTGCAGCTGTAGAATAAACTGCAGGCTCAGGTAAAAGTCTTTAGAAAGCATCCCCTCCAGGGATGGGTCAGCACCTTTGGCCAGAGTTCACCTGTGTAGCAAAGTCCATTCAGAGCTGGAAGCAGGGCAGGCTGCAGGCTGAAGGTAGAGGACCAAATGGAGGACGTTCTTCCAGGCTTTATAGACTTCCTCCTGTGGGCGAAGCCCCTCCTCCTCCTTATGCAGAGTCCAGTTGCAAAATGGAGGTTCATGGCCACATGGTCCAATCACCCGACTCTCCACGATTCAGTTTTTGCCCAGGCATCTCCCATTCCTGGCGAAGCTCCTCGGGTGTGGACAAAGTTCATTGTGCAGTTGATGGCCCTTTAATGGGCCATCAGGCAGGCCATTCAAGTTAACAACAGCTTGTCTGAGATTTCACCCAGAAGCCAAGCATAAGTTTGAAGTACAGGCACCATATATTCAGTATTCATAACTTTAGTTTCAAAAAAGATACACACATATTAATGGCATATTCATAATTAGCCCTCCATAACCTGGTCATAGACACCTGTTATGACCCCATTCACATAAGATTTGGTGTCACCATAGGACCTTGGTTGCTCCAATGATCTATATGATCCGAAATAATTCCTGTAACGTGCCACCAAGATGGATGAAGGGTGAGTAGGGCGAAGCCATCTGACCAAGGTCACATAGCAGAGGCTGGGATACAACCCGGGGGTCCTGATTCCTGCTCTCTTCTCACCCCCCACCCACCCCCCCACCCCCCCACCCGCACTTCTCGACTGCACACAGCATGATTTTGTCACCACTGCACCCCATCTACCCAGGGCCAGTGTAACCACTAGGCAAACTAGGCGGCCGCCTAGGGCGCCAAGATTTGGGGGCGCCAAAAAGCAGTGCCCCCAATTATTATTTTTTACACTATTGCTGGAAAACGAATGAATAAAGAAAAGAGAGACATCATTGAACGTGTATTTTAACTTGTCATTCTCTGGTACATTACAGCTATTGCCTACGCCAGCTCCACATTGCCGGCACAAGCGTACTGCTTCGCTACGGTACAACATGGCAATGACATTATTTTTATCGTTGCATGCAGACGTTACCCATTCTGACAGGCTGATTATAATGCTAAGTTACTAGTTTTCGGAGGTTGTCGACTGAGGAGAACTATTTTTGTTGAGTTGTTTCAGATCTAAGACTCTGGCAATGGCGGCTGCCTCATTTAGCTAATAGTTTGTGTCAATTGTGTGTGTATGTTAAGTATTTGAGTGTCTATGTTTGTGACAATGCGTGTGTAGGTTGTTGAAATAATGAAGTTAATAAGTTTTCAAGCCGAACATGTATTCATTCTAATGAACAATGTCACATTATGCAGTATTCATTTCTGAAAGTTTATAATAAGCGATGCTCCGGGGAAGGGGACGGGGTGCAAGGTGGAAGTTTCACCTAGGGTGCAAAATATCCTTGCACCAGCCCTGCATCTACCTAGACTCTGAGCCAGAGGGCCAGGTGAGAGGAGGATTCAAAAATCTTTGGACATATGTGCCTAGATAGGGACCTCACTAGCTGACCTTGTTTTCGGAAGTGGTGAGCACCTACAATTCCTATCGACCTCTGCAGAGGCCTGCTCAGATGCAGGTCAGCAAATCACACCACTTCTTACGTGCCTGACTCAGCCTCCAAATACAAATTCCGGGCCTCTGCCTTTCTGTCCTTAAGCTCTTGGCTAAGGCTGCCCTGCGGCTTGTGGAAAGTTCAACGCCTCAGAAGCCACCATTTTGGTTGCACATAGGCCATCCAACAGGCAGATGGTGACCAATATGGGCAACAACTAACTTGGGCAGGATGGGAACGAGCAAAAAATGGGTGAAAAGGCTCTGTAGCCCCTGCCCAGTTCCCCGAACCACACAGTCTCCCACCAGCTAGCTCCCTTCTGGCACAAGTAAAGTCTCTTCGTAGCCTCACATCCACACTTCAGGGCATGCTGCCTTCGCGTCGTCGCGATGTCCCTCCCTCCCGCCCAGGACAGCAATGCGATTTTATGAGGCAGACGTGACAAGCCGTGGGACTCGAGGGGCAGAGCAGGCTGCCGTCCTGAATGCTGTGAGTTTGTCCAGGCCGGGGCCTTCGTACAGGAAAGGAGTGGCAAGTTTTCCCTCAGCCTTTGGCTACCAGGTGGAATCAAGCCCCATTTTAGTGAGGGCATTTACAGCCGCGGACTCAGAGATAGTATTGAAGGAAAGCGCTGTGGCTAATTCAGAGGCAAAAGAGCACGGCTAATGGACACCGGACTCCGGGAACGCATTGTTTATTGGGACGGATAGAGCCAGGCAGAGGGCAGGCAAGTGCCGCGCCGGCCTTCCTCGTACACAACGGTCAGAGAGATTGGGATTAGAGCAGGACGTGGTTGGCCTGGACGGAGGTGCCTTGGTACGGGGAGCCCCAGCGGCGGAGGGGAAGGGCAAGTTGCAAGGCAGCAGCACTGACTTCCACCAGCAGAACCCAGGATGGGAAGGAGAGGTAACAGTCACGAGTCAAGTGCACTGGCAGAGCATTATAGGGCAATTCCCAAAGGGTGAGCTGGGCCCTTTCAGAGTCCTAACCCTGAACTGCACCTCATTCTCTTTTCCCCAGATGAAGGGCATTCTGGGACTTGTAGTCCAGCATTGTGGGCCAGAGAGATAAGTTATAAAGGGAAGCTGCTTTTCCCGCTTCAGAGGCAGGTTTGAGGAGAGTAGCTGCTGGGAATGGAGGGGCTCTAGGGAGGAGGGGATCTGGGTAGCATCTGATGGGAAGGGGGCTTCCAGGGATAAGGAGTGTGTAAAAATTCATGCAAGACCTGAACTCAGCCCCTGCTCTTAGGGACTCCCATGAATAAGCTCTAAGGTGACTCCAAGGGAAATGTTCCGGGTTGAAGCCCCTCCAAATCTCACCCCAACGCAGGTCCGGCAGATGAGAAGCAGAGTCTGTGGAGTCCCACATCTACCTCGCCCTGCTGAGGGTCTCTTTATCGAGGGGCAATGGATAAGGTGCTGCTGTGGACAGGAGGAAATATTTGGGGAGCCAGGAGAGCTGGAGGAGGGTGGCGTTGACCCTCGCCGTGCTGGGACGAGCCTTCCGGAGGGGAGGGAAATGGGGGAGACCCAGGAACCTTTCGGTAGGCAAAGACAGCCTCTTGGAAGCCATGCGACTCCCTCTGGAAAACAGTCGGAGTTGTCGGAAGCCATCACTGGCTTGTCCCCTTCCATCAGGTCACTGTGCGTTGGCGGGGCAGCCTTCAGCCACTCTCTGACTGTTAGAAACGAGGACGAGACCTGCCGTAGGGGGCAAATTGGTTGGGTTCTTTTGTACCCGCTCTGAAGCATCGGTTCTGGCCACATAGGGACCACTGGTCTGATTCTATGGATTTGGTATCTTCTTTTGGAAGGGAGACGCACTGGGAGTTCCCATTGGATCAGCTAGACACCTGAATCAGCCACAGAGGTTACTGATGAGCTCCCAAGAGTTTAGGCAGGATAGAGCCTGGGATGTCTCACTCCTGCAACTTGGGTCCCAATCCTTCAAGCTAATTTGCTGTAGCAGCCCCTAGAGGGGAATGTGGTTGCCCACATGCTAATGTGGTTGCCATGTGATCCAGTAGAGATCGCTGATCCACACCTAACCTAGATAAGTGCTACTAGTATGTTCGCCCCGCTGGGCTGAGGCGGGGAAAGGGACAGACACCAGGGTCAGGTCTGAGAAGGAGCAAATGTCTCCCCAAAGATAGCGCAGCACCCTCACGCATCTGCATCCTCCCACCCCCGGTCTAGCCTCCAGAATGGGGAGCGGCTGTAAAGATTTCAGAACCACTCAGCCCACAGCCGGTGGAAAAGCAGGTGTCGGGACTTAGTGTTTACCCAAGGCTGCTTGTCTATCATTTTGATAGTGTTGGTGGAAAGCTCCGACCCAGCCATCCCGGCACATCCCCTGGAGTTGTCTTCCTGCCTGACTTCCCCGGTGGCTGGGGGAAAGGCTCAGCAAGGGGGTTTTTTTCAGCAGAGAAATTTTCTGTGACACCATGTTAGTACATGAATCTTTACCCAAATTCCCTCCCTCCCTCATTCAAACAATCCACAGCGGGTGCAAATTGGCATAGATCTGTTGGAGTTAACGGAGTTGCACTGATTTTCACTAGCTGACGTGGCCCACGTTCAGTAGGCCGTGTATGTAAGTATACATATGTGTCTGGGTTTATGTACCTGCCCATATCTATATATATAAAAGTCAAGTGGTGTATGTATGAGTGTATGTATGTATGTATGTATGTATGTACGTATGACAGCGAACTCCTCCCGCACCGTTTGAGCCAGAGACTTGAAATTTGGTACAGTGAGGGGTCTTGGGGTCTAGATCTTGGTAAGGGTCGAAAAATTTTCGGATCTCACCTCTGACGCCCCCCAGGGGTGAAAGTCTTTCAGGGCCAATCACATCAGCTGGGCAGTTAGGTGCTGATGATGTCATAATACCCCCTCCAACAGACACCGCACTCGCTCAGCTCGCCCCTCCCTCCTCCAACGGAACGCCGGAGATCACTCAGCTCACTGCCCCTCCCCCCTCCCAACGGAACCCCGGAGATCCCTCAGCTCACTGCCCCTCCCTCCTCCAACGGAACCCCGGAGATCACTCAGCTCACTGCCCCTCCCTCCTCCAACGGAACCCCGGAGATCACTCAGCTCACTGCCCCTCCCCCCTCCCAACGGAACCCCGGAGATCACTCAGCTCACTGCCCCTCCCTCCTCCAACGGAACCCCGGAGATCCCTCAGTTCTCTGCCCCTCCCCCCTCCCAATGGAACCCCGGAGATCACTCAGCTCACTGCCCCTCCCCCCTCCCAACGGAACCCCGGAGATCACTCAGCTCACTGCCCCTCCCTCCTCCAACGGAACCCCGGAGATCCCTCAGTTCTCTGCCCCTCCCCCCTCCCAATGGAACCCCGGAGATCACTCAGCTCACTGCCCCTCCCCCCTCCCAACGGAACCCCGGAGATCACTCAGCTCACTGCCCCTCCCTCCTCCCAACGGAACCCCGGAGATCCCTCAGCTCACTGCCCCTCCCCCCTACCAACGGAACCCCGGAGATCACTCAGCTCACTGCCCCTCCCCCCTCCAACAGAACCCCAGAGATCACTCAGCTCACTGCCCCTCCCTCCTCCAACGGAACCCCGGAGATCCCTCAGTTCTCTGCCCCTCCCCCCTCCCAATGGAACCCCGGAGATCACTCAGCTCACAGCCCCTCCCCCCTCCCAACGGAACCCCGGAGATCACTCAGCTCACTGCCCCTCCCTCCTCCAACGGAACCCCGGAGATCACTCAGCTCACTGCCCCTCCCCCCTCCCAACGGAACCCCGGAGATCACTCAGCTCACTGCCCCTCCCCCCTCCCAACGGAACCCCGGAGATCACTCAGCTCACTGCTCCTCCCCCCTCCCAATGGAACCCCGGAGATCACTCAGCTCACTGCCCCTCCCCCCTCCCAACGGAACCCCGGAGATCCCTCAGCTCACTGCCCCTCCCTCCTCCAACGGAACCCCGGAGATCACTCAGCTCACTGCCCCTCCCCCCTCCCAACGGAACCCCGGAGATCCCTCAGTTCTCTGCCCCTCCCCCCTCCCAACGGAACCCCGGACTACATCAGCTCTGTGCCCCCCCCACCTGCGAAGGTCCCCGGAATCCCTCGGCTCTGGGCCCCCTCCCCCCCTGCGACGGATCTGAGTTGGGTTTGGTGGGACGGTAAGTGAGGTGGGGGTGTCGGATTCGGTCGGGGGGTGAGGTGGGGGTGTCCGGTTTGCTTGGGGGGGTGGGAAGGTGTTGGGGTGGGTGAGGGGTGAGGGGTGGGTGTTGGGGTTGGTCAGGGGGTGTCAGCTGTCTGCCACCTCCCCACCTCCGACTGACCCGAGCAGCGCCGGGCACTTATGCTAGTATATATATATATGTAATACCAACAGACCCCGGTTATCAGCAGGCAGGATTGAACCTGGGGCTTCTGAAGCTTAGTGCATGAGTCTCTACTGCATAAGCTAAAAGCTACGTGGCTGTTAGCTGTTGCGGGCTCATTAATCTCTAAGTGGTCTCAGTGCCACTACATGGGACTGAACACCACACCCAGGAGGTGAGTGGGTTATAAGTATAACATATATATCCTGCGTATTTATTCCTGTTTACTCTGGGGGTTATACAGTTTGTTGTGAGTTACATTTTAATTGTGTCCTACGGTTTATTCTGGGAAAAGCTCCTTTTAGGACCTCTGACACTAACATAACATGCATTCAGGTATATGTACTCAAACCCTGCCACTCAGAGTGATCTAAGCAGCTTGTTTCAGTCCTAAACCTACATTCTCCTTGTTGAAAAGAAAAATCCACATAAGCTTTTACCTGGTCAGTTACAATAAAGGTGATCCCCTCTGGTTATCTGTCTTCAGTATTATACATTGGATCAGAAAAATGAGCTATCTTAGGAGAAACTACTATTTATTTTTTGCAATGCCCGAAAGCAGGTGGTTGAAACTTCTGAATGACAAATTCTACAGCGGAGACTGTTTTTTTAAAAAACTTGTCATGAAAAATTGTCAGCTTACAATGTTTTCATGTTTTTCAATGTTTGTTATTTCTCATTTTTCAGTTTATTCCCTCTCTTTTCCGTCTTTTTTGGAAATCATTTATTTAAATGACTGGTAAAAGAGGAAGGAAGAAGGGGAGGGAAAACAAAAAATAATTATAATGATAAAGCAAAAGAATGCTTGGGGGGGAGAAAGTGATAGGGGGAAAAACAGCCAAAAAAATGTCCCTTTTGAATGCTGCAAAATGGAAAAAAAACACTTTTGAAACATTTTGTGATTTTTTTCATTCATTTTTTTAACCAGCTCATGTGTGTTAATTGCTTTACAAAACAAGAACAATAATAATTAATCATACCTAGCTCTTATATAGAATGTTTCATCTGCATAACAACGCCACAATAAAACAAAAGTTTTAGTGAAGATCAGAAACTGCTCCTAAATGTCACCCAAGACAGACTCTGGTATTAAACTAACAAAACTCGAATGGCAAAGGTTCCAGTAATAACATCATGCAGTTACTCAGGTCAAGCGTGTTTGATGTTTCTGTTTTTAAAATATTTCCTGAGTGTACTCAGGCACTTCCTATTGTCAATAAAAAGTGTAGAGGAAGAATTGAATTCAACTTTTCTTTAATTTTGACAGATGATTCTAAAGACAATGGAAATACTTTGCACTATTTAGTACTGTTCATTCAAAAGTCTCAGATCCCTCCATAAACACTGCTGCATAAACTCCAAACCTCAGTGAGTGAGGGACTGAAGTATTATTGTATCAATGTCACAGCTGAACAAACGAGGCATAGAGATAGTTAGGGTGAGATTCAGCATCCATGAAAGTCAACAGGAATCTTTCCACTGATTTCAACAGCAGCTGGTTTGCGCCCAGATCCGCAGAGGTATTTAGACGCCTAATGTCCATTGAAACCAATGGGCATTCGGAGCCTAAATACCTTTTGTTGCATCTAGGCCTTGGTCTGTCAGTGACTTACTTCAAAATTGAAGCAAGTCAGAGGCAACAGAACCCAGGAGTCATGACTCCCGGTTCAATAGTCTGATGACTCTGCATTAGTTTCATCAGTCTCCATCGTTTCTGTTGAACACACTCGCTGGGAAATAATTGCATGCTTTGCTAGTTAGGAAGCACCCATTTCTCTTCCATGCACAAAGTGAGAGGCTACTGCGGAAGACAAATGCTAGAAGAGAAAGTGCAGTACAACTTGGGTACACTGGGGGAGGAGGAATAGCTCAGTGGTTTGAGCATTCGCCTGTTAAAATTGAGTATTGTGAGTTTAATCCTCCAGGGGACCATTTAGGGATATGGGACAAAAATCTGTGGAATGATTTAGTTGGGGACTGGTCCTGCTTTGAGCAGCAGGTTAAACTAGATACCTCCTGAGGTCCCTTCCGACTCTGAGATTCTATGAATTGATTTTTATTTTTTATCATTTCAGTGAATAATATCCATATTTATTGTAAGGCACTTTCAAACTTTTTTTAATTTCAGTTTTCATAGTCGCCCAAAATGATGGGGGTTTTCAGACTTTTTTCCTCTTTTCATCAAATTTAATTTTTCACAGTTCTGGGACACTAACAGGGGCAGGGGGGGCAGACACAATCATTATTTAATGACAGCAGACGCTGGGCATCAAAAACACGGAAGCTTCCTAACACACATTGTCAACATCCCATGTCAAAATATGCAAAGCAAATATCCTTCAACCAAACTTCAATGAGAGACAAAGTAAGAAAAATGCTGATCTGTAATTTTCAATTATTGGTGATGGGAAAAAATGTAGTTGGTTTGGGGGGGGGGGGAGTGAAATCAACAATTACTGATAAAAAGCTAATTCTGCCAAGCCTAGGTACAACTATTGGAAATTGGGTAGCTCTATCCATTCTCTCTTTACCTTGGCCCAATGGAATGCAGATCTCTGCTTTCTGCCTGTCAAGCCAATTCTGGACTCATCTGCTCACTCTATACCGGGACTTCAGTTTCCTATTGCTGCCAGTCTGCCGTCTTTCATGAGCACTAAATTAACGATAAGCAATCAATAGTTGAATTGTGAGTCACTGTCTGCCCTAAATGACCAATCACACTCTGTCATCTCCCCGAAAGGGGAGAAAATTATCTAAGATTTTTTTTAAAGGAATCCTGAGTTCTTCTTTAATCATACGAAAGTGTATGCATTACAAAGAATAAATTACCTGAAAGACTGTTGATGGCCTAGCTTTGATCTTAATGGAAGAACATCCTCTCTGTGATCTTGGAATATTTGTTGGGTCTTTAATAAATGGGCCTCTATCCCAGATAAGGCCGGGCTGTATTCCATTCTGTTTTCATTCCTGTAGAGTGCCTTTAGAGCAGACACTGTATACGGTGCTGAGAATCTAGCTCTTCTGGGAGTATTGGTCTGGAGTACAGGAATTGCTAAAGAGGGGAAAGCTTCCTCCTGCCCTTTCATCGGGGCCAGCTGGGCCACCGCTGAGTGCTGATTGGGCTACCGATTGAGAACTGCTGTTCTTGACCCTGCTGCTGATTCTGATCTGCCAGTAGAGGGCGATCTTTCTATTAACTACCTGCAAACAGCACGCCCGGGTTGGGCCAAAAGCTTTGATTTGTGCCCTGACCCTAATTGTGTCTGGGAGAAGGCCCCCTCCAGGCAGTGTATGTCCAGGAGACAGCTGGCACCCCACACTTCTGTGGGTGCCAGGGGACTATGTCGGTGCAAGCTGCTGAATGCTGCAGGCGCGGTGACCTCTCTTGTTTTCGCTTTTCTCCCGCAGATGGTTTCTGCCTGCCCGAGTGGGACGGCATTGGCTGCTGGCCCGAAGGCGTGCCGGGCAAAGTGGTGGCCATGCCCTGCCCTGAGTACATCTACGACTTCAATCACAAAGGTAATACAGCTCCTTCCCAAATGCCACGGGGAACCTTTTAGCCTGCGGCGGGGAGGGATGCAGCTGAGGACCAGAGAGCCGGGCGTTGGCCTAGGGAGACTTTCCTTTCTTGAATGGTGTCCCGGGTTTGCACCCCATCCCTAAACAGTATCCTAGGAGCCACCCTTTAGTGGGCCAGTCCCCCAGGGATCCCATTTTGCCATAAGGATAAGCACCTCAACACCTCCTAGACTGCGCCTTTGGGGTCCAGCAATCATGGTGTCTCAGCATCTGGGCAGACTCCCGGTCAGAGACTTTTTACCCCTTTCAGGGATCAATGCACGTCAGTATGGATTTACAGATTTTCACAGTCCCCTGGACCACAGCATCCGGAAGCACTTAGGTTAGCATCCAAAAGCACAGGTGAAGGCGGAGTTCATATTGGCTCCACCAAGCCAGACAGCTGCAGAATCCATCTCCGCTCTGTGTCCCTTTGTCGCTGAGTCCCGAGTGAGAGCCCCTGTGTTGAAAGATCCTGTTCTTATCACAGGCACCTGATGCCTTCAAACCCTGGTTCTCCAGCTCGGGGCTTTCTGTTCTGCTTCCATGCAGGGAAGTGGGGAGAAGCAACTGGCTCTAGGAGTTCATCTTCAGTTATTAAGGTTCCTCTTGACGTGGTCGGGCCTGTGTTGATGCCAGCCCAGTCCGCCTAAGTGACTCAAACACTTTGCCCTGACCGCTGATGGTGCAAGGACAGAATTAATTCTCACCCCACCCCCAAAGGTAGTGATGCTGGGTGTGGGATCCTACAAATAGAGCATAAAAGTATTACAGAAAATTTCCACTGCCGGCACTGATGGCGGCTCCACTCTGGCTCCTTTGGGCAGTGACCCTGTGACATTTGTGTGGCTGCACCGGTCTCATTCGGCATTACAAAGTCACCGCACTGGTGGAGCCGAGACTACAATTTGCCTGTACTGTGTCCAAGTTTTTAATCCTTGTGCCTGTTTCTCAGTTGCTCTGTACCTGAGCTGGACAGCTAAAACCATTTTTGTGCTCCCCCCATTCTGGGCTATGCAGGATTCTGCTTGGTGCCTAGTGTGAATAAGAGCAGCCTCAAGGCTGCTCTAACTTATGCATGCTTCCCAGGGCTCCTCGGAAGCAGAGACTAGCCACCATGTAGTAGATGACATCCACAACCGTCCAATGAGCCCACTGTGGCTTAGACTGGGAGTTGAGCCAGTGTAGTGACCTTATGCCAGAACTGCAGCTCCCAGGGAGGTTTTTCTGCCCATCCACTTAAAAGCCCCTTTATGATACATGAAAGGGGAAGAAGGATAGTCTAGTGGATGGAGCACAGGACTGGGGCACAGGATCACTGGGTCTTATTCCTGCATTTGCCCCAGCCACTCTGGCTAACTTGGGGTAAATCACTTATTCTGCTCTGAGTTCCCTCTTGGTAACAGGGGTGTGACAAAGGAAAAAAGACTAAGGTCCTAAGATCGTACAGTGAGAAGGGCTAGAGAAGTAGAAAGATCCCCTCAAACAAGCCCATTGCTGTTCAATGACTTTTTTTTAGCAGTCATGCAAATGTTTCCATGTTATTGTCTTTTGAAACCCATTTTTCTGTCTTTCTTTTTTTCAACCCCATATTATTACCGACCCTGTTTGACGGGTACCCCTTTAAATTGGAGAGTTTCTGTGTAGAACAAATGGCTGGGTTTCGAAGTTCGGTTGTGTTGGGAGATTCTCTGGGCTAAGCTGATCTGAAACAACTTCCTGCTCCCTCGCGGCTCCATGGAGAGCAGATAAGGGCAGGCTGATTATGGGTAGCTGAGTTATAAGGACAGGTGGGTGAACCTGTAGTTGAAGCATCGGGAAAGACATTTAGAATATAGCCCTGTAGAATCATAGACTATCAGGGTTGGAAGGGACCTCAGGAGGGATCTAGTCCAACCCCCTGCTCAAAGCAGGACCGATCCCCAATGAACTCACTTCTTCTGTTCTGCCAGGACTGCAATCCGCTAAGTGTCATGTGGTCTGTTTTCTCGTTCCTTTTGTTAGGCCACGCCTATCGGCGGTGTGACGTGAATGGGAGCTGGGAGCTGGTGCCAGGCAACAACCGCACCTGGGCGAATTACAGCGAATGCGCCAAGTTCCTCACCAATGAAACCAGGGAGACGGTATGCCATGCGTGTGTGCAAACTGGGAACGGGGCGGGAGCGGGGGCAGGATCTGATTAGAACTAGCCAATAGAGCCTTCTCTTCTTAAACAGGCGGGGGCCTGTAGTTTGCTTCCTGAGACTGGAAAAATTCCCAATGTTTGCAGGTCCCAATCAAACCTTTCCCATTTGTTTCAGTGGGAAACTGCTTCACCTCAAGGGGGCGGGTCTGGGCTGTTCTTCAAGACAGACAGATGTTCATCATGCGCTCCTCAAAGGGACCTGGTCCATTTTTAAAGGGATCCAGGGCGTGGCGAGGGGAGGGGGGAAGCTGGAAGACACCATGTGAAAATTCTTAAGAAGCTAATAGCTGATAACCACAGTTTTGCGGGGGGGCTTATTTCATGCTAGTGGAAACCATCACCACCCCTGGGTAGGGACTCCCCCCCTCTGCCCGGGGTCAGTCCTGGATACTATTCAATGTTTTCATGAAGGACTTGGATAATGGAGTGGAGAATACGCTTATAAAACTTGCAGGTGAGCAGGCTGGGAGAAGTTGCAGGCACTTGGGAGGACAGGATTAGAAGTCAAAATGACCTGGACAAATTGGCGAATTGCTCTGAAAGCAACAAGATGAAATTCAATGAAGACAAGTGCAAAGTGCCACCCTTAGGAAGGAAAAGTCAAATGGACCACACAAAATGGGGAGTAACTGGCTAGACGGCGGGACAGCTGGAAAGAATCTGGGGTTTATCGTGGATCACAGATGGAATATGAGCCAACGATGTGACGCAGTTGTGAAAAAGGCTGATATCATTCTGGGGTATGCGCAGGAGCATCGTATGTAAGACCAGGAGGTGACTGTCCCGTTCTGCTCAGGACTGGTGCAGCCTAAGCTGGAGAACTGTGTCCAATTCCGGGCGCCACACTTTAGGAAAGATGTGAAAAAATAGGAGAGAGTCCAGAGGAGAGCAACAAAAACGATCAAAGGTTTAGAAAACCTGGCCTACGAGGAAAGGTTAAACAGACTTGGCATGGTTAATATAAATGGAGATATACCAATCTCCTAGAACTGGAAAGACCTTGAAGGTCATCGAGTCCAGTCCCCTGCATACACTAGCAGGATCCCCCTGCCTACACTAGCAGGATCGAGTACTGTCCCCTGACAGATTTTTTGCCCCAGATCCCTAAATGGCCCCCTCAAGGATTGAACTCACAACCCTGGGTTTAGCCCCAGGGAATCACCACATGGTTAGTGAGAAAAGAAGAGCAAAGCAAGGCCTGATAACAGATTGAAATTATATTAAGGGCTGTTCTAAAGAGGCCAGTGATTTTCATATTCACTGACGGTGGGAGAAGAAGTAATAGGCTTACTCTGCAGGACAGGAGACTTAGGTTCGGTATTATGAAAAGCTTTCTAACTCGAAGGGTAGTTAAACTCTGGAGCAGGTTCCAAGGGAGGTTGTGTGTGGAACCCCCATCACTGGAGGCTTTTAAGAACAGGTTGTACGCCTGTCAGGGATGCTCTAGGTTTCCTTGGTCCTGCCTGAGCATAGGGGACTGGACTTGATGACCTTTTGAGGTCCCTTCCTCACCTACATTTCGGTGATTCCTATGCTTTCTCCCTGTGAGTTCGGGACCATATTCTAGCTCTGCGGGGAGGAGGGTAACCAGCTTTCCGGATAAACTAAAATCAGTGGGGGGGGGGGGGGGGGTTAAGTACTGCAGGGCCCGGGACAGGCAAACAACTCCAGAGAAGTAATCCACCCGGGGCGGGGGGAATTGTATAGCTTGGTTCAGACTGGATTCAAGAGGCCTGAAGCCAGGCAGTTGGTGCAGTCGAGAACAGGGAAGCGGTGGAGAGCTGCAGAGAGAGGACCGACATGGTCAAAGCGAATGATCTTTGTAGCAGCGTTCCCACTGGATCTGAGCAGGGTGTTTGTCATGGCCAGAGAGAAGGATGTGGCAGCCATCCGCTTCTGAGCCACAGAGCTCTTCAGGTCTGGGAAAGGAGTTCCCAGCGTCCCAGCATTAGGTGGCATTAGGCGTCAGGATTGTAAGGGACCAATCGAGGTTGCGTGGCCCGTTTATGCCTCTATCGTATGACAAAAAGAGGTGGGTCGTGGGGTACAGATCCTTGTAATAAGCTATAAATCCAGTGTCTCGGTTCAGTCCAGGATTTTTCGTGTCTAGCAGAGTAATGAACTTAAGCTCCCAAGCCAGTCTCTGGGAAGTGGTGTGTGGGTTTCCTTTGAGGACGGGGACTGACAGGTCAGACACAGAGTGATCGCTTTGCACGAGCGAAATGTTGGAGATGTTATGCAGAAGAAATCTGCCAGATGTATGTAGCTTTCTCCCTTTTCTCCCCCAGGTGCTTGCTATCACTGGTATTAGGAGCAGCTTCTCCCCTCCCCTATTCATTCAAAACTAGGCAGGAGGATGCACTATAGTTTAGGGAACAATCCTGCACTGGCAGGGAAATAGGCTGTGTGGCCTCACCAGAATTGAGAGAGAACTGGATAATCTAATTAAGGCCTATATTGTGGGCCCACTCCCAGTTACCATAGTATTTGAACACCTCACGATCTTTAATGTTCTCCATGTTACTCCTAAGAGGTAGGCAGGTGCTGTTCTCCCTGTTTCAGACAGGGGAAACTGAGGCACAAAAATTCAGTCCAAAACCACATAGCAAGCCAGGGAATGGAACGTGCATCTGCTAATGCCTAGGTGACCATGCTAACCACTGGGCAAGCCTCCCCCTCTATTAACACTCTCTTGGGAAGAGGCCCAGACGTTATGCCCTCATTCCTCTCAATAGTACAACCATTTCCCTTTCCTCCCCGTGGAGTCAGGGCTTTGACACACTGTGAGCGGATATGGGTCATCACACCGTTTACCATCCATATGCATGAGGTTTCTACGGCTTCCGGGCACTGGCCTCTGCCATGTGGTGATTCCCTGGGGCGAAGCACAGCGGCGTGTTTTGTGAATCATCTGTGATCGCACTGGTAGCGTTTAATTCCAAAGTATCAGAGAGTCGTGGGAAAGGTCTGGGACAAACTTTACCACCCAGTCTATGTATACAACCCATTTTTTCCCCTATTGATTTCACAGCCTGAGCATATAGAGGTGGAACTGACCAGGGTATAGTGTTGCTCTGCTAATAAGGAACCAAACAGGTCACTCTGCACAGATCAGAAGTAAGGGACAGTTCAGGATTGCCTGGCTAGCTGGGTCTATCATTTCAAAGTCTTCCTCTTGCGGAGAAACACAGTGGGTGAGGTAATAACTTTTATTGGCCCTGCTTCTGTTGGCGGAAAGAGACCAGCTTGTGAGCTCCACAGAGCTCTTCTTCAGGGCTGGGAAGAGGGTGCCCAGACAGCAAACGTGAAAAATCGGGGCGAGGGTGGGGGAGTAATAGGAGCCTATATAAGGAAAAGACCCAAACATTGGGATTGTTCCTATAAAATCGGGACATCTGGTCCCCCCTGGCTGGGAAAGGTCTGCAGAGTCTCACGCACGGTGGAACAGATCGTGTAGCATACGTAGTGAACGTGCTCAAACCTCTCTGTGGTCATAGGACAAACAACGAGGAGGGGCTAGTGGATCCCAGCCTGTTCTAATAAGCCACAAATCCAGGGTCTCTTCTAAGACCATGCTTTTTAGTGTCTAGCAAAGGCTTGAATTGGCGCTCCCCGGCTCACCTTTCGAGGTGCTGTGCAGGTTTCCTTTGACGAGGACTGGGAGTGTTCAGATGTGGAGGGATTGCTCTGGGAAAAGGGTTTGCCCCCGGGTGAATCGGAGTTTATGTCTTTGATCGTTTTTCTGTGGGTCCCTTCGAGAGCGTGATGATGGTCTGGTTTCACCCACGCAGTTGTTATTGGGGCATTCGGCCCACTGGCGGAGGTACAGCACATGTTGTGATAGGCACATGTAGCACCCCAGGATCTTGAAAAGTCTGTTTATGGGACATTGATCACGGTAGCAGTGGAAATACGGCTTCAGATTTTGGGTCTGTTGGTCTGGCAGGATCTGGTGCTGCTTTGAGTTGGTGGGTTCTGGTCTGTGGGGAGCTTGCTTCTGAAGATGAGGTTGGGAGACGGTTTGAAGGCCAGAAGAGAGGGATTGGGAAAGATCACTTTCAGGATGTGGTCCCCGTTGAGTATGGGTTGTAACCGTTTAATGATACCCTGTATGGGTTCCAGGGGGGGAAGGGGGGAGAGGATAGAGACGGTCTCTCAAGCTCACAGAGAACTCTTCTTCAGATCACTTCTTTGGGTAAGCTCGAAAAAGTGTTTCTTTCACCGACAGAAGTTGGTCCAATAAAATCACCCGCCTGGTCTCTCTCATCTCGTAGGACCAGCATCCCCACAATAACATTGCAAACAAAAAATTATATTATTATTCCTTTTCTCGGCTGGCGGAGGGTGACAATTATAAGACTGCCAGAGAGGATCCCCAGGGTGTAGCCTGGGACTGTGGGAGTGCTGTGCCCCCTGAATTCTCTTTAGTCTGGGCTATCTCTCACTGCCTTACTAGTGACCAACAGCAAACCCCTCCAGGTGCTGTTATCACTCAGCACAACCACATGTGAAGCCCCACACCCAGCTAGCTGGCATGAGCTCCCCGAGCCACTCATGAATCGCACAAGGAAAGGCACCAGCCAAATCCCCGACCCCAGCTCCCAGCCTTGTACTTCATAGAACCATAGAATATCATAGAATATAGGTTAGAAAGGACCTCAGGAGGGATGTAGTCCAACCCCCTGCTCAAAGCAGGACCAATCACCAACTAAATCATCCCAGCCAGGGCTTTGTCAAGCCTGACCTTAAAAACCTCTAAGGAAGGAGATTCTACCACCTCCCTAGGTAACCCATTCCAATGCTTCACCACCGTCCTAGTGAAAAGGTTTTCCTAATAGCCAACCTAAGCCTCCCCCACTGCAACTTGAGACCATTACTCCTTGTTCTGTCATCTGCTACCACTGAGAACAGTCTAGATCCAAAGGAATCTACTCCAGGAATATACCGTCTTGCACTGCTCAAGATGGGCAATGCACATTTATGAATTAGTTCACCACTTCATCAAAGGAAAGTGGATATACACCAGCCTCTGCAGACCTGAGAGATTTCCATACACTTCAGGCAAACTCACTGGTAAAGATAAACCATTAAATGTATTGACAACAAAAGAGAGACTTTAAGTGATTATAAGTGATGGGCAAAACGTCAGAGTTAGTTACCAAAAGAAAAGAAAATGTAAGCACACAGTCTAAACTCTCCACCCTATTAGACTGGCCAACAACTAGACTAAGGTGTTTTTCTCGGCCCACTGGATAATGCAGTTCAGAGTACACAATTTCACCCTTGAAATCTGGTCCAGTCTCCTCTGCTGAAGTCTTCTCAGGGCCCTTGTGGCTTGCGGCATAGTTGGGAGCAGGCGAAAGAACAAGCATGGGGACCTGTGTTCTGTTTTATACCCTTTCCCATGTGCTTGAGGAACACACATCCAGGGATGTCTGTGGGGCATTGCTGAATCTCCAGGCAAGGTTGGGCAATTCCCCTGGTGTGGCCTCATGCAGGTGAGTCACTGCATCGTAGCTCCCTTGTTGGACAATGGCTGTTGATGGGTTGTTTGACAACCCACCCGGGTGCTGGTTGTTTCCTTGCTGTTGCCTCTGGGGAGCTAATATCTGGCTCATTCCCCAACTTACAGCACGTTTTAGTGACAACCCTACAACACGATTCTCCTAACTTCATGTACGTTAATGATACATAAGTTTGGATATAACAATGACTTTCCGCAGCTCATAACCTTTCCCCTGGTTCCTGCTTTATAGGCAAGATCACAATTATATATAAATGAGGAACATGGTGGTTACCGGGTGCTCCCCCGAGGTACAGAATGTCACAATGGCAAGATAGCCCTTCAGTCTTTCACACCCTCCATTGAGTCTGCAAAACTGATCCTAGTAAAGCCTCCTCTGACTGGTTCTTTAAGTATAGAGGTCAGGCAGATGGATTCTGCCGAGACAGACTCATCATCACTACAAAGAGAGTCGTGTTTTCTATTATTATTTTTTTCCCACTGGGAGAACAGCATTTTTGTGTCATCTGCGCTTAACCAGCAATCATCCACTGAGGTTGTTGGGAGCTTTAGAGAGAGACAGATGGACAAACATAGCCAATGGGAACCAAACCCTAGAAAGTGTCGGAAAAACCTCCCTGTCTCTCTCTCTATAGATAGGTATTTGTTTAGGTTCTTTGTGTTCTCATTTTAGCCACCGTGGGGTAATTATATGGCTGGCCAAAGCAGCACCCAGAAGGGGGTGGAGAAGGCTGGCGTCTCTTTCCCTTGCCCTGGATGATACAAATAGGATTATTTCACTCAGAGCAGTGACGAACCTGATTTTTTTTTTCAATTAGCAAAGCGTGCTAAAGCGATCAATGCCAGGAGGATTAACAGCTCCTAACTACCCAGGGAAGCAATTGCTTCAGTGTTGTTTCAGAGGGGAATCTGAGTGAATCTGTGAAAAAACACCCCTCCGGAGCGCAGCAAGTTTCAGCACTGTAAAGTGCCAGTGTAGACAGTGCATCAGGGCAGGGCCTCTCGTGGAGGTGGGTTTATTAGAGCGTTGCCAATGTAGACTAGCCCAAAGTTTCCCCACATGCCCCAACTCGGGGTGAGGACAGATCTCTTGGGAAAGGGCAGCTCTGTGATGCAGCGTGTAGACCCCACGTTGCTGAGGAAGGTGCCAGAGAGGCCCCATACGCTGGGCTTGCCCCACCTCTCCGACCCTGTCAATCCTGTATGGTAGGGAGGAGGCCTTTAATAAGGAGGAAACTGTAGTGAGCTTTGGGGAGAGCGATCACCCCGAGCGACTCCTGCAGCCGCTGGGAGGAAACCCATCCAGGAGATCCCCAACCCTATGGGAAGTGCGGCCAACTCCCAGGGTGAGCTGCCAGAGTGAGCCCAAGTCAGCTACCTCACCAGAAGGACAGCTAGAAAACAGCGATGCAGACCACCCTGAAGTAAGAAGGTATTGCTGTCTTTCCCCCTTTGAGTTGGCTCCGGGAAGACGTTGTTCTCGGATGCATCGGAACATTTATTTTCCTTTCGATCCTCCATCGGAAGAGATGTTAGAAGGGCGGGGTCCCATTTGCAAGAAGCTAGAAATTGACGATAAGCACTCAGAGCTGCAACAATGCAGCCATTGTTTGATTGGAACGTGGGAGTTTCCAGTTAAAATTCTGAATGGGGGAGGAGAAAGGATTTTGGTCGGCTTGCGTGGGGTAGTAATTCTCCGCCACCATGATCCCCTCTTGGAGCACAAGCCATTGCGATGGATACAAGCGCGTGTTTCAGCACAACCAGGATAGCCAGCTTCACTGGGGGAGAAGTGAGTTAGGCCCCATAGAGAGCCTTCTCTTTCGACACGGGCAGACTGCTTGTATTCATTGCCTGTTGCAACCACTGCTTGAAAACCAAAAAAAGAACATTGGCAAGCCCAGCACTCCGCCGGAGGAAACCACAAGGACGTGTTCCCAGAGCCGGGGATTCTGATGTAATAGGCCTTGAGGCTAGCGCTCTAGTGTGGCATTTCTAGCCTCAGATCAAAATCAGAACTGTCATTCTGAGCCCAGCGTTACTAACATTACTGAAACTCCGGGGGAGGAGGAAGAAAGATGCTGAATTGCTTGGTTTCTTCCTGAGTTTATTTCTCCATTCAGAAGACAAAATCATAGACTATCAGGAGATCATCTAGTCCAACCCCCTGCTCAAAGGGGGACCAACCCCCAACTAAATAATCCAACAGATTTTTGCCCCGTATCCCTAAATGGCCCCCTCAAGGATTGAATTCACAATCCTGGATTTAGTAGGCCAATGCTCAAACCACTGAGCTATCCCTAATTCAACTTAATTGTGTATTGTGGACCAGGCCTTAGACATTGGAGGTGAAAAAGACCTCTTGGGTATCTAGTCTGTACCCTTAATGCAAGATTGATCTCTAGAGCTCCATGCAGTCTAAAGCGAGGAGACGTTTCTGATGAGACTTTGCAAACCAAAGTCTTGCATGGACAATAAAGGTCCTTAGGCACTTCTGGAAGAATAGGTGCTTTCTCTTAGCATCCCTGGGCCAGATTTCTCCTTCTCTCATCTTTGTGTTATGTGCTGATGCCCTCCACCCCAGAGCTGGTTTTGTAACCCACACACCTGGGTGTGGTGTGGTGTCCCATCTAGTGGCATTGAGACCACTTAGAGAGGGAGAGATAAAATGAGTCTACTCTACAGCCTTAGCTAACAGCTGGCTGGCTTTTAGCTCGTGCTCTAGAGCAGCCATTCTCAACCGTTTTTTGGCCACGGCCCCCTTAGGAGCTCTTCTCAGGTTCCAGGGAGGGAGGGAAACTATTGACTCCAATTAAGGTTGCTGCTTGGGCATTTCATCGGTTCAGTTACCAGGGCCCCCATAAATCCTTGGGGCTCCCCTTCTCACAGTTTTCAGTCTGTGACCCCCTTCAAATGTGCCAGGGGCCCCTTGGGGGCCATATGGCCCCCGTTGAGAATGGCTGCTCTAGAGGCTTATGTACGAAGCTCCTGAGGTCACAGGTTTGATTCCACCTGCGATGACTGTGCTAAATCCTAGACCTCTTTAGTTAGGTAAATGTCGTAATGAAGTCAATGGGAGTTTTGCCTGAGTAAGAACCAACAAAGGACATCAGGATTTGGCCAACAGTTGAGATCTTTGGGGGTGAAAGATGCTGCGGTGACCTTCGTTCACTAGGAAAAAGGAGTAGCACTTTGCATACTGTCCATGTACTCTGAAGACCACATGATCTTCCCACTGCTTCTTCGACCTTTGTCGTTCTGTTCTCAACAGATACAAGACCCTGAATCTTTATGCTACTCGCATTGTTGGATTACAATAAAGCAGAATTCATTCTAATTTGGCAGTTTTCTCTCCCCCCACCCCATCATTTGTCCTGCAGGAGATCTTTTACCGTCTCTATTTGATTTATACTGTTGGATACTCCATCTCTCTGGGATCCCTGACCGTTGCTGTCCTTATCCTGGGATACTTCAGGTAGGCGGCTCTGTTTTTGCTTTCGTGGGGGTATCAGTTTAATCACACAGGTCGCCCAGAATGGACTAGAGGAGACTTGGGTTTGTGTCAATAACAAAGCTCCTCTTTTGTGTATGTGTTTCAGCTATAAGACCCAGGGGTTGTTTTAATATTTGCTGGCTGGGTTGTGTGTGGTGCCATTCAAACAAACTTCTAGGGGTCGGGTAGAACTCCCCCCACACACACACACACCCCAATCCAGATGTAATCACAGCAGGCAAACAGAGCTCAAAACCTAATGCCTCTGTTTGCGAAAAGGATACAAGCTTAATGGAGCACATGGAAGCAATGGCAGGCGCTGATTCCCTGGTCCCCGAGGTAGGAATTCTCCCAGCGTGGGGGATCCTACACCTTGTCCCTACCAGGAGAGGCCCTGGCCATTTTGCTGGCCAGGATGTAAAATGTTTTCAGTACTCCCGCGCCTGTGGGGTGGAGCGAAACAAAGTGGCGGGCTAATTATTGGAGCAAAACGGGGGCTGGGCAATCACAGGAGAGCAAAACCAAATCATTAAATCAAGCTGAGTGGCGCAGCAGTCCGGCACCTCCTAGAAGTGGGCGCTACACTTGCCTGCCGCTGGAATTTGTCCATCTTTCTCCAGCCTCACCTGGGTGAGGAGACCGTGCCATCCCCCTCCTTTGAGGACCCCAGCCAGCTGGTGTAATTTAGAGCAGCCAACAGACTGCTGTAACCGTCACCCAGAGCTGGCGCTGGGCAGCGAACCCAGAAGTTCCGAGTTCTGATTCTGGGCCACCTCTTCGGCTGTCCCTGATGACTTAGTGGGATGTGATCTTGACAGGCAGTGTCAGCCAGCAGCAGTGGGAGTAACCTCTCCACGCCACCAACAGTGATGGCTGGCTTCAGACTAAACCACGGGGCTAACCTGCGGATGTACAGTACTGGGATTTGCACATGGGACCTTTGACTCTAAAAACACACAAGCTGCTCTCTGGGAAGCTAAAGGAAGGCAGTTTTATTAGCCTAGACAACAAAGGGAGCCCCATACGCGTAGATCAGACACGCACATAGGCCAGTGCAACACAAAAATCTCAAATTGTTTTGGGACGGTGGTGAAGTTAACATGAGCTATTCTGAGACCCACACGGCAGCCCCTGCATGGCCATGAATCTCCTAGTCCTTTGGGTCTTTCCCAGGATAAAGGCTTTGTTTCTTACGGGAGACCTGGAGAGCTTGTTAAAACATTTAATGCCGTAACTTTGGCCCCTTGAATGGAAATTCTGATTAAGCTCAGGTCTTGCGCTCTCTCATGCGTCTTCCTTCTGTTGATAGAAAGTGGTGGTGCTCAGAGAAGAGACTGTGCAAAAATAGGTTTTGGAGCGGTAGCCGTGTTAATCTGTATCAGCAAAAATAACGAGGAATCCTTGGGGCACCTTAGAGGCTAACCAATGTATTTGGGCATCAGCTTTCATGGACTGAAACACACTTCATAGAATCATAGAATATCAGGATTGGAAGGGACCTCAGGAGGTATCTAGTCCAACCCCCTGCTCAAAGCAGGACCATCCCCAACTAAATCATCCCAGCCAGGACTTTGTCAAGCCGGGCCTTAAAAACCTCTAAGGAAGGAGATTCCACCACCTCCCTCGGTAACCCATTCTCAGTAGCAATGTTCTCTCTAGTCACCCAGAAATAGATTGATTTGCTCTAAGGAGCAAAAATACACTTTTTTCCTACTGTTTATTAGAGCTGGTCAGAATGTTTTAGCCGAAATAAGCTTTCTGCTGGAAAATGCTCTTTCGATGAAACCGAATTTTCTCGCAAAATTGTATTTCGACATTTCATTTTGAAAAATAATTGAGGGGAAAACACCATTGGAAAACTTCAGACCTCCCACTTCGACATGTTCATTGAAACAAGCACCACTTTGGGGGTTGAAATTTACTCCGTTTGGTGTTAAAATTGGTCTTTTTCAATAATTTCGAAAGGATAAAAATAAAATTGTTGATTGTCTGAGAGCAATTTTTTTTCATAGTTTGACTTAACAATTTTAGTTGTTGAAATGTTGGCATTCTACCCTCATTGGGGACGATTTAGGATGGGTTTTTTTGTTATCAAACTCTCAATTTTTTTCACAGGATGGAAAATCCATTTTCCAACCAGCTCTCCTATTGATATAGCTTTGCCCTGTAGAGCTAACACAACTACACAGGAGTGATGGGGTTTTTTGTTATCAAACTCTCAATTTTTTTCACAGATGGAAAATCCATTTTCCAGCCAGCTCTCCTATTGATATGGCTTTGCCCTATAGAGCTAACACAACTACACAGGAGTGAGCTGGATTCTGTTCTGGCTCCCATATCATCACGAGACTCATTAATTACATTTCATCTGCAGGCAAAAATCCTACTCTTCCTCAGATCTGTACAAATCCATTTAGCACTCTTTATATCATAGTGAACCTAGAGGCTTTAAATAGAGGAAAATATCAAGGAACAGTAACTGTGATTGTCTTAAGATGCCCTTGCCCCCATTAAAACCCATAATCTTAACAACAGACCTAGATTCTTTGTCTTCTTCATATCATTAGAGCTGGGAATTTCAAAGGATACAAACTCGGCACTAGCTAAACAAACAATATCATATCTTACACTGCTACAGTGCAATGGAGCTCAGAGTGCTTTCCAATCTGTGTTCAGGGATCACGTCACCTGTCACTGCAATGCAGCCACCTCTGGTGTGGCGCTCAGCTGCTGTTTAACAGTGCCCAGCAACGCTACACAACAGGAAGTGAAGTAGAATATTATGTATAATTGAAGCTGAAGCGGGAATCTAGCCAGATAGGATGTAATTATTAACACAGGGACTAGCAACCCTGTGCCACAGATGACCACAAGCTCTTGGGTCTTAGTTTTGTATCTTACCTGCAGGGTGTATAATTGGGTGTGATGTCTCTGGGACCTTTAAACCCATCCCCCATACTTTATCCTTGCTGGGGCACCCTATCCCACCCGACTGCAAGGTCACCTGCCTCTGTGGCTTTTGTTCCACCTCAGACCAATCCCCTGGGTTACGCCAGGGGTGAATTTGCACCGGAGCGGGACTGTGGCTGTAGCCTTGGCTCACAGCAGGGACACAGCATTCCTGAGGGCATCAGCGCTGTGCAGAATCGTTCGACCCCATGGGGCCACGAGGAAGTGCAGATGGGCTTGATAGGGCCAGTCGGTCGCTAAACCATTCCAATCCTGTGTCTCCCCTCCCCCTTGCCAGGCGTTTGCACTGCACGAGGAACTACATCCACATGCACCTCTTTGTCTCCTTCATGCTGAGAGCGGTCAGCATCTTCGTGAAGGACGCGGTCCTGTACTCCGGGTCGGCTCTGGAGGAGATGGAGCATCTGTCTGAAGAAGACCTCCTGTCCATTACCGAAGCCCCCCCGGCGGATAAGTCGCAGTTTGTAAGTACCGCTGTATGGCCAGTAACGTCTAACCTCTCCCTCATGGGTGGCTCGCCCTGGGAACGCTGGTGGTCTGGGGCCCTCTCCACTTCCTGCCTCTTCCCCAATGGGAAACTGAGACATCTGGTCCTTCTTCCCCACCTAGTAAACCACAACGTCGTCCCCATCCCCTCTTCCACCTTCCCTACTAACTGGCTTGAATCCAGCCCACGGTCTATAAGCCATGGCCCAAGAGAACCTTCTGATCTGCCCGACCAATGCAAGTTCTTCACCCGCAGTCGTCCCAGGTAACACCAGAGCTAGGGCTTGGGGCCGTTCCCAGCACCGGTATGTGGAAAGACAGGCACCTCCTCTTTAAAGAGCAACGTCAGGGCCCCATTGCATGAAGGGTACATTTACACAGCTAACGGAAGCAAGCCTGTGAGCCCAGGTTGTCACACTTGGGTTTGTGGGGCTCATGCTACTAAGCCACAGAGATGTTGCAACCCTAGCTGGTGACTGGAGTTTCAGGGTGGCTTTCAGGGGCTGAACTTCAATCTAAGTGCTGTCTACATAGCTCTTTGAGCACCATAGCACGGGCGCAGGTCTGTCGACCCTGGCTTAGAGGCTTGCTGCCGTCTGGGTGTGTAAATATACCCGTAGTGGCTGTGGAGATCCTCCCGTTTTGAACACTTTCCATGCCTCCGTTCCACCAGATCTGTCAGCACATCAGTCGCTCTTCCACCAGAGTACTCAATGATTTCCCACTTGGCAGCTCTTCTCGGTACAAACCATGCAGACATCACTCAGTGGCCGTTTCTAGGCTATCTGACCCTTTTGTGGCAGAGACTTGGCGATAGATTCCATTGTCACCTCTGCATGTTGAATTTCACCATAACTGGCTGTTCCCATTATAGTTTATTCCTATTATTTACGGATATGTCTCTGGTAGGACCCACAATGTGGTAAGGAATACTCCCAGGCCTGAAGGCTTTGTACTCAATGAGCTGTACCAATTTATACGTAGGAACTGGCCCTGAAATGGCAAACTGGGTTATTCGTGTGGCCACATATCTGCCAGTTCGAAGAGCGCTTCCCCCACTCCGCAGATGTGTAGCCGAGGGCTATTTCAGAATTACTAATGCCACTTCACACGTTAGCATAGCCTGGTGAACATCATGTGTGATGGGAAGAGCTGGGCCAAAAAATTGTGATTACTTTTTTTTGCATGAAAAAATGCTTTTTTTCGGGCCCCAAAACTACTTACCAAAATCTGGTTGAATCTGACGAATGATTTTGGTTGGGGAAAGTTTTCTGGAAGATGCCAAACATGTCAGCTTGACATTTTGATTCAAAACCACATTTCAATTTCAAATTTGGCCAGTTAAAACACACACACCCCCAATGGCTGAATCCCTTCCCCCACCCCCAAAAAAATGCTTTGAATTGTCTGAAGCATTTAATGGTTCAACAACAAAAAATACATTTGGGTTCAAGTCAAACAGGATTTTTTTCCCCAGATTTTTCGGTTCGCCCCCTGAACTGACAAGTCCATTATTTTATTAGCTTTAGTTACGTGTTCTCAATCTGCACAGGATGTGGGTCTATTACAGACCACGCCTCTATACCTCAAGTTTTAGTGACTCATGTTCAATTCAGAAAATCTTCCATTTGATTCCTTGTGTTGGTCAAGATGATGGCTGTTGCTTTAGCACCGCACTAGCTTATGTCAACTAAAAGGAAAACACTCCGAGTTTGTAAAGAATACATGTACTTTGCTGCATTCATAGAGACATTTTGTGCAATAGATCACCAGAAAGAGACTTTTTCTATTTAGTGACCTTCAAAAGCAAACAGATATCTAATGGGTTTAACAATGATTAATATATTATTTTATTTCCAAACAAAATGGGCGTTTCATAATGACTGTCCTGGTCCGTTAAAGTGTGGGTAGATTTTCTAAGAATATAGAAAGTATCATTTGAATGGGATTATTTTAAATTGATCTTCTTTATATATTTTTTCACTCTTTGTCTTTAATAGAAAGTGATTTTTTTTGGCAGGTGAAACTTGCCGGATTGATAGCTCTGCACACTGAAAATTCCTCTTTTTATCCACAGAAAGGGTCATGAGCTGCACAATACAGTGAAACCTCGATATAACGGACTAATTCGGGCGAGGGGGTGTCCGTTAAAGCCGAAAGTCCGTTATTTAATTATATGGAGTTTTACGGCCGGGAGACGTCCGCCCGCCCGGGTCCCGCTGCCAGGACCCGGGCGGAAGCCGGCAGCCAGCCCGCCCGCCAGCAGCCCGCCCGCCCGGATCCTCGCTGTGGGGAGCCGGGCGGGAGCTGTCAACCCGCCCGCCCAGATCCCGGCTGCTGGGACCCGGGCGGCAGCCAGGACCCGGGTGGGCTGGCAGCGGGGAGCTGGGAGCAGCCAGCCCGCCCGCTGCCTCGACCAGGGAGGCAGCGGGGAGCCTGGAGCCGGCAGCCCGCCCGCCGGCGGGACCCGGGAGCCGGCAGCCGCCAGCCAGCCAGCCAGCCAGCCCGCCCGCAGGTGGGAGCCAGCAGCCAGCCAGCCTGCCCGCAGGTGGGACCCGGGCGGGAGCCGGCAGCCCCCGAATAACGGATTTCGGATGCATCGTAAATTTTGTCCGTTGCATCCGAAGTCCGTTAAATCGAGGGTTTACTGTCCTGTGCCAGCCCTGCTGGGGCGACGTTGTTCACTTTATAATATTCTCTTAGCCAGAGGCAGGGTCTATATCCACTGCCCCAGGAGGTCATGTTTTAAGTAGAGCTGGTTAGAAAATGAATTGTCCAGCCTGCAAAAAATTGTAAGATTTTGAAGAAAAAAAAAAAGCTTCCCAAATTGGCACAAAACGCCAAAATTTGGACATTTTCACAAAACAGAAGTCCCCCAGAAAGGTTCGTTGTCGCTCAATCAGAATGTTTTGTTTCAATTTCCAACATTTTCCCTTTTAAAACCCATAAAATCGAGGACATTTTGGAACTAAAAGTCACTTTGAAAAGAGAAATGGAAACTTTTTGGTCTTGAAACGTCAAAACGAGACGTTCTGGCCTTTTCAAAATGATTTGTTCCAAACTTTTCCAAGAGGAAACGTCGTTGTGATAGATTCAAGTTTGCGGGGGAAAAATCAATGTAACCAAAATGGCATTTTCCGACAGAAAAATGTTTGGACGATAAGTTTTGGACCAGCCCTAGTCACCAGCTCAGTCGCAAGAGTCATTTATAAAGGGACTGCCTGAAGCCCTAAAAAATCCCACTGTCAGGAACAATGGGAAAGGACAATGGACAGGAGTCAGCATGGCATGCACCGGTTACTGCCGTGTGGTATCTCCATTGCTGTTAAGGTTGCCAACTTTCTAGAAGCTGAAAACGAGACACCCTGCCCCTCTCTGCCCCTTCCCCAAGACTCCGCCCCTGGTCCTGTCTCTTTCCCAAGCTCCACCCCCTGCTCATCCTCCCCCCGTTGCTCCCCTACTCCCCCCACAGAGCTGGTGAGCTGGGAGGAGCAGACGCGATGCCTGCCTGGCTGCCTAATGGGAGTCTGGAGAGTGTGTGTGTGTGGGGTCCATATAGCAGAGGGCCCGTGTGGGGAAATTGAGGCACAGAGGTGCAGGTGTGGGCCAACAGATCCCCCACACACACACACCAGTTTATATGCCAGAGAGACTGGAGCCAGCCGAGAGCCAGTCAGCCACTTCTCTCCACGAGCAGCTCCTCCGGGCTCCAGCTGCAGCTGCTGCACTTCCCGGCCCGTGGTGGGGAGGCCGGTTACTGTGAGTAACCAGACTTTCAGTGTTCGGTCAGCCGTGCTGACCGGGCACTGCCAGATTCTCTTTTCGACCGAACTTTCCGGTTGAAAACCAGACAACCTTAATTGTTGTGGTCGTTCCTCTGGGTTTGGAATGAGGAATCATCACTCCATAGCTAGGATGCCATGGATACCACTGCGCCGAAACGCTGGAACAGCATGGATTTGGGTTAAAGTGATCTATTTAATGAAAGCAATCCCAGGGTTAAATCTGACCTGACTGACTTGCATAGTCAGGGCGAGGTTTTCCCAGGCGTGGATGCAACAGTCCTTACTGATTCAGAAAAACACTCAAGTTCCAGGCGAAATTCTCCCTGTGTCCTTCAGGAGGGCAGATTCGCCCTGAAAGTCTGAGAGTACAGCTGCCTACGTCCCACTGTCTTCATGGCTTTCAGCGTCTTGCGGAACAGGCTGGAATAGGCACTGAATGGGGAGTCTCAGACTTTCCAAAGTTCCCAGCTTTCACAGCCGGGGCTGGGTTTTTGAAAGCGCTCCGGTCCCCGTGTTCTAGGGAGAGTGGCTGAGCGCTTTGGAAGATCAGGGTTCTTTGGGGAATCTGGCCCTGCACCGGGGGGGGGGGCGAGCCCCCCTGTGTCTACATGTGTCAGCCGTGTCTGAACCCCGGCTGGCTCTGGAGGGGTGAGCTCTGGCGGTCCATTGCCGCTCACCCTGTGGTAAATGCGACCTGGTTGGAAGTGGGCACAGCTCCCTTTGGCTTCAGGGGAGCAGCATCTGCTCGCACCAGGACTGAGCTTGGCTCCTGAAAACGTGCAGTCTCCAGCTGTGCGTCTGCTCCCTCTATATGCAAGCAGCGGACACTCACCAAATGTGTAGTGAACGCACGTTTCTCCCACTGCTGGTGCAATCTGCACCTTCGGCAGTGCACTTACTGACTGATCCGTTGCACACTTATTGCTTCGGGGCGCCGTCTAGAGTAGCTGCCTACCTGAAGCTCCCTTGCGGGGTGTGCTGGTGCCAACCTGCTGCTTGTTTACCCTCTGTACAACACTGCCCCTGGCCCACCCACCAGGCACCCTGTGTGTGCAAGGTGCCCCTGTCATACGAATATATCTATGGAGTCCTGAGTCGCTGGCTGACTCAATGACCCCCCGGCATGCCGACACCCAGCGCCAGCGCGAGCAAACAGCAAGACATAAGAACATAAGAATGGTCGTACTGGGTCAGACCAAAGGTCCATCCAGCCCAGCATCCTGTCTACCGACAGTGGCCAATACCAGGTGCCCGGGAGTGAGTGAACCTAACAGGTAATGATCAAGTGATCTCTCTCCTGCCATCCATCACCCCCCTCTGACAAACAGAAGCCAGGGACACCATTCCTTACCCATCCTGGCTCATAGCCATTAATGGACTTAACCTCCATGAATTTATCCAGTTCTCTTTTAAACCCTGTTCTAGTCCTAGCCTTCACAACCTCCTCAGGCAAGGAGTTCCACAGGTTGACTGTGAGCTGTCTGAAAAAGAACTAGGTATAGAATTCCATTTCGATGAGTCACTGGCACAGAAAAAAGAATTGTCCATAAAAGCAATGGGTTGGCGCCCGAAAATCATGAGCGGCCCCAGCCCAGGGCTTTGAGTTGTCCTGGTGAGGCGCAAAGGTGAATGGTAAATTCCATGGAGCAGATCTCAGGACCCCTCTCCTCCAGCAAGTGCATTGCACTCCGAAGTGAGGGCCCGTTTCTCTTCTCACCCATGTTCTCCTGAACAGGCGTGAGCTGAACATTAGGTCAGCGTCTGCAGTTACGCTAGGAGCTCCATTGACGCCAGATCCAACCCACTACCCCAAAATGAGACCCTGCTCAGGACAACCCAATGGGCCTAACCACCCGACCATGTCAAACATCTCTTGGCTCTTCCACAGAGAGTTCATCTTATACCAGATTTCATGGGTTGACTTTCTTCCTACAGTAAACTCTATGGGACAGATCCTCAGATGGTATAAATCAGCATAGCTCCCCTCGGGTTAATACGGTTACACCATCTGAGAATCAAGGCCTATAAGAGGTTCCTCCTTATCATTATTTGTATTAGAATAGTGCCTAGAGGTCTCAGCTGACGTCACTTGAGCTAGGTGCTGTACAAACCTGTAGCAATGGTGTCTGCCTTGACGTGAGGGGTGGGACTAGAACCCTCGGTCCCAGTCCAGAGCCGTCACCCCAGAACTAACCTTCCACCCCTACAATGCCCCCTGGAGAACCCTCTTCAACTTGCACTGTAGCCTTTTTCTTCTCCAGCTTGTTTTCGAGCTCTCGCTAGCCCATAACTACCTCAGCTCCAGGTTCACACTGTGTTTTTAACCTCCCTTTCTCCTTCTGCGCCCCCTCCAGATGGGCTGTAAGGTGGTCGTCACCTTCTTCCTGTACTTCCTGGCGACCAATTACTACTGGATCCTGGTGGAAGGGCTCTATCTCCACAGCCTCATCTTCATGGCCTTTTTCTCTGAGAAGAAGTATCTCTGGGGCTTCACGCTGTTTGGCTGGGGTGAGTCGCCGCTGGTCTCCGGGCTTTCTAAGCTGGCCGTGTGTGTGTGTGTGTGTCCCTGGGCAGGTCGAAGAGCAGATGGAGACAGACTTAATGGGCTGGGAGGTGTTGCTTGAAGGTGTTGCTCCTTATTATAAGCCCTTGTCCACAAACTATCTCCCGAGCGTGCACTGGAGTCCTCATCAGGACACAAAGCAGCAGTGGAGATGCTCCATGGACTGTCCTCCAGTCTGCCTCCCTCCATGAGGGCAGCTGAATCTATATAAGGGGTGGGAAGACTATGGCCCGCAAGCTCTGGCTGGGGAAGCGTGACCAGTGGCCCCCCTCTCTCAGGCCAGAGCGCCGGGCGGAGTGCGGCAAGCCGCCGGCCCCCACTCTCCCTCGGGGAGGTGGGCGGGACTCCATGCTCCTGCGGGTCCCATGCTTCTGCAGGGCAGCATGGAGCCAGACACATTGCTTTGAGTAGAATAGTAAGGGAGCCAGTGGGTTGGATAAGGGGATAAGGGGCAGGGGGTGGTTGGATGGGGTGGAGGTTCTAGGGGGGGGCGGTCAGGGGATGGGGAAAGGGGGGGTTCGGTGGGGTCTTGGGAGGGCAGTTAGGGTGGGGAGGTGTGGTCAGGGGACAAGGAGCAGGGGAGCTTATAAAGGGGGGTGGGGTGCCTGGGGGTGGTTAGGGGCAGGGGTCCCTGGGGTGAGGGGTGGTGAGGGGACAAGGAGCAGGGGGAGTTGGATGGGGGAGGGAATTCTGAGGGGGGCAGTCAGGGGGTGAGAAGTGGGAGGAGGTCAGATAGGGGGCAGAGCCAGGCTGTTTGGGGAGGCATCGCCTTCCCTACCCGGCCCTCCGTACAATTTTGCAACCCCGATGTGGCCCTCGGGCCAAAAAATTTGCCCACCGCTGCTCTATATAGTAGGTGATCCACCAATCCCTCGTCCGACTCGCCCCGGCCCCCGAATCCCCGCCGGGTAGCAATGCAAGTGCCATCTGCGGCATACAAAGGTTGCACTCCTCCCACGTGGGTTCCCCAGATCCTGTCCCAGGCAGGGCCTTCCTCCCCTGTGGAAGGGGTGACAGGACCGAGTCCCTGAAGAGAATATTTAGTTGGATGTCTCGGTCCCAGATGGTGCAGAGCTGTCCAGGGGCGTTCCTAGAATGGAGCGCTGCGGCTGAGTTCCCGCTTAAATAAATCCCTGCCCTTAGAGGCACAGAGGCCAGATCCTCACCCCGTGTAAGTCGGCGTGGGTGTGACACCGGCTGGGCCGGGTTCCCTTGGGACTGTCAGCAGCTGGGGAAATGGCTCAGGATGTTGATTCCTGGGGGAGTCCGACACTCTGATTTCCTTCCTCTGGCCTCAGACTCTCCTGCCACCAGATTTCTCGAGCGTCCGAGCGTGCAAATGGAAACCTGCAATTTGTGGGGAAGCAAATTGATTTTTTTCATGCCTGGATCTTTTCTTGGAGCAGGGAAGGAGGGAAGAGGTGGGGGGCCAGCCATGAGGAGAAGGCTGTTTGCACACAAGTGTTCAAGAAGAGAATGTGCTTTCGTTCCCCTCTGGCACTGCCGCTGGCTTGATGAGGCAGGGCAGGGACTAATGAGGGGCAGATCGTTTGAGGGCAGTGCAATAACTGCCCGCAAGCATCTGATGGGTGGAAACACCGAGGGAGAAGGGGAGATGTTTAAGATGGTGCTCACGGGCATAATGAGACATAATGGGGTGCGGGATATGAGCAAAGGAACATACAGCAGGGAAAGCGTCTCGGGGGTGGTATCTGTTGGAGTTACTCCAGAGAAACAGCAGGGACCTTGTTTTAAAAAAGCCCTGGAGAATATCCTGCAGGCCGCAATCTTGCCTTGACGCTGTATGCAATCAGTCATTTCCACCTATGGTTTCTATACCAGTGGCTCTCCCAACTAGTCAGATAGTCAACATCAAGGTGTAACGTGTCTGTCACGCCCACGCGGTGTGGCACTCTGTCCCCCTCTAGTGGTGGCTAAGCCACATAGCAGTTGACGAGCCTGCTACAGCTTTGCTACTGAGCTGGGACGTTGAGCTCAGGCAGTAGTGGTTTGTGTCTTAAGATCCAGAGGTGTCGGCGCTGCAAAGGCTGTGAAAGCCTGGCTTTCCTTAGTGAAAGTTGAAGAAATGATGCATTGGCTGGTGGGATTTCCAAATGTCCGCTCTAGGACAATTCCTCTTCCCACTGCTATTAGACTGAGAATTCTTTGGACTCACATATTTAAAAAACTCTTCAAAGCACTGGAGTAACAGAGGCACCTTGCTAATTTAAGCTTGTGTCTATTTTACTTGGGAGAGAATTGCACTGAATGTGTCCTGCCGCTTAGTATTCAAATAAAATGCTTGGTGCAGAACAAGCCTGAGAAATGATTTCCTAGTGCAAATCCTAGAAAGAGGGGCAATTCAGTAGAAATAATGCCACACGTTTAGCACAAAGCACATTGCTCAGAATGCCGAAGTAGCAAAAAAAACCCCAGTCAATCAGGCATCGGATCCTTTCATTAATACTTCTGATCACTGCCAAAATATAATCAAATTATTAGGCAGCACACCTGTCACAACAACAATTATCCATTTGACGCCAAACATTCGTGGCTGTTTAATTAAATTCCTCTGGAATGAGAACGAATGATTTCCTCCAGTTGCATTTGGTTTTGCTTTATTTGGATTAGCATGATAAAAAAAAATACATACACGTGGCTTTGATAGCTTTGGGGCATTCAGAAGGGGGCTCCAGTCCAGTGCTCTCTGAAGTCAATGGAAAGACTCCAATTCAATACAGCGGGCACTGGATTGTGCCCATACCGCAGTGAAGACCAACGTAGAACCAGTGCTAAGTAACTACAATGTTCACATAGGTACATAAGGGAGAAGTTTGCCCCAAGATCTGAGATCTTTTGCTTATATAACAACAAACATCTGAGGATTTGTGATGCTCTGGAGATTTCTAGGAAAATCCAAACCGTTCACCGTAAATCAATTTATGCTGAAGGAACCAAAACACCAATTTGCTCTCTGATGTTAGATCCAAGGATTTAGCTGGAGGAGACTTTACAGTCCACAGCCTCAGCTGGCGTATGTTGTTGTCAATAGTGGACCGGGAATAGTTGTTTTTTTCAGTTCACTAGTTCCAAAAAATGGAGTAAAAAAATTGCTTGGGGTTGACCTGAAATGGAGAATTTTTTTTGGAAAATTTTCAGCAAATCAAAAAGATGAGGGAAAAAAATTCATTTTGAGTCACACAAAATGTTTCATTCAGCCTGAAGCCAAATGTTTCCTTTTGATTTTAAGCTTCCTTTTTAAAATTTGTTTTGTACTGTTTTAAAATTAAACTGAAAGAAATTTCAAAAGGGAAAGTTGTGTCACATAGAAAAATATATTAAAATGGATATATTTGTGGAGGAATTTGTCATTTTTTTTATCCTAAACAATTTGGTGAATTCCATGTGAATTTGCAAAAAGGGTTTTTTAACCCAAATCCCCATTTTTCATTGAAAAAAAGTTGTTGTATGATAGCCCAGAACACTACTGTTAACACTCCAAATAGTAGCGACACAAGATCTTTAGGGCAACCCTTACTCACACTGAGTAGCTCTTCCTCCGAATGGGCTCCTTGCAGGAGCAAGTATCACCCACACACCTCCTGGATGTGGCTTTCTGTCCCATGTAATGGCACCAAGACCAGTTAGAGCGAGAGATTAATGAGTTTGCTCTACAGCCTTAGCTAAAAGGCATATGGATATTAGCCCATGCAGTAGAGGGCCATGCATTTAGCTCTAAAGGTCCTAAATTCAATCCTGCCTCCCGACGACTGGGGTCTGTTAGCATTACACAAGCGGGACTCAGTGAGGGATGCATAATTTGCCCTTTACAGACCAGCATGGTTTGATGTTACAGATCACTCAGAAATTAGCACAATGGCATGGAATAGAGATGCCCCTAATAGGCCTATGAACAGGTACAGCTCATCCCAACACTCAGTGAAGTCTCCCTATCTGAACAGCAGGTGGAGTCAAGATCCTCAGCTTTTCATCATGCAGGACTCAGGGGCATTAGAAGAAGGGTGGGTGTGTGCAGAGTCCTTTGGGTCATCCAGGGGCATCTTTGTTGGAATGGGGCTGGGGGAGGGGGGGAAGGATTTTGTCTCGCCTGAGAAGTTTGCACTTGTTCCAGCTCCAGGGGAGAGACCTGACTTTATAGAACCTGCATTGTACACACTGTGTGTATTGACTGGACATGCACAGCGCATACAATGTGGATACTGTAGAAGTCAACGACAGCATCGCCACCGTGTGGGACTCTACCTGTGGAATGCTGGCTGCACACACAGGGGATGGGCTGGGATGTGTGGCGAGTGCCAGAGGGAGACCCAATGGCTTCTGGGGGGGCTTGCCCTTGGTGGCTGGTTCACCAGCTGCAAGAACAGCTCTTCCTTTGGGACTTTCACTGTCCATGCCACCTGCAGGCTGACACACACGGCCGAGTTTTTGAGAGTGTCTGACGTGGTTTTTAGAGTAGGCGGAGCACCCACTGACATTCCTGGGAGCTCTGGGAGCTTGGCCCCACTTAAAATCAGTCCCAAGGGATCTCATAAGGGGCATCCACATGATGACCATAATACTACTGGTTGGAAAGGCCAATAGAGACCATAATAACTACTGGTGGGAGAGGCCAATAGAGACCCAGCAGAAAGTGGAGTTAAAGAGATACTGGAGGGAACCCAAGGGTCGAGGTTCTTATGCTTTATAGCCTAGGTTTCTTTTTTTTCTTTTAAATAATTTGAATAAATAGCCATGGCCTTTGGAAAGAGCCCGCAAGTCCATATTCTGTCCCCGTGACACCAATTTAAAATAGAGACAGTCAAAGCGGGGAGGGGACAGGTGGGAGAGGGATTATGTGAAATTTTGTCAAAGTAATTTTCATTTTCCACATTTGAAAAGGGACCTCATTTCAAAATGTGTCCCATGTTTGTATCAACGTTTTTCTAGTTTGAAAATGATTGTTTTCAAACTTACTTTCTTTTTAAGTTTTTTATTTTCCTTTCTTCCCAATCTCACAATTGTCTCTTTTTCCCCCCCTTTCCCTCTCTTCTCCTTCCCCTTTTCCTTTTTCCTTTTTTCCATTGAGAAAGAATGGGGAAGAAGGGGAGAAAATGGAAAGTAATTCAAAACCCCAATTTTTTGTTTTCTAGGGTTTTTTTCTGAAAAATGGAAATGTTATACATTATATATATATATATATATATATATATATATATATATATATATATATATATATATATATATATATATATATATATATATATATATATATGTATTATCTATATATGTATGTATGTATGAAATTATACATATTATATATATGTATATATATATGTAAAAATTATATGGCTAAACCACCCTGAACACACCCGATCCTGTCTGATCTTAGAAGCTAAGCAGGGTTGGGCCTGGCTAGTATAGTACTTGGATGGGAGACCTTCTGGGAATACCAGGTGCTGTAGGCTTAACATGGATGTGGGGCTAGCAACTCCACCCTGTAAGGGAACCAATTGCTACTGAAACACCAACACCAGTTGGTGGCCCATACCCTGGCTGGAGGGTGATGGCAGAGAGAGAGAGATGAAAATTGCCGATAGTGAGAAAAGGTCGTCCTTTCTATTTAAAAATATTGTTTGAAAAATGTCAACCAGCTCTCTACACAGCCAAGCACTGTTTCCCATGTCTGAATTGCTAGGCCTACCGGTGTAGTGTCCTGCTGCCTCCCCATTGTCAAAGCCTTTCCCCACTGCCTGTAGCTACACACCCCAGTCCGTGTGGACACCGCCTGTGGACACCCACTGCCTGTAGCTACATGGACTCTACATGCTGCCACAAAAATAGGCAAATGTAGACAAGGTCATAGAGAGAGAGAGACACTCTGCCCCACAACCCATTCAGGAAAGTACTTAGTAACTACTTAAGCACATAGACTTCAGTTGAGCTGAAATGGGCTTAATGTTAAACACATACTTAAGGACTTTCCTGAACTGGGCCCCAGAGAGCATAGAATCTACACAGAGTTTATAAATTATTAATTACCATCCTCTTTGTTTTCTGAAAGGGGCTATTTTACCTCCCTTTGTGGAAGCTCTTATAGGCCCAATCCTGCATTTTCAGGGAAGTCCCTGCATAAAGAAATTAGAATTGGATGCAAAAAATGTAAAAAAAGAATAGAAGTACACTATTGGGTATTGTCTTAGCTCTTGTATTGGGAATTAGGAATTTCTGTCCCATAGGAAATGCTGAGATTTTGAGATTTTTCCCTGAATCAGGACAAAAAGTTAAAATCTGAGCACTTTTGCAAAATGAAATATTCCAAAAGTATTTTGTTTTGACTTTACCTTTTTGATGCTGCATTATATGAATATAAAAGTCAAAACACTAATATGGAAAGAAGTTTTGATCATTTCAATATGTTCCTGCAATGCATTTTGTTTTTTGTCGAATCAACATGTTCCACCTTGAAACTGTTCCACTGGAAAGTTTCCAGCTAGCTCAACTTATCTCCTGGGTTTGGAGATCGGCCCGGAACTATCGCAAAGATGGTCTCTCCCGTAGGATTGCTGCTGAATCCAGTCTCAAGCGACAGCAGTGCGAGGGTTATATGAACTGTATAACCACACAGAGCCTAGTGCCTATAGATGACCCGTAACACAAAATGGTAACACAAGTGCTCTCCCCAGACTGCAGTTCCATCTGACTCTGGTGCCACAGGGCTGTAAACAAACCTGAACATCCAAACTGATCTGCCCTACTTGGAAACCTACTGGCTTCCCAAACTTTTGAGAAGGTCTCCAGAGCCTCAGAAGCAGTAGAAGGTAGAGAGGTTGCCACTGTCTGAGGGGGTTGCCGGCAGCCATCTTGGGTGTGTGCACGATGGATATGTAAAGGTTAGGATGCCTTCTATTCAGAGGGTTGAAAATCAGGAGTTCTGGTCCCATCCCTGTCCTGCTGCGTAATCCTTGACAAGTCACTCATCTCCTGCCATTTCTCCTTCTTGCCAAGTTAGATTGTGAGTACTCTGGGGTAGGGAGTTGTCTCTTCTTATAGGTATGTGCAGCACCCAACACAATGGAATCACAATCACAGTGAAGGCCTCTCGTAAGATCATTGCTACTGTCATATAGATAATAATAGTCCTGAGTCATTTGTGTATCTGGATCCAAACTTCCCCAGGACTCTGTGTGTTGGTGTTCTGGATAGGACCAAGACATGGAATATGGTTCTGTGTCTGATTCCAGACCTATGGTTCCCTGAAGTTGGAGATGAAACCAGGATTGAGCCCTTAGGCTCCAAACTATACTTGAACCCTGGGGAAGTCCACTAAATAAACTTCCCTCACACCAGCTCTAGCTCTCTGCAGTTGCTTTGCAATGAACTGAGTTTGCTATACATTGTATTTACTGATCAGCACTTTCTTGTTTTCAGGACTCCCTGCTGTCATTGTCACAGTGTGGGCCAGCGTGAGAGCCAATCTAGCAGACACAGAGTAAGTCTTGGTTGGATTCTGTGTTGTTTTTCTCCTGTGCTTGTGTTGTGTCTTTGCTGCGTTTTTGGAACAGAGAGGTTTGTGAATGAATTACAGACCCCGGGGGGAAAAGAACTAGATAAGGCTTCAGCTCTGAAGCAATCCTAACATGAAGGCAGGAAATGCACCAAGCAAGGGATGAAATCCTATAGTTCTGTTGTAACTCTCCTGACTTGTCTTTAGTTTTAAATAATTTAACCAATTTGTGGTCACCAACTTCATAGCTGGCACATTGGCACCGCTTGGAAGTCTACATCAAGCTCAGGGATAGAACTGGGATTTCCTTGTCATCCACACACCTCCTGGGTGTGGTGTTCTGTCGCTTCCAGTGGCACCAAGACCACTTAGAAATTAATACATCTGCGACAGCCTTAGCTAATCGCCATGTGGCTTGAGGTTCATGCATTTAGCTCCAGAGGTCCCAGGCTCAATCCTCTGCCGATGATTGAGGTCTGTTGGTATTGCCCTCCACAAACATAACCTCTACCACTTGAGCTAAAAGAGAATCACCCATTCACTTGTACATTGCAGGGCTTATGACACACATATGAGTAGTTCCAATCCCATCCAGAAGAGGTCAGTACTGCACTTCACTCGCTTCTCAACTCCTTTTCCCATTTACACGGGGTCAGGGGCACCATGCGTTCCGGTCCATGGAATGGGTTCGTAGGTCTTGGAGTTACAATCTTTTCATCTCCGAAGTTCTCCTGACAGCTTTTCCATCGTACCCTCGTTCTTCCATTTCCTTTCTGACTGTCCCGTTACTCCCCGGCTTTATAGTTCATGCTAGTTGCCTCCCATTCTCATCAGACGTCCAATCCCCCTCAAATGTGTGCTCTCCAGTTCTATCTATCTATCTATCTATCACCGAGAGTCCCAAATATACTTTCTCCCTAATTTCTTCCATGAGCACTCTCTACCATCCGCTTGCTTGCTGTTCTCTTCAGCATATTACTTTCTACTACCCGTATCATCCTTTCATCCATCTTCATAAGACCCAAAGTTTCCAAACCATAGAGCGGGCAGGGACAAACACAGCGGCACACACTTTTCCTTCCAGTTTGTTACTTCATCGCCGGTTTCACAATACCCCTGCTGTCTTTTTCACTGCCACCCATGCACACTGAGTTCTTCTGTTCAGTTCGCCAGATCTTTATCTCTCCAATAGCACCATGGATATTTCCCAAGCAGACAACTTCTTCCCTCTGATTCAGCTTCTCTCCAGAAACTTTAATCAACAGCTCTTCCACTTTCCCTCCTTGCGTAACTTCTGTTTTCTGTGTGTTTACTTTCAAACCGTGGTCTTCAACCACCAATTTGGGTGGGCCTTCAGCCCACTCTGATACCATATTTACCAGTTCCTCTTTGCTGTCAGCCAAAAGGGCCAGATCATCAGCATACATTAGTTTTCTCTGTATCTCCACCGACTTCGTTCTCTGACTAATTAACTCCATAGTTAGGACGAAGAGAAGTGGACTCCACACACTACCTTGTCTCAATCTATCACCTCAGAAATCTCTTTGCTTACATTTGTCAACAGCTCCCAGTGGCCGCGGTTCGCTGTTCCCAGCCACAGGGCCAGCTCACAACATTTTGGCACCTGAGGCGGGGAGCTCAAATGATGCCCCCATCACGTGGGTGAATAGTCTCTAGTGCCCTTCCTCCAGCTCTCTGTGCATCTAGAGCAGAGAGAATCGATATGCACCAACAAGAGACACCATTTTCTACACTCTGGGTCCTAGTGGCACCCCCCACAGTCTGGCACCTGAGGCGGCCGCCTCAGTTCGCCTCACGGTAAGGCCGACCCTGCCCGGCCAATGGGAGCTGATGGAAAATGGCCGCCAGCAGGTCCCTGTGGCCAGTGCCGCTTCCCGCAGCTCCCGTTGGCCAGGAACGGTGAACCGCGGCCACTGGGAGCTGTGGGCAGCCGTGCAAATGTAAAGAAACTGTCTGGTGGCCTGGCAGTGGATTACCCTCACGGGCCGCGTGCAGCCCGCAGGCCGTCGGTTGCCCACCACTGCTCTACAGACACTGAAACCTTTTGAGAACAGTACTGCGCGTCGAGTCACGGAAATGTAGGGTGGAAAAGGACCTTGAGAGGGCATTTTACCCACCCCACCCCCGCTGAGGATTAGGCATACCTAGATTATCCCGGACAGGTGTTGGTCTAACACACTTGCCAGTTGACGCAGCACAAGGCAGCTACTCTACACTCAGCCCCCTCGCCCCCAAACCCACTGCCGATTTCAGCCCAAGCTGAGCATTCTTCGCGCTAACGTCTGCAGTTTTCCACCTTTTCAGTCAAAGTCTCTCCAGGCACCGGGTGGGGGATGGCTGTAGCCCCAGATCCAGTAGCTCCTGCTTTTAAAATGGATCCAGACCCGACATTGTGCTGTGCAGCATAGTTTGCATGCCCGATGTACATCCATATCTGAAAGCATGCCACCGCGACGTTCCTATCCTGCAAGCAAAGGATAACCGAACTGCACTTCCTAGTGACTTGATCACAATTGCAGCACTCAGCTCATTAGAGGACCACATATCTCTCGTCACTTCGACACGGGGCATTTGCCAACGCTCGTCTGTGTCAAAACCTTCCGCTTCTGTCGGGGCTTTCGCCACCTCTTTTATTTGCCCTCCTCAAACATCCGCACGGAACGGATGCTGGCCCTGGACGTGAAAACCGCTGCTGCAGCGTGGTGCCAACAGCGGGCTACAGGCCCTTTCATTTCTGGATGGCTGGAGCACACCCAGTCTCCAGCAGTGGCGGTGGAAGCCATGATTCCCTTCAGACAGTCTCACTCAGTGGCCTCGATCAAATATCTTTGGAGGCCTCCATCCAGTTTCCAGCGGAGAGGTGACCACATCAGGAAACCGCCCACCGCAATCAATGCCCCCTCCCGTTATTGGCAGCCAAAGCCGAGAGGCCAAGGACGGGCGAGGCAAGGAGAATGAACCTCCTGCAGGGTAGAGTTGGGCCTGGTTGGCAGAGTGGAACGAGGGGATACCTGCGGCTGTTCTCAAGAGAGCACTTCAGCCTGCAGGCAGCAACCTCGACCCCCGCAGCCGTCACTTGGGCCTCGTCTACACACAAAGCGTTAACGATAGGTATGATTTTTAAAGCCAATTGAGTTAAAGCCCTCTGTGAACACAATTAACTTTAAGTTAAGCCCAAGTAATTAATGATTAGCATTGGCAAATTTGCAAGCACCAGCTAAACTGATGGAACCAGGGTTAAACGAGTTTAAGTATGTCCACACAGGGCTTCTTACTGGTTTAAAATCCCACCTTTAGTTAGATCTGTGCAGCTTTTGTGTGTAGGCCAGGCCTAAGGGAATGAATCCCAGTGCGGTTTGCTGAGCTCTGGCCCTTACAGACTGGAGTGCAGAATTCCAGTTCAAAGAGGTTTGGACACAAGCCTGGACAATTCAAAAAGAGCAAGTCCCTGAAATCTGCCAAGAGTAATGCCCAACTTTCACAGATCTCAATGCATGTTTAAGCACTAAATACCTGTGAGGATTTGGGCCTAAGATTTTAAATACATTTAAAACCAGATGGTAGGGATAAAAGGAGGCCGGTTTTTATGCTGATCATTGCTGATGGGATGGCGAAGGGATGAGTCAGGGTCGGCTTGGTTCCACACATGCATAGCACATCAAAGGGTTCCCGTTTTTAGCACTGAGTGGCAAACAGGAACCTGAAGCTATTTGCCCAGGATGAAGATTTACTGATGTGTTGCCAATCTCTTCCTAGGTGTTGGGATTTGAGTGCCAGCAATTTACAATGGATTTTTCAGGTGCCCCTCCTGATAGCTATTGTGGTGAGTACCGGATTTGATTTGGGGTGGCGAGGGGGATGGGAGCCAAAACTAGACTGCTGGGAGAAAGACACTCAGCATGTGATCCCAATTTTTTAAATAAAATAACACATAGATCATGATTTGCAAATGTGACTCATGATTTTGGGGTGTGGGCTCAACTTTGGGGGGGTCTTGACATGTCCTAAGAGGGCCTAATTTCCGGAGAGTGCTGAGCGTCTGTCCTCAAAGGATCAAGGTTTTTCCAGCCCCTATGGTGCCGGAAAGCCCAGGAGAGGAAGAGGCTGATCTTGCCAGGCTTCCGCACCGAAGAAGGTCCAGTTAAACCTTCCACCGCGGGATCCTCATGCAAACCGAACCTTTGCATTTTGACTGCCATTAGTGCCTATTCTGGATTTCCTCCCTGAGCTGGGAAGGGCTGAGAGTGACCCAGCTTGTTAAAGGGGGGGGGGGGGGGAATAGTAAGTCTCAGAACAATCACTGTTGGTCACTTCCAAGTGTCAGTAGCCAAGTATCAGTAGGAGAGCAGTTCAGGGTCTCACGCCGGGCAGCAGAGGGAGTTATAGAATGGAAACTATCGAGGTCTAGGAATGACCCAGATGTTAGGCATGGCAAACATCATACAGATGGGATTACTCACCTGAAGGCTGGTGCTTAAGTGTTTGCAAGATTAGGGCCTTGGTTATCCTAGGAAATCAATTTCAATTTGTACTGTAGAAATTATATCCTCTCTCTTTCCCCAACTTTTCCCCTCCACCCTGTCTTCTGAGAGGGGGATGCTAAAGAGAGAGATTTTCTCTACCCACCCATTTTAGTTCTCCTCTGTGCATGCATACACTTCTCTATGCATATTGAATTCGAGAGTCTTTCCACTGACTTCAGAGAGCTTTGAATCAGGCCGAATGGCCTTGATTCTTCCGACTTACAAATCACGCGATAGAGCAGGGTGGGGTGAGAAGAGAATCGGGCCTTCTGCGTATGGAACCTACTGAAGTAAATGGGCTGATACGTGTAATTAGTAGAGCTGCTCCGGGAAATTATTTTTTATTTTTCTTCCCTTGTTAAAACTTTGCATTGAAGGAAATTCTCCAGCTGGCTCTGGTGGTTCCTTCCGGGCACTGGACGGAGCCAAGTGCCAAGACCACACAATGAGCATTTGAAATAAAACTGTAGGATGGACGACGCACTTCAGATAGCTCAAGAGGCTGATTTCCAGCAGCCCCATTGCATTTAATTTAAAGCCCAATTAGTAGATGACAACGAGCTGAGTTGATATTTGTCCTTGTCAAGAGAATGCTTCTTCATGGGGTTCTCCAGGGCTATTTACAAATGCAACTATTTGTCGTGAAAACATATTCAGTGGGTTGTCTCTGTGGCTTCCTAATGCACACTTGGCTGCTTTTTCAAGTCCCCACGCGGGCTTGTTATCTGTTTCTGGACAGAGTTTTGCATTTTCTGGATGAGCCCTCAGACAGTTCTGGGTCTACGGGGCTTAAAGTCCCTCCACTGCAGTGGTAACTTAGGAGTCATTCCGTTTGCATTTCCTTCAAAGCTTTGCTGGTGTGTCAGGAAAAAACAGGAGGAATTTCCTTCCTGGTTTCCTTCTGATTGGGATCACGGTCGCAATCACGAAATACAAGGTCTGATGAAAGACTGCAAAGAAACAAACACATGTCGTAGACCAGGGGTTCTCAAACTGGGGGTCAGGGGACCCCTGAGGGGGTCACAAGGTTATTACATGGGGGGTCGCAAGCTGTCAGTCTCCACCCCAAACCCCACTTTGCCTCCAGCATTTATAATGGTGTTAAATATGTAAAGAAGCATTTTTAATTTAAAAGGGGGGACGCACACAGAGGCTTGTTATGTGAAAGGGGTCTCCAGTACAAAAATTTGAGAACCACTGTCCTAGACAGTCCAATGGCTTGGCCATCGTTAGCTGCAGAGAGAGGATGGCCCTGTGGCAAAGCCACTGAGCGAGGAGTCAAGATTTCTGACGGAAATTCCAGCCTCTGCCCAGACTTTCTGGGTGACCTTGGATCCGTCACTAAGAGTTGAAATCGATGGCAAAACTCTGGTTGATTTCTATGGGACCCAGATTTGCCAGACCTCACAGTGCCTCATGTATCCATCTGTAAAATGGCAGAACTAAGACTCTCGTTCCTCCCTCTGTCGTCTGTCATGTCTCTTTAGATTGCACATTCTTCAGGGCACAGACTGCCTCTTATTCTGTGCCTTTGTACAGCTCCTAGCACAAGAGGGCCCAGATCTCCGCTGAGGCCCCTAGACCCAAATAATAAACTCTGCAGAAAAATGGTGACCAGTTTCACACAGAGCCCTAGCCCATGAGGATTCTTTATCCTTTTCCCTGTTGCTTTTCCTTCTCACCACATTTCTCGGGATCTGTCTTTGGACTTGCTTTAAAGGCTGTTGAACGGTGCTGGGTTGATAGTCACAGAGACTAAAATCCTCGATGCACAGAGCAGGTCCAGCAACGGCAGAGGCCCTCCAAGCTGCTCCTATCCCCCCTTTGTGCTGCCAACAGGCCTCGATCCTGATTTAGAGTCGCCTGGCTGGTGTGGGGGGAGAGGTAGCGTCATTCGCCCTTCAGGCTGAATTTCAATCATTTCTGTTCTTTCAGTCATTTTGAGGCACTCAGATACTCAGTGATGAGCAGGGCCTTACCAAATTCACGACCATGAAAAACTTGTCATGGGCAATTAAATCTGGTCTCCCACCGTGAAATCTGCTCTGTTGTGTGTTTTTACCCTGTACTGTACAGATTCACAGGGGAGACCAGCGTTTTTCCAACTGGGGGTCCTGACCCAAAAGGGAGTTGCAGGGGGGATGTGAGGTTATTTTAGGGGTGCCACCGTATTGTCACAGTATTGACACTCTTACTTCTGCGTTGCCTTCAGAGCTGGGGGGCTGGAGAGAGGCAGCTGCTGGCCGGGCACCCAGCCCTGAAGCTAGCGCCCCGCCAGCAGCAGGGCAGAAATAAGGGTGACAATAGCATGCCATGGCACCCTTCTGTGCTGCTGCCTTCAGAACTGGGTGACTGGAGAGCAGCGGCTGCCGAATGAGGGCCCAGCTCTGCAAGAAGCAGTGCAGAAGTAAGGGTGGCAATACCGTACCAGGTCATCCTTACTTCTGCCCTGCTGCTGGCGGGGCGCTACCTTCAGGGCTGGGTGCCCAGCCACCAGCTGCCTCTCTCCAGCCCCCCAGCTCTGAAAGCAACGCAGAAGTAAGAGTGTCAATACTGTGACAATACGGTGGCACCCACCACCAACAGCAGTCTAGGAGTAAGGGTGGCAGTACCACAACCTCCCCTACAATAACCTTGTGGACACTGCCCTCCCCCTCAACTCCTTTTTGGGTCAGGACCCCTCCAATTACAACACCCTGAAGTTTCAGATTTAAATAGCTGAAATCATGAAATTTATGATTTTTAAACTCCTATAACCATGAAATTGACCAAAATGGTCCGTAAATTTGGTAGTGATGAGTACGGTGGAAAGAAAAAATTCACCCCAATATGCCATCAAATCTCACTGAAGTAGGGCTGGCCGGAAAACAAAAATTCCACTTTGTGAATAGTTCCCAGGTTTTGAAATCTGTTGTCGTTTCGCACTGGGCTGAGGAAGAGAACTTCCAAAACAAGGGTCTTCCATACCCCAGGCAAGTGCCCTCCTCTGCTGGGTGCTGACGTCAGGCTTTCTTTCAATCTCTCCTATGGGACGTGTTCTCTTGTAATGTAAAGAACTACATGTTCAATGGGCCAAAGAGAGTAATTGACTTTATAGCCGTGTGGCTAGGGCATTGGAGTGGGATGGGGAAGATCAGGTTTTGCCTGCATGCTCATCCCGATGAGGGGTTTGAACCTGGCTCCTCCATCTCCTAGGTGAGGGGCTAGCTATTGGCTATTCTGGGGTATGGTTTTGATTCTGTCTTGGGTTTTGACCAAAAGTTCCATCCTGCCACTGGGAAAGCGCCATTGAAATCGATACGTTTCCAGGGAAAGTTTTGGTTTGGACAAATCAGCATTTTCCATTGACAAATTCCCTCTAGTCACGTGGTTTTTAAATAGAGATGGCTGTTGTATGGGCTCCTCGCTCGGGAGTGAATTTCACCTGAACTGCGTAGATGTATCTCGTCATGATACTGTATATATGAGATGATAACGAGGCTGGATATGATGAGGTCTTCTAGGGACCAGAAGAAAAGGAGAGGCCCATCCTTAACCCTGTGGCACAAGACCAAGCAGAGAGCATTCAGCTCAAACACAGCTGGCCTGAGCTTGCTGAATTGCTGAGTTGCTAATGAGGGAGCTGTCCCCCTTCACCTCCTCCAACAGGATCTGAGGATGCTCTCTGGGAACATCTGGGGGGACGGGGCCCCGGGGAACAACGCAGTCTCGATCTGGTAGCATCGCAGGTTCTGGTTTTGTGATTTTTTAAAAAAAAAATCTCTCTTTTCCAGGTAAATTTTATTCTTTTTATCAATATTATCCGAGTCCTAGCAACCAAGCTACGGGAGACAAACGCAGGGAGGTGCGACACGAGACAACAGTACAGGTGAGTCCTCTCTCCCTTCCGGAACGAGATAGCGAGAGGCACGGGATGGGCTTGACAGCCTGGGAGATCAAAGTCCACACATGCCACCTCAGTCACGGCCATGCTCCTTTGGCTTTCCACCGAGCCAGCTAGAGTGCCGGTGGAGCAGCAGTGCCTGGCGTCCCAGCGGCATTGCAAGTCTCCTCTCAGAGCTCCTGAAAGGAGGGTAGATCCTAACCTGATAGGCTGAGGGGAGTTCAGGCCCCGAGGTCAGTCTGGTTCACGGTCTCTCTGCTGGCATGGCCACCAACGGCTAACGATGATGGGGGTATTTGTGATGTGGACATCTGCGCCATATATTGAGGAGACCGCCAACAGCTGTTGGGTAGTAAGAGTGTCTCATCCACTGGCTAGGACCCCACGCTGCTACTCAGGAAACCTTCCTTCTATACCGTTACAAGGAGTAATGGTCTCACGTTGCAGTGGGGGAGGTTTAGGTTGGATATTAGGAAAAACTTTTTCCCTAGGAGGGTGGTGAAGCACTGGAATGGGTTACCGAGGGAGGTGGTGGAATCTCCTTCCTTAGAGGTTTTTAAGGTCAGGCTTGACAAAGCCCTGGCTGGGATGATTTAGTTGGGGTTGGTCCTGCTTTGAGCAGGGGGTTGGACTAGATCCCTCCTGAGGTCCCTTCCAACCCTGATATTCTAGGATTCTATGATTCCTGGCCCTACAGTGTGACGCTGGGATAGTCCCATTCTTTATCTGCCTTGCCTATTTAGATTTCAGGGGGCATCTGTTATGTTATGTTTGTACAGAGCCGAGCACAATAGGGTCCCGATCTCACATCCATGCTTTACCATGACCCAAATAATTAATAATAATTATTTTCAATCGTTACCGCCCTGGGTTGACTTTGAACTAACAGCATAAAGGAAAAGGCTCTGGCTATCCTGTCAAATCCCATCCTTCCTTTTTATACTTTTTCCCTCCCTTGTTTTCGAAACCTTGACTTGTGGTTGCTCAAGTGAAGAAAGATTCCTAACTATTCACAGGAAGTTTTGAGTTTCGTCTTGGGTTTTCTTGTTTATTTGGGGGGGAGGGGGTGTTTCCCGTTCCTTTCCCCTTGACAATGAAGCAGATTTGCAACGTAGTCAAAATTTGACTGGGAAAGTAAATAGCTGAGAGACCTCCACAGCTAGAGAACTCCCAGGGCATTTGTAGGCTCAGGTTCAAATGATTCAGCACACAACATCCAGAGGAGAGAGAACAAAATCATTCAGGGCGATAGCTCTGAAAAGCACGATTCCGAGGTCGCCTCCGCCGGCTTGCTCACAGAAAAGTATCCCAAAGCGAGATAATACTTAGTCCTGCCAGGGCCGGCGACAGAAATTTTGGGGCCCCCTACTCTGATCGTTTGGGGGCCCCCTACTCTGATCGTTTGGGCCCCCCAGCCTATTCTCCTTCCCCCCCGCCTGACCCGGCCCACCCAACCTAATCTCCTCCCCCAGCCTAATCTCCTCCCCTCCCCACCCATCCCTGCCTGGCCCACCCTGCTGTTGGGGGTGATCTTCCTTTACCCCCACCCAGCCTCCCCCCATCTAACCGCCTTCCCTCCCCCACCCCTGCCTGGCCTGGCCCATCCCACCAAACCTAACCTCCTCCCCCCTCCCACTTCCAACCCAGCCTCCTGCCCCCATGCCTGACCCGCCCAGCTCAGCCTCCCCCCGACCCAAACCTCCTTCCCTCCTGCACCCACGCCTCACCCACCCCATCCAGCCTAGTCTCCTGCCCCCCCTCCCCGCCCACCCAGCCTTGCCTCCCCACCGGCTACCAGACATACCTGGGGTGGGGGTGCGACCCAGCAGCGGCCGCAGCGTTGCTCCCGGCTGCTGGCTCCGGTGGGCTCGGCCCTCCGCGGCTGCCCCGCCTCCCCCCGCTGGGCTCCCGGCCCCGGGTCTCCCCAGCCCCACTCGCTGGCCGCCACCCCCGCGGAGCGGCGCGCCCGGCCAGTCCTCTGCAGCCGCGGGGGCGGGGGAGACGATGGAGCCGGCATCCTGTGGTGCCGCCGGGGGGCTCCCTCCCCCCGCCAAAGGCTGGCCCGGCTCTTGCTGCAGGTAGGTCGGGGGAAGCGCTGCAGCCGAGGGTGCCTCGGGTGGCTCCTGGGGCGCGGGACGAGCCGCCGGATGAAGGGCTAGGGAGGCAGCCGGCCACTGACACGCGGACACAGCCCGGGAAAGAGCGGCCAGGGAGATGCGGTGCCCAGTGTGTGACAAGGGGGGACGACTACGGGCACAGCTGTGTACCGGGCCCCGGACTTAAGGGGGCCCCCCTTAAGTCCGGTGCCCAGTACAGCTGTACCCGTAGTACACCCCTGTCGCCGGCCCTGAGTCCTGCTGCGAGTGCCGGGGGCCGGACTTGATGAGCTCTCGAGGTCCCGTCCAGTCCTACGATTCTGTGTCTCATTGGAAGCGGGGCTGGAATTTGGCTTCGAAATGCAAAGGTTTGTTTTGCTGGCATGTCACAGCCGTGACGTATCTGTTTGTTTATTTCTCGCTCGGAGAGGTTTGCTATTAATTATGGCTTGGACGGGCTCAGCTATTTTTATTTTCTTAAGCCCCGCCGTGATTGTCAGTCACTGGACTGCAAAAGCGCCGGGCCCCCTGGCAACGCTGCCCCCTTGCTCATTGCCTCCACTTGGCAATTGCCATAACCATTGGCAGGGGTTTCCATCCCCGGCTCAGCATCATTTCCAGTCAGTGTCTGTTCCCTTAGGGATCCCAGGGCTGAACCCAGCCAAACGTTAGGGTCTGGGTTGCATCTAAGACACGCAGGCGCCTGCTGCTGTGGAGTTGCACCTCCATCTAGGGGACCTCCAGCGCACATTACACCCCAGGGAAACAGCCCCATTCCAGAGGCTGGCGTAGCATTCTCTTTCCCGTGCCCCTACCGGGGAGGGCAGCATCCATCCAGTGCCACCGATCTCCTCCATTCCATCCTCCACCAACAATGCCAGGGCCCCAGGGGGTGCCAGCACGGCACAGTCTTGGAAGACCCCCCTCCTTGTCCTGGCTGAGCGTAGGCCGTCCGGCCTGAGATATGGAGCAGCACCATCCTTCCTTTACAAGGACCTTTACTGATGCTGGAAGGTACCGGCTTGACAGGCCTGGAGTCTGGTTGTCCCCAATCGGGTACATCATGGACAGCAGTGCAAGCTTCCCCTCCCCCAGCACCATTTCACCACCTTGCCTCCGTCCAGGCCCTGAGGAGGCCCAGAGGATAATTCAGACTCATGACGTTCTCCGTGTGTTTCTCTCCTTCTTCTGTTCCCACAGGAAGCTGCTGAAATCTACCCTTGTCCTTATGCCTCTGTTTGGAGTTCACTATATAGTCTTCATGGCTTTGCCATATACAGAGGTGACAGGGATTCTTTGGCAAGTTCAAATGCACTATGAAATGCTGTTCAACTCTTTCCAGGTACGGTACCCTCTTAAACTTTCTGGGCCTTCGGTGGGATGGCAGTCAGACATTAAATGTGTTCTGTTTGGGGGGGAAAGGCTTTTTAATAGGTGCCAAGTTACGCTTCCAAGACTTAACGGCTGTACTTTGGTGTTGGGCGTAGTGAGTATTTGCAAACCCTGTTAGGGTACTTTGGGACAATGTGTCAGGCAACTAATTTTATCGTTTTATGGTCATTTGTCCACCAAAGTCCCTTGAGATCCAGGTTAGATCCTCATCTGGGATAAGTCAAGAGAGCCACGTGGATTTAAACCAGCTGGCCTCAAAGTAGCTTGTTCTAGTCCTACAAATGGATCCGCTAACGTAATCCTCAGCACCCCAGTGAAGTCGATGATGAGCATGGGTGTAATGCGGAGCTGGGTGCAGGACTGGGATCTTTTAGCCAAACTGAGTGCAGCCATATGATGAAAATTAGTTTGCATGTACACGGTACAGCCCTCCCTTAAGGACAACCTACTGAGCAATGGTTTAAAGTCTTAAGTGATTGACTAGCGTGGCTGACATGAAGCTGGGAAGTCAGAGCTGGACTCAGACAAACTCTGGATCCCATGTGCGGGGAAGGGCGGAGTCAGATTGGAGCTGAAATGGGAGGACCTTGGCCCTGCATTCTTTGCACACCCAGAACTCCCATTCGGGTGCAAAGGGACAGCAAGAGTGGGTCCCAAAACTGGCTTCTCATCTCCTCTGATCCGGGATTTCCCACATCCCAACTGACGGCCCTGACGCTGGGCTCTACAGCCTCTCCCCACTTCACCCCGAAGATCTATTTATACGAAGTGGAGCAGTTCCCACAAGCGAGTGTGAGAAAGCTCCACCCTGGAGTACTCCATAGACGCAGCGATTAGGCCGCTTACCAGGGACGGAGCAGACCAAGTTGCGAGTCCCTGCTCTGCCTGGTTCAGAGTACAGATTTGAACATGGGACTTCTCCCTCCCCGCTCAGGGCCCTGATCACTAGCGCTCTGGGATCTTCTGAGAGCTCTGGGTTTTTCCTGCAAAACATTTCTAAAGGTCTCGGGTTCGTCCTGATGCGAAACAGGAACATTTCCAAAAGCTGGAAAAATTTTCCCCAGGGCAGGAAAATGACCTGGGACAGTGGTGAGCTGCTGCTCTTCTGAACCCTCTACCAGACATCTGCAACAGGAAACAAATGTTCATTTTCTGCTGCAGCCCAGGACAGATGTGCCAGCCATCCAGTGCACAGAGGATGCTTTAAATGCTGGTTAGCTGGGGGACAGTCATTAATTGTCACCTGTTTCTTGTAGGCTGCTAGACAATAGGATTGTACTAGTTTGCACTGGTTTTTAGCTGGGGTAAACTGGTGTTGCTCCATTGCTGTCAGTGGAACTATATGGATTTGGGCCATGGTGTCAGTGAACAGACACTGAGATACAGCGGGATAAATGCTAATGTGCTGTTTCATCTTCTTTCCAGGGATTTTTTGTTGCCATCATATACTGTTTTTGCAATGGAGAGGTGAGTGGCTTTGGTTCTTAATGATCCGCTTTCATTATAAATGGAGTCCAAATATCTACAGTCAGCTAGTTCCACTGGGGTTAACTCTGCTGCGGTCACTGGAGTTAGGCAAACAGAGAATTAGACCCTTGGTATAGGAACGTCTCCACTGCTTTGTACCTTTCACTGTCATTTCCCCCTGGGCAAAGTGGATCTAAAATGCTACCAAATGGTTCAAAGTGGGTATAAAACAGGACGGTTCTGATCTGATAACGTTTTGTGCCTCCTCTGCACCGGGGTAAACGAGAGCACCAGGGACAAGGTAGTGAAGAATTGGGCCCAAACCGTCTGAGCCATGGAGGGGAAGGTTATTGGCAGCCCCTGTGGAAGAGCCTCCCACAGCAGCAATCCCCGTGCTCTGGGGAACTCCAGATCTGCTCGCTTCTTCCCCGCTTGCAGATTTGTGGAGGCGGGGTGGCCAGGGCCCCACTCTTTCAGTACAGTGCAGGCAGTACATTGGGGTGAGCAGTCGGGTCCATCTGAATGGCTGGAGCAAAGTGGGTACTCTTAGGCCTGGTCTACAGTAGGGCAGGAATCGATCTAAGTTACACAACTACAGCTACGTTATTCATGTAGCTGAAGTCGACGTACTTAGATCTACTCACTGCAGTGTCTTCACTGCGGTAGGTCAACTGCTGAGGCTCCCCAGTCGACTCCACCTATGCCTCTCACGCCGATGGAGTACCGGAGTGGACGGGCGAGCGCTTGGCGATCGATTTATTGTGTCTAGTCTGGACGCGATAAATAGACCCCCGTTGGATCGATCGCTGCCTGTTGATCCAGCGGATAATGTAGACAAGGCCTTCCTTTAAAATCATAGAAGTGTAGGACTGAAAGGGACCTTGAGAGGTCTTCTAGTCCAGTTCACTACATTCAAGGCAGGGCTACATAATAACTAGACCATCTCTACAGGTGTTTGTCTAACCTGTTCTTAAAAGCCCTTCAGTGACGAAGATTCCACAACTTTCCTAGACAATTCGTTCTAGTGCTTAACTACCCTAACAATCAGGTTGTTTTTCCTAACGTGCAACCTAAACCACCCTTGCTGCAGTTTAAGACCATTGCTTCTTGTCCTTCACGGACAAGGTGAGATTGTGTCTGCCTGGGCCCAGCCTTTCTTCTGGGAGAAGCTGTGCCGCTCTCTACACAGGGCTACGTAAGGGTCACTATTATCTTGCCCGTGAAACGTAGCCCACTGCTTGTTAATGTTGAGTTACCTCACCAGTCTCGAAACCTTCTGGTCACTCCCACTCTTGTCCTGCATCGTCAGCAATGCCCACTCTGGGGGATTGTTGTTTGCAGTTCTTCTTGGAGCAACAGGGAGATTGCTCAGGTGGAGTTGATTCCCCAGGCTACCATTTTACCCTCTGGTAAAATGCAGAGGGATTATGACCAGAACTGACCACTGTGATCATCTGCAACATAACACAGGCCAGTGAACTTTACCCGGCAATTCATACATCAAGCCCAATAACTTGTGTTGGAAATAGAGCGTAAGCATTTAGAAAGACATCCAGTGTCGATGGAAAAACTCCAAATTATGTGAATTCACACACACACACACACCCATTCTTGGTGGGCTATTCCAATGGTTAATCACCGTCTGTGTCACAAATGGGCATATTGTTTCCAGTTCAAATGCTGCTGACTTCACCTTCCAGGCATTAGATCTTGTTTTGCTAGATTAAAGTGCCTTCTGTTACCTGAGACCTTCTCCCTAGGTCTATACTAAACAGACCACGATCAGCTTGCCTCTTCACATTCTCTTTGATAAGCTCCCTATAGACTGAGTTCCTGCAATCTCTCACAATAAGGCATATTTTGCAGATCACTCAGTCTTCTTGTAGATCTTCTCTCCAGTTTTGCTGTTGACATTGCCGCTCTTTGGAGAAGGTATAAAACCCAGGCGTTGCCAACTTGTAGCCATTCTAAATCCAAGGGTGTTTGTTTCTGGAGGGTAAAGGTATTAACCCAGGCGTCCTGGCCATGTTCCAATCGGAATGATGACTTTCTGCCATCCTAATTCTCCATAGTAGTGCAGACCAAGGGTTTGATTTAAATACTAATGTTGCAACGGGACCCGAGACAAAGAACAAAACTGGTGGCCTAGCTAAGAAAGCCTAATGGAGGAACGTTCATCATGGCCTGATAGCAACTGCCATGTGGCATGGTAAAAACATTCACTCAAGATTAAGTGATTCCAAGGTCAGCTGGGACCACTGATTACTGCACCGTGTGTCACCAACACTGGCTCTAAATTATGGGCTGTGTGTTGTTGGGTGGTTGGTCAGGGTTTTTTTGTGGGGATAGGCTGCATATGGAGAACCAACTGTTTGAATGATCCCAATATACCAAAGCTTTTACTATAGTTTTTTAAAAGAGTTTATGGTAAGGCAAGGTGGCTTCCTTTGGAACCGAGCCTTTCTGAGTTTTAGCTAGCAGGCAGTGGTTTGGTTGCTTCCGGCGCAGAAAGGACTCCGAATAGGCAGCTGGGAAGGGAAATCTGGAGGGGAAGGTCACGCGTCTTCCACAAGGGGTAAGAGATAAAGTGAAGGAGAGAGAGAGCACCCATCGGTTATGGACACATAATGGGGCCAGATGATTAGGTGGTGTAAATGAGCGTATGTCCACCGAAGTCAATCCAAAGTCTGTTGAAGTAAGGGGAGCTGTGCCAGCTGAGAGATGGGAAAGACCGAACAGGCCTTCTAGTCCATCCCTGGCAGCCACTTGACCCAGTCAAGTGGTAAATGGTGCAAGCAATGGGACTTCCACCATTGTCCTCAGCAGACCATTCCACCGTCTCATTTATCCTGCCACTAAGGGGTGGTTCATAAGATCCAGCATAATTATCCCTTTGGCCCCATTTGCATCCCATTACTCCTATTAATCCCCCAGCCAGTTATCTCTATCAACACTCCGCCTTCTGCAGCCCAATCGCCAGTGTCATCTCGCACCATTCTCCCCTTCATTCCTCACTCGTAATCGTCTCTCTCTTTTCTCTCCACCTCTTCAGGTTCAAGCCGAAATAAAGAAGTCATGGAGCAGGTGGACTTTAGCCCTTGACTTTAAAAGGAAAGCACGAAGTGGGAGCACAACCTATAGTTATGGACCCATGGTCTCCCATACCAGCATCACTAATGTAACCACCAGAGGGGCGCTCGCCCTACATCTCAATACGAGACTTGTACCGGGTGCCCTCAACGGACACCGAAATTTGCCAGGCTATGTCAAAAATGGCTCAATTTCTGAAAACTCCATGCCTTCTTCTGGGCCAGAGCAATACAACAAAGAAGAGGAGTACCTGAATGGTTCTGGACTTTATGACGGAGACAGACCCACGGTACTTGTTGAAGAAGAAAGAGAGACAGTGATGTAAAGAAAGAAGAAGAAGAAGACATTTCCCAGAGAGCATTTAGTGGGCAAAAGAATGCCAGGCCACAAATCAGATGCCAAGGGTTTTCATACAGTTTCTCTGTTCTGTGGAACAAGAGGGCAAGTTATATGGGAAAAGTGGACCACAGATGTGGCCAGATGTTGATCACACACATTTACGTAGTGGTCTAGTCTCCAAGGTGTGAATGAAGGCAGCCTTCTCCAGACCCGCGGTCCTTGTGACCTGTTGAACAACAGGGATATTCAGAGTTTACAAGGGGACGTACAAATGGTATTCTGTAGTTTCGCCTTTCGGAGTGTGTCCACAGCACAAAGATGCAGGGAATTCAACCAAGTGAAACAAGACAGTCTGGCGAGGAATGTGACACGCCATTTTCTTTCCGTGGTGCAAGCTGCCCCGGGGTGTTGCCGTCAGTGCTTGGTTGGGTTTTGGTTTTCTCATTTGTTTTAAAGAAATCTAACCACCCTACAGTCACCCACCCCAGACTGGCTCAGTCCCACTGCCCATGTCTGCCTGTTCAAGAACACAGCACAGACGGTTCTGCTGTTTGATGGCTTTGCCCCTTCGTTATAAAACCCAACCCCCTGGGGACATGATGTACAAGTTCCTTCCCGGAGCAACCTTATTTCTGATTCCTTGATGATGCAGCATGCTTTTGTGGTAAACAACTACTGGATGCGAGTGCCCAAAGGGCTTCCCGCTCTCCTACTCAGAGCCCGAGTAACGAGAGAAGGCAGGACAATCCTAGGATTAAAATGCAAGTATCAGAATGTAATGTCTTAGCTTGTCCAATCTTAGAAAGAAGCCCATTCTGTCTGCTTCTAAGTGGGTCGAGATGGAAAGGAAAGTTTGCAGCCGCCTTGGTGGGCCCGGGTGTGCATGCATAAAGCCAACTCAAACCTTTTCTTTCTTTTCTTGTTGGAATTTCAGGAAAATTGACTTTTAAAAAAAAATCTTTAAATTATTTTTCATGCTCACCTCTGCATTTCCCGCTTCCTCTTGGGTCTGGACAGGCCAATGAGAGGGACTGTTGTAGCAGTATTCCCATCTCAGCTGGGAGCAGGAAAGAGCTGGAATTGGACGAGACAGCCTGTTGTCTTGAGATGCTCGGGCCAGTTTTGCAGAGCCAAGGCATTTGGATACTTTGCCACTCCAGACTTCTGGGTGCATTGCCGAACTTGTCAGACTTTTTGTGGTTTGACCCTCATGAACACACACACACACACAGGGTGGGCCAGATTCTCAGGTGCTGGAAATGGTTGTACGGTTGTAGCTCTACTGAGATCGTTGAAACTACCCCATGAGACCGAGTGTCCAAACATCAGAGTGATTGGCCAAAAAGGGAAAATAGTAAGATAGAATCTGTGTGAATGGAGGGAAAAGGAATCAGGGACATATTTTCCACCGTTTCCCTTGCAGGGGGATTCTGATGATGTCCTGCTGCCGCCATGGAAGTAGGTGATGGTCACGTTCCACCATACGTGGTACTTTTATCTGACTTACCTGCTTAGCGGCAGTCAAGTGGTAAAATCCAGGGGCTAGATCTTTGGCTGCTGAAAATTGGCATAGCTTCCTTCCAACCATTTCACACCAGCTGTGCATATTGCCCTGTGTGTCTGTAGATGCCATGATTTAGAGCCGCAAGGTGATAATGACAGAGTTGCCTTTCCGGTGTGTGTGTGTGTCCTCAGAGCCTCTCGGGGAAATCTGGCTGAGGCAAGCTAAGTTCCTTCTTGGGCTCCCAATGCTCCTAGGCGAGCTCTGGTTTCTCAAGCCTCGATCCAGCCCATAATAGTACATTTTGGAACTGCCTCCGGTACGTGAATCGTGTTGGCCCCATATAGGAATCCTCTGGCTGCAGTCAAAACATAGTCAGAAAGAAGTATCATGGCTGGGTGCGGTGATCCTGAGGGGACCCAAGGGTGCGCCAATCGGATAATCAACTCTCTGTCCTGCTCTTCCACAGCTGAGCTGGGGAAGCCCACTGATTGGTGGCTCGGAGACGTAGCCATGCCACCAGAGATGGACTAATGAATCCACTGCTCCTCTCAGGGCTTAAGACGTTCATTCCCAAAGCTCCTGCCTTGATGGAGTCTGGTGGGGGGATCCTGAGAAGAGCAGCTGGTACCTTGACTCCACCTCAAGTGTCCTGTACCTGCCTTTGCACCAACTCTCAGGAGAAGACCTGATCCAAAGCCCAACCAAGCCCGTGGAAAGACTCCCATTGACTTTGCTGGGCTTCAGATCAGAACCGGGGATGGGGATTGTTGTTACCAAGAGGGTGCCCCCCCCCCCCCATGGGGCTCTGAAGGAACGGTACTCCCAATTTCAGGTATAAACGAGGCAAATGTTGGAAGGTGACAATATTTATTTTTGATGTTTGTTTTTGTTTTGTGTGGTTAGAATAAGTCCAAATCTTCTTATCAATTTACCACCGAATGGCAGCTATTGAAATGTCAGGTCTCCAAAGGGTGAATCGGTTTGGTTGTGGGGTTTTGGGTTTTTTAAATAATACTATGCAGAAATTAAGTAATCTTACGAGGAAAAATGGATGGACTGAGTGAAAGTCTGGCACTGAGAGCAAGCCAGCATTGCAGAAATCTGGGTCAGTCTGAAGTGCTCACCGTTTGCATCTTAGCCATAGATGCTGGTGTAGTCTCTGGAGGGAATTGGAGGAAATGGAAGTTATTGCCAGTCAGCCGTCAGCATGTGTACACGTGAGTTATTTAGCATCCCAGTCAGCCGAACTGCGACATGTAACCCCAAATCAAGAAAGATGTATTAAGTATGCTGGCTCTGTCTTTCAACCCTGGCATGGATCCTTTCAATCTGCCCCCCTCCAATCCCCGTGGACGTGTATTGCGCTTAAAACCCACCAAGTGGACCCTTGACCCTCGCGACTGTATCACTCAAAGAAAGAAATTACTTAGCAACGCTTCCTTACTGGTGATTCATGATTTACTCGTGTTTGTTGAAGACAGCTCAAGATTAATAACGTGGTTGGCAATCATTTAACAAAGTTCAAGGAATTAACGAGCGCTATGAAATTAATTTATTTGTAGAGACAACGTGTATAATAAATAAATGTAAAATTGTCACTGGATTTAATGGCCAGAACCTGCTGTCAGTTGCTAAACAATGACCAAAAATTACGTAGAGATGAGGAGGGAGATCTATTCTTGATCATTTCCAACACAAATGGTATGTAATGATAAGTAATTTTCTTTCCTTTGAGTGTTTGCATGAACAGAATTGCATGTAAGAATTAAGAACATAAAAAATAGAATTTCTCTGGTTTTAAAGCAAATCATACTGTATTGTTGTTGAATCGTATTCAAAACCTACCTGTGCTGAAACCAAGTGTTGCAGAGAACCGAGGGTGGAGTTTATAGGGCCTGATACAATGACGGATGAAGTCAGTGGAAGGTGTGCTGTGGAGGGAGCCTATAGCATCTTGCAAAGGGGAAGAGGGGAAGGACCCTCCAAAATTGAACATTGTGATCCGCTTTGGAGATATCACAGCTGGATTATGGGCCAAATTCATCTTTGGTGCATGACTGCAATGAGGGCCTGAATTTGAGTCCATACAAATTGGGTGGATAATCTGGTGAAAAGGCTTGTTCTTCTCTGGTGTTTCTTGTGGCCACCGCTTGCACTGCAAGAATATCCTTCCTTGTGCTGTCACCATGTCTAGTTCAGGTCAGATACTCTATGCAAGGGGGAAAATACCTAAGAGCTTTAGAACCACAAAAAGAAAAACAAGCTTTTTCTAGCTTTCAGTTTTAGGATGGTTCCCAGGGTGGACAGTTATCCTCCTTTTTTATCTGAGCCAGCTTGCACTCCTCCCTGATGTCTGTTCTGGGATGGCTTATATGTCGTCTTAGCCATGTTGAAAAATGATCTGCAGCGTTGAGACCATTCAGGGTTCTCTTCAATCTCGTGTCCAAAAGTTTTGCTCTTGTTTCCACCTGGCTCCCTACTCCCTTCCTTCCCGCCAACAGCCATGCAATCTGAGCTCTGCACTGTTTAATCTACCTCCTCTCTGAAATACACAGAGATGTTGCTCTTCCCCTTCCTTGTGATTCTTGAAAGACAGAAGGTGTGCTCTATATGGCTAATCTCCTCTCGTCTCTGCTCTTTGTGCGTGTGTTTGTAGACCCCATCCACTTGTTTCATCTTTGTTCCCGAAAGATGGTGTCTTTTCTCACTATTCCTCCACTTTGTCCCATCTCGTCTTCCTGCCCTTCTTACTTTTTTAGAGCCAGGTCTTGTCATCCTTACCCAGTCCATTCTTGGGCCACTTTTTTATAGTGTTGGTGGAAATTCGAATTTCAAAATTTTGGCAACAATTTTCAATTTTAAAAAATATGGGGGGGAGGGGAAATGGGATGAAATGTTTGGTTTTTGACCAGCGATGACAGAAATAATTTAAAATTTGGACATTTCAAAAATTAAGGGGAAAAAATGTCTTTGTGGGTTCTTTTAACCAGCTGTACCTTCTGATACTTTTACTCCCGTTCAGAACAATGGAAGTTTCTCCTGAGGATGCAATTTGTGAAAACGGAACGAGCCAGCCCTTAGAGGGTAGGTTGGAGTAGTAGGTGAAGCCGTCCTGTGCACAGCTCTGCCCTGGAGTGTTCATGAGTTTCACATCTGGTTGTGCCTGTAGTTTGTTGAGCAGAGGTTCAGGCTTTGGAATGAAAGTGCGTGAGGTGTATTCCCAATGCTATAGTTTAGCTCATGACCTAGGTGTTTCATGTGTGTTTCAATCATGAAGTCTGGAGGTTCTTGCCCAGCTCGGTCAACTTAGCTCTTGACCACCTCTTTTTGTCCATCTGGCTAAATCAAGGGTTTTTTCCTCTAGTGCATTATGTGAAGACCATGTTTCCATTCACCTGGTATCTCTTTCAAGGTGGGCTGATGGTGCCCAATGACCTGAAAGTAGATACCAGGAAGCATTAGGAAGGAGAAGATTTAAATAATTTGGAGCCTGATTCTCCATTGTCCTGTACTCTGTGTTATCTTTGATACCAGTGCGCAGTTAGTGTAAATGAGAAGAAGGCCTTAGAAGTGCATAACTCTGACAGCTGAGAGGGGTGTCCTCCTCAGGAGAGGGAATAAAGCCAAGAGGGATTAAGCAAAATTAAAATGATTAATGATTATCTTCCCTGAACTGCCGATTCTCTAAGCAAACACAGCCAAAACCCTCTCTTCCCCACCTCCTGTTCTGAATCTTGGCCATTCGAGCTATGATGGAAGCAAATGACAATCGGTACCGTCTCTTCCCATGTAAACCACTCTGTGGGGAGTCAGAAGGCTGCAGTGTCTGTCTCTTGGATTTCTAATCCTCTGTAAATGGGGGTACCCAAACTGCCATCTGCAACTTGTAATTGCCTGGCAGGTGGGTAAAACGTTTTGTAGGATGTTGGCTTAAGTCTTCACTATGCCAGCTCTATCTAACTGCACCAGCTGGGTGAGAGATTGTATTGCGCCCACTGGCGTGTCTTGTAGACTAGACATTCCTAGATGAGACTTGTGCTGGAGCTGTATTGCCATCTGACTTTTTCATTTTGCAGTTATTTCTGAGGTCGCCTTGTTGTAGCGAGTGAATGAAGGACACACACAAAATCCCCATCCAGCTACTGAGCTTCTAAAGCTTTTACTACATCTCCCCACACAGTGTGGGGTTTGTAGCCTATTCCTCTAGGGTGTCCTGAAATGAGAACTGTAATAAATTGCCAAGGAACTGAGTGTCCAAAAGACCCTCTAAATAATGTCCTGTAGGAATGGCCATGGCCTTTTGGGTTGCCTGGAAAACATGAAGGTTCGTAAATTGCATGAATAAAAGGAAAGAACATGTCCATCCCTATGCAGCGATCTGGACGGTGTGGCAGCTTCTATATTGTTGTGAAATTACAAGGTTGGGCCTACTGGACGGCAAATATGGTTGGCCTGAAAGAACATCCTGTTTCCAAAACAGCAAATCCTGCCATCGTTATAAAAGTTCACTGGCCCATCACCATGCCATGAAACCCATTTTCTGACCTCCCTCGACATCCAAACTAGAGCTTTGGCTAGCAGGCGGAGCCGCTAACTAAGGCTGCAGCAGAAAAGGAAATCACAGCTGAGTTGCTATAAGCCCATGTGACAGAACACGGGAGACTACAACGTAGCTCATCTTCACCAGTTCATAAAATGCTGGTGAAAGACACACAAGCCTGGCTTTGACTTGGGCTTCATTGACAGGAGAGAAGTAGCTTAGGGTTGGGTTGCCTTTTTATCTTTTCCCTTAATGGATGTTTGCCTAGAGTTCCGAGAGGCAAGTCTGGTCTTTGTGGCCCATTTGATCCTTGTTGTCTCCACTGGAAATGCCAAAAAGGCTAGTTTGGATGGAGGCACTTCTCCATTAAGAATTTGACTAAGACTCACCCAGTTCCATTTCACGGGAGCAACTTCTGGGCTCAAAGCAACTCAAAGGAATTTCGTTCTCAATTTGATTAGAAACAACAACCTCGAGACACAAGTCTGAGTCACAGACATTCATAATGGGTTGCAATTGAATTAACTTTCAATTGAATTATGAATTAATTTTACACCTGATCAATTGTTTTGAAAACACTGCTAAATACCTTCACAAACTAACTAGATCCCTTCTCTGGATGGAAGGCCGGAGGTTCAGCTGGCTGAGAATTTTAGAGGTTAGTTTTTCATGCAGTAATATTTTTTATTGGGACACAGATTCATGCTTTGGCTGGAATCCCATTCTACAGCTTTAATACAAAGCCAATTCAGAGTATCTGAAAGGAGACATAATGGGCTTAATTCAGCAGGGCAGTATTCCAGATTCCCGATGATTTCTGTGGCATTACATCAGTGAAAAATTGAAGTGCTGCAGTGCCAAATGGGTCTCTTGTTTTTGGAAGGGTGAATGTATTAGGAAAATACTGTTCTCAGGAACAGATAGTAATTAAACACTTATTTTCACTGAGCCAGGCTGATACATAATTATGTATTTATTTCACCAGGTTATTTTCAGGGTTGTTATTATTGTGATTTCTGCATGATGCCTGGCTAGCCATTCTTTCTTGAGCAGAGGGAGTTCTCGACAGTGGATGGAATAGAAGTAAGAAATTGAGACAACTGGCCATTCATAACTTGGTCACCAGGGCCAGACAGTTAGAAAAAGGGCCGGATTCTGCTCTCCCAGCCACTGCTGTATGCCAGGGGTAACTCCACTCAGTTCATTGAATTACACCAGTAAAATACCATGTAAAAGATCAGAGTTGATCCTTCTGTCAGAGGCTCAGAGAAAATTCTGTTTCATGCTGCTAATCCAACGCCTCTATTCCTACCTATGAAAATTCTCTACAAATAATTAGGAATTGGCAGAACCACTTTCAGGTTTCAAGTTATTGCAGCTATGGGTGGAACCCCTTGCTCTACAATAACTGGATCAGATGATGTTTGGGTTGGGTAATTTTTTTTAACAAGAAGCAACAGTGCTGGTCTGAGTAAGTTAAGCTCTTGCATTTGTATTGAAGCCAAAGCCAGCACTTCTAAGAATATAATGGAACAAATTTAGCCCTAATTAACCATGCAATCCCATTTAATGAGGTTGCATGAGGTTAGACGTCAGCTCTGAATCTGCCTCTAGCTTGGGGAAACATGCACACGTGCAAATGCTGCAAGGAATAAAGTTTAAACAAGAGTCCACGTCAGTGAACAGCACCAAGGACCCGAGAGGAATGTTATTCTGGCGTCGATTCTGGAGAACATCCCTACAGAACTCTCCTGCAAGTGCCTAACTCTAAGCATGTGTTTAAATGCTGCTCTGAATAGAGCTGAACATTCACACGAGTGACTTCTGTTCTGAACAGAGGCCTCCCTGGGAGATCATATGGCTCCTTTGATAATATCTGTTCTTCTTTCTCTCTCCTTTCCTCCTCACAGGCAGCGATTGCTTTTTTCAGCCTTCTTTTCTATCCTCCAGCACAGATAAGAAAGACGTCTTTTGCAGCGCTCAGAGCACAAAGAGAGAAATCCAGGGATGAGGGGTTCTTGTTCTCATTTTTAACTCCCACCCCCCACCCCCACCCCGAGCTCTGATGAAGTAGCCTGGAAAGCAGAGCTGGAGGGCAAGATCATGTCTCTAGCACAGCCTCGTTTGTCCGAAATGGGGTCTCAGAGACAGAACTTCGGCGAGGTCAGATCTCTAGTTGCAGCAATCAGGGGCAGTCAGTAGACAGGTGATTCTGGATATGGGGGCCATCCAGGTGGGAGAGCATTTGGGAAGAAAGTGGGTTGAATACATGGGTTTTGTTCCTGTTCATTGGTTTCCTGTAGAAGTGTTCCCTCCTCCTCTGAAACAAAGCCAGACAATGACCCTCCATACCAAACGAGCAATGTGTCAGGTGATGGGGCGTGTGGACAGGCTTAAATGGGGGGGAGGAGTGGTAAGACACAAGTCATTTGGTGGCTCCGTTCCCCCAGCGAGGGTCCTAATAAAGAGAAAGAATAGCACCATAGGCCAAATCTGCAACGGGCATAAATCAGCCTGGCCCCCCTGACTTGGGGTTTGCCAGTTCATGCAGATGTCTAAGATAATTGTTCTGGCCCCAGTCTACAGCAGCACCAGGCCACTTGCTTGTCTTTCTGGTGAACTAGGCGAAACGGATGGGAGGTGATTTACCTGCTAGTAAAACCCATTTCTACTTCTCAGCAACTCCATGCTAAGAAAACAGTGCGGGGGTGGCTACCGGTGACTTGATATGGGCACTAAAGAGGATCCTGATTCCCATAACCCTCCTCTCCAAATGCAGGCTCCTTTTTCTGATTGGAGCAGGAGGAAAAGGGGCGGGCATTTACCAAGGCGCTCTTGCATTGTGTGTTGTTTTTTAGATCGCATTTCACGTCGTTGGGGGGGGGGGATATAAAGGACAAAACTGTGATTTATTTCTATGTACTATTGAGACACTGCATTGTGATGTCTTCAGTAATGCATTCAGTTTACATTCCTCCACCTTTACTTTTCTGTATGGACCAAACTAATGAAAGGAAAATGAAAAAAACCACAGGTGTATGTTAAAAAAAAGGGAATTAAAATAAAAAGAAATCTTTATTGATTTTGTGAACGTTTAAGGATCTTTGTTTGGGTGCCTCTCTCGCTATAAACCCTTAAGACACTTGTATTTTCGAGCCTGCCAGTCCATAAGAACATAAGAATGGCCATACTGGGTCAGACCAAAGGTCCATCCAGCCCGGTATCCCATGTTAAGACCGTGGCCAGTGCCAGGTGCCCCAATGGGAACGAACAGAACAGGGAATCATTAAGTGATCCATCCCCTGGCACCCATTCCCAGCCTCTGGCAAACAGAGGCTAAGGTCACCATCCCTGCCCCTCCTGTCTAATGGTCATTGATGGACCTATCCTCCGTGAATTTATCTAGCTCTTTTCTGAACCCTGTTGGTTGGTCCAGTGCTGCAAATTCCATCTGCCTACGTGTGCGTGCAAACAAGAAGCTACTGTCCAGCTTCTCCCGCTGGTGCAAATCTGTATAGCTCAATTGACTTCAACATAGCAATGCCTTTTAGACCAGCTAAGAATCTGCCCCTGCAGGTTGCAGGACATTCCATATACTGCACCGTTGAGTTTTGTGTAGGAACAAATGGTGTTGGCCAAAACTGTCCCCTTCCGCCGCTGTTTAACGGTGTGCCGTGTGTGCTGGTTGGTGGTGACACTCCACCCCAGAAGTGGCTGTATTTCAATGATGCTTTCAGGCTGACAGTTGCTGTGCTAATGTATCGAGAAAACTCCGGAAGTCTTTAGTCAGGCTAAACCGCCGCTGACTTCCGTGGGAGCGCTGGGCCCTCGGCTTTTCTGAAAACCAGGCAACTTACATAGGTGGATACACATGGAGTAGTTGGCTTAATTTTCAAAATTGCTTCATTCCTGCAGTTCCTAACGATGGGGAATGGGGACAATGTTGACCAAGGACCCCTGGATAAATCCTTGTTTCTATGCAAAGCTCCCCAAACGTTTCAGTGTCCACACCGGGCTGAGACAGAACCCACACCCTTGGTTAGGTGCATGAGGGAAGAATTTTCTCGAGTGCTGGGTTCTGGCCCTTGCCAAAAGGAGGCTGGATACTATATAGACCAGGCATCTGATTCAATATGGCAACTTCAGTACAGGAATGAGATAACGTACTACAGAGGTCCACAGAAGAAAGCTGCCTTAGGACAGTAGGCTTTCATGCTTTCCAGGACCTTTGGAGTCCCCCTGGAAGACCTAGCTTGCCTGCATTGCCATGAGAAAACCACCCTTGACAGTGCTCAGTGGAAGAATCCACAACACTGCCCCACTCGGCGTGTCGAGCAGCAGAACAATCCACCAGTTGCCCTCACAACCTGCTCCAGCCGGAGCAGCAGGGTCCAGAGTGGACGTTTGGAGCCTAAGTGCCTTTGGGGATTTGGACCCAAGCAATTTCTGTTGACTTAGTTGGGAGCTGGGGGATCTCTGGGATCCAGGCCTTAAATTCCCCCAGGCTAAGGCAATGGCAGGTGGAAATGGACAAAACCAAGGCGAAGCAGTGAAGTGGCAGGAATAGGCTGAAATAAGGAGATCCTGCCCTGTCTTCCCGTCCTACCACGCGCCCTTCTATGTAGCAGTGCCTCTTGCTTCTATTATTCTCCTCATGTGGTCGCCGTGGCTATTTTGAAAGATGCACTCATACCACCTGACATTCTCGATATCCTAGAGGCATCTCTTTCCCTTCCCAATTATGCCAGGCCTCCAGCAAGCCGGGAGCGAACAATGCAGAGTGGCTCCTCTGGAACGCGCCGAAAGCTTAGTGTAAAAGACCTCACTTGATCAATTCTATGTGAGGAACACATGCAAACACAGTCACATCCATTTGACGGGGGGGGGGGGGGGGTGACCTGCTACACAGGCCTTTATCCCAATTTGCTGGAATTCCTGCTCGACAAGAGGGACTCAAAAGGTTGCCCCTTCCTTTCTGCTCCTCTAGAGCGAACCGTTATGCAAGTCTGGCCTCAAATGAGGCTATTTGTATTATGGGACATTCCCAGAGACCCCCGCTGAAATCAGGGCCCCATTGTGCAGGGTGCTGTACAAACACAGTACAAGTCTCTCTACCCTAGAGGAAGTCAGGGACAGGGACATTCTGGGCCGGCTTGTGATGTTGCAGCAGCTGCCGGCAGAGGCGTTGCTCCAAAAGGGGTAGGGTGGCCAGGTGCCGGGTTTTTGACTGGAAAGTCTGGTCGAAAAGGAGACCTGACAGTGTCCGATCATATCTACTGACCGGACAGCTGAAGGGAAGCAGAGAGGCGTCAAGTCATCCACCGTGCCAGCCCCTACTCAGCCGGGACCGCCTGGTGTCTGCAGCTCCCAGCCCCGACTCAGGCGAGTCCCTCCCGACTTGGGCAGAGGTGGGGGAGAGAGGGGAAGGCCAGCGAGCAACAGGGGGAGGGGGAAAGGGGAGTCAGTGGGGGCAGGGCCTCAGGGGGAAGGGGCAGGGCCTTGAGGGAAGACGCGGGGCAGCGGTGAGGCCTGTGGGGAAGGAGCGGGGCAAAGGCGAGGTCTTGGGGAATGAGGTGGGGCAAGGGTGGGGTCTCGGGGAAAGAGACCCCACCACCCATAACAGTCAGAGACACCTAGGCCCCAAGCCCCAGGGATTTAGGTGTCTTACTCCCATCGGCATCTGTACAGAGGGGTTACCCCCCAGCCTCTATGCTCCTGAATACAAAGGCTGGGCCTCTTCTTTGCCAGACCAACAAGTCCTTTTTCCCCCCACACACCCCACTTTACCAGTTGGGATTTTTGGGGTCACCAATCGCTGCCACCAATCGAGTATACTTCCAAAACCTTGGAGGGGCCCCCGATCTTCCCCACCCCAACTTTGTCCCCCTCCCTGGGTTTCAAAGTCAGATGCCTGAAGGCTGCTTTCCTTCACCCTCTGTCTCTCTCTACCTGAGAGGCAGACACCTGGAAACTGCTTCCCTTCACCCTCCCCGGCTGAAGGCAGACTTCCCTGAACCCTGACTCTGTCGTCCTCCCTGGATGCTAAAGTCAGATACCTGGGGGCTAGGCACCTCCCCCTACCTCTTCTCTTCTCAGTGAAGAGAGAAAAACCTTAAGGAAAAGAAACCAGATGATTTTATAACTAGAAAATTTAATAAAGAAAAAGGTTAAAGCAGAGATACAGACACTTTACATTTGGGGTTTCCCACTTTCTTCTGAAAAGGAAAGAACACCCCAAAAGCACGGCTTAATAGAAGAATCAAATGATTATACTCACATCAGCTAATCAGAAACGTAAGAAGAAAGGAGAGTTATCTCCATAGCTAGAGACACACTCCTGGACCCTTGCCCATGTTGCCTGGCAAGCTTCCTGCCTCATGGACAACCAAGATGGAACTCCCTGGCTTTTGCCTCCTCCCTGGAGACCAGCCAAGATGGATCTCCCTGGCTTTTGCCTCCTCCCTGGAGACCAGCCAAGATGGATCTCCCTGGCTTTTGCCTCCTCCCTGGAGACCAGCCAAGATGGATCTCCCTGGCTTTTGCCCCCTCCCTGGAGACCAGCCAAGATGGCACTCCCTGGCTTTTGCCTCCTCCCTGGAGACCAGCCAAGATGGATCTGACTGTTTTGCTCCTCCCTTCTTCCTGGGCTCGAGGCTCCTCCCTCCCCCATGGCAGGGAAACTCCTACGTTACCTGTCTCAGATAACAAGCCCCACCCAGGCAAGGCACCCTTCACACTTATATCAGCATCCATGAGTGTTAGGTGAGGATCAGGTGCTGTAGTGATTGTGCACAAGCATAGGGAAAACCTTCTGGATCCTTCCACATCTGTGCGTGGGAAGCGCGCTGGGTAGCGGCAAGTCAATAGGGAACAGCAAATCGCCCGGGTGGAGCGTTTTCCCCCTTCTCGTTTTTGCCTCCCTTCCCTTCCGGCGTCTGACCCTGCACCACAATCCCGCCTGGTGAATCGCTCCGGCCACTTAACTCAGCTGCTTCAGTGCGCCACAGCAAAGCCTGTTGTCTAGGAGGCCGGAGAAGCAGCTGTGGTGAGGGCCACATGGCGTTGCTGCTGCCACGAAAATACAACAGCCAAAAAGCCATGCTGAGCAGGCTTTAAACAGTGAGGACAGGACGAGGTGCCAGCCCAGAGAGGAGCTGTGAAACCCACTGTTCACTGTGTCTTACTGTGCCTGCTCCACACAAGCTGTGAGTCTCTTACAATACTCTATGCCCCCAGGGCATTAGCACAAACTACTAGCGCATGCATTTGCCCCTAAGGGTTCCCTGTTCCACCCCTGTCGTTCCCACCATGTTACCCACAGGAGAACCCTCCACTCCCTAAACATGGGGTGGAGGAAGGGGAGACGCTCAATCCATGCCCAGCAGAGAGGAGAAATTCAGCCTCCACGACCAGACCGGGGTGGTAAAGGAGGGTGGCCTGCTAGTCAGCCCTACAGAGATGGGGGTTTTTTAATCCATAGGCTGCAGGCCAATTCTAAATTGTTGAACTCTTTAACATCTGGCTCCGGTTGCCACCTGGCCAGTTTTTCTACTCACCTGGTTGGGATGTGCCAGGTTGGGGTTCCCCCCCTCCCCCCACTGTAATTTACAAGCAACTCAGAAGCGGCATGCAAGTCATATGGCTGCTGGCAGCATCATAGAATCCTAGAATCTCAGGGTTGGCAGGGACCTCGGGAGGGATCTAGTCCAACCCCCTGCTCGAAGCAGGACCAACCCCCAACTAAATCATCCCAGCCAGGGCGCTATCAAGCTGGGCCTTAAAAACCTCCAAGGACGGAGATTCTACCCGCTCCCTAGGTAACCCATTCCAGTGCTTCACCACCCTCCTAGTGAAAAAGTGTTTCCTAATATCCAACCTAAACCTCCCCCACTGCAACTTGAGACCATTACTCCTTGTTCTGTCATCTCCCACCACTGAGAACAGTCTAGATCCATCGTCTCTGGAACCCCGGTTCAGGTAGTTGAGGGCTGCTATCAAACCCCCCCCCCCCCCCCCAGTCTTCTCTTCTGCTGACTAAACAAGCCCAGTTCTCTCAGCCTCTCCTTGTAAGTCATCTCTCTCCATGGACCAGCCCCTCTACAGGGGCTGAAGTTCCTTCATCTAGGTCGGGGAAGCAGGACAGCCAGCCAGAGACTCTCCAACGGGGACATGTAGGGAGCAGAGACGGGGAATAGGGGAGGCAGGGACTCCTCAGGGAGAGGGGAGGAACACTGGAGGGTTCCCTCCAGGACTGAGGCTCCTGGGAGGGAATGGGTGTAGGGGCTTATGGGATGGGGGGGGGATCAGGCTGGTGAGGGGATGCTTGAAAGAGGAGAGTCAGGCTGGGGGTGGACAGTGGCAGGTTTTTCCTTGAGTCTGGGTGGTGGCAACCCTGGAGCTGGCCACTCCCTACACCTCAGGCTGGGAACGGGCTGGGGCAGGCGAAGAACACTGGGAAGGGCACAGAGCCCATAGCGCCTGAGCAATGAACCCTGGGCAGCAGGCGTGAAGTGAGCGGTGGGTGAGTGGGACGGTTACCAAATGAGCTGGGCCTTTAAGAACAGCAAGGGCCGAGGCGCCCCCTGTGCCCAGGTTTCATGATGGAAGCAGCCCGGGAAGGTGTAGCAGTGCGGCGACTCCCTAGACGACCAGCAGGGGGCGCCGCAGGGGTGAATTAGCTCTGTCTAGCACCCGGCGCGCCCGCTGAAGGCTGTAGTCCCGCTTGCTGCTGTCCCTGTGTCCCTCCTGGATCCCGGTGCCCTCTTCCCTGGGGGTGCTGCACCCCTGACCCACACCCACAGCGTAGCTCTAGGTCTCTCCCCCCCCCCCCCCCCCGGGAATTCCCCACCCTCTATCCCCTAGGCAACTGCCAGTCACCACTTATCCCTGTTCTCTGGGGCAGACTGCAGTATCATTGCCACTCACCACTGGCAAAGGGGGTTGGCCTGCTGCCTCTGTAGCCCTGGGCTGCCCCCTGCAACCCCAGTACCCTTTGTTGGGCCTTCCCCATGGCCCTGCAGCCTGGGGGTTTTCAGGCCAGAGCTCCCCCAGCTCCTCCTGCCTTGCCCCAGCCCTGCTTCCCTCTAGGTAGCTTGCTTGCTCCCAGCCACAACCCTTTCCTGGGCTGTTTTAAGCCCCCTTTTTGTGGAGTGGGGCAGCTGCCCCACTACAGAAGGGTATCAGGACTGAGGTGACTGAGCATAGCTAGCTGGGAGACCCTTTTAGTTTCTCTGCCTTTGGCCAGGGGGCCAAAGCTCCCGACCTGGTCTCACAGGCCCACTCAGCCCACTCAGAGGGAAACTGAGGCACAGCAGCATCAAAAAGGGGACTCCGCACCTTCCCCCGAGCTGGGGAGCCAAGCTTGTGTGTTTGGGGGCTGGCAGGGAGGCCTCTGGGACAGGGAGGGAAGTGGTAGTACAGCCTGAGAAAATGGGAGATGGAGACAGAACCTGGCTCTCTGCTTAGTCAGATAGGATGAGCACATGGGGTTTAAACACACACCCAGGCTCCACTCCAGGTTCAAACCAGCAAGTGCCCTGTGCCCCATACTGCAGAGGAAGGAGATTCCTGCCCCTCCCCTGCCCTGAGATCCGTGCCAATCTGATATGGGAGAGAATTCCTACCTGACCCCAAATATGGTGATCAGTTAGACTCTGACCTTGTGGGTGAAACCCACCAGCCAGACACCTGGGAAAGGATTCTGTGTAGCAACTCAGAGCCCTCCCCATCTAGTCTCCTGTCTTTGGCTGTTGGTGATACTTGCTAATATCTGCCTAGGCCATTGTAGGTTGTTTCCTCATAAACTTATCAAGCTCAGATTTAAAACAAGTTCGGTTTCTTTCCACCCCTCACCCCCACCCCCACTTCTCACCTTGCCGGGTTGTGTCTGTGCACCTGTGAGGGCTGAGTATTGTTAATGAACACTCGTCCTTCCATAACAGCATGACTCCAGGAGCTGGGACTTTAAGAAAAATAGCTCCAGACTGGCAAGCCATTCTGTCACGTCCGGGGTCAGCTCCAACAAGCCTGTGGCCTTCTCTGTCTTCACTGCAGCCACTTGGACCTTCACGCTAACCACAGTAGGGCTCAAAGTGGTCTGAAAAATGTGCGGGCGGCGTGGGCTCCAGTAGCAGCTTTGGTAACACGGAGCTGGAACAGTTCAAGGGCTGGACATTTAAAGTAGACACCTTCAGACATAATGGAAATAATGCACACGTTTGTAACAGTGAGAGTAATTAACTACTGGAGCAAGTTGCTGAGGGTGGGGGTGGATTTTCCATCACCCACCATTTTTAAACCATGCTGGGATGTTTCTTCTGAAAGCTCCGCCCTAGGAATTATTGCGGGGCAGGTCGCTGGCCTGTGTTGTACAGAAGGTCCGACTAGATGCTCACAATGGTCCCATCTTGAAATCTATCTGCCCCTCCCCAACCTGGCCCTGTGCTCATTTTATTCATTTTACTGGGTCTGCAGCCACCCCCTCCCCCTTTAAAAACAGGCAGTGCTAGAACCCAGGGTCTCCTGCACCAAATGCACGGGCCACACAGAAGAGATGGACTTGGCAAGCTGGTTGCTGTGTATCATAGTAACATCTACGGAGCCTGCTAACTTGTGAACAATGCTACCTAAACATGTCACAATGGGTGGCGCACATCATATTACCCGCATGTGTGTGCATACTGTATTCACATATCTTTTTTATATAGCACTCCCCTAACCACACCTACTACTTGGGCTCAAGGGGACTCTCCTTTAGCCATGAGCAGTATAGGGCCTATGACCCACAATTGAACAGTTCTGAGTCTAGCTAATAGAGGGCAGGGCACATGTAAACACTTGCCAATGCTTTACACTCCATTGAAGTCACTGGCTCCCATTTCAACCTATTGATGGTCTTGCTATGGATAACAGGCCATAAACAACTTGTTGTCAAGCACTATTACACTGAACTTCTAAAGCCTCAAGCGAATGATTTACAACTTTTGGGAGTTTAACTATGTGATTGCTGGTGAGGAAGAATACATGGTGAGAAGGAGCGAGGGAAACTGAGTTAGCCCTAACAATGGTTGGGTTTTTTTGGTTGTTTTTTTTTGATAGTGTATCATGCCCCATTATGCTGGGTGCTATACAGAACAGGGATTAACAAGACACTCCCTGGCCCATAGAGCTCACCAACTTGGGTTGTGTCAAAACGCAATAGGTGCACAAAATGGCCAGGCAAGAAAGTGATTGGGGAGTAGTAAAAACACGCCTCTCTTTTTTGCACAATAAATGGCAAACTCAGCTCACCACCTGCCTAGCGACTGAAGGCTCCAAAACATTTGTGTTTTCACTCTCCGTCGCAATGTTCTGTGGCGAGGTTTTTCCATTTCTATGTGCTCCATTTGCCTGGACACCAGAGAGATTAACACGTAATATGAGCTCCCAACGTACCGTCATCTGCCGTGGAAAATTGAGCTGTGCTGTAGCCAGCCAACCTTTGTGAAATTTAAAAAAAAACATAAACCCCAAACTATGTCTGTTGGGAAACGCTATCCCTTGGAAAAGTAGATGGGTTTCTGCTTGCCAAGTGCAAACAGCTGTCTTTTATATCGACTACCATATAAATTCTTTGGAGGAGAGGTCCTGGATGGAGCAATGAAGGGTTATTTATTTGAAGCAGCAGGTGTATCCCAAATTATTTTACGAATGGCATGTCATGGATCACTCATCAGCTTCTAAAATGCAGCCACCTATGGAGTGGAACATGACAGTAATTCTCCGCCAATAACGCTATTCGGCACGTCTATTTTAGGCATTTATATGGGCCCCATCACCATTGTGTCTGAGCATCTTACACTCACAAATGTATTTATGAGGTAGGGAAGTGCTGTCATCCCCAGTTGATACGCGGGGAACAGAGACACAGAAACAGCGGCCCAGATCCCCTTTTAGGTGCCTATCTCCCATAGGGGTATACCTTGAAGGATCTGGACCTCAGTGGGTATATAAAAGACCCACAGCATGGCCATGGCTGGCCTGGGTCAGCTGTCTCAGGCTGCAGGACTAAGACTTTACAGCTGGGCTCTAAAGCCTCGCGGACGGGGGCGGGGGGTCCTCAGAGCCCAGGTGTCTGCCAGAGTGCAAATGTCTGCACTCCAGTTTTAGCCCCACAACCCAAGCCCCAGTCAACTGAGCTGGGCTCTGAGACTCGGCATCCTCAGGGTTTTCCTTCACTGAAGTGTAGACATACCTTAAGTGACTTGCCCTGGGTCCCACAAGAAGCCAGTAGCAGAGCAGAGTCCACCCCCAGTTCTTACAAGCTCTACACTAGTGCCATAACCACTGAACCATCCTTCCTCTTGAGGGATCGATTTAGAAAGCACGACGAATGACTTCCCCAGTGCAACTGCCACCGGCTTCTTCAACGAAACCGCCTTACGTAGCCATAGCAGGCAGAAAGCAAGGAAGGGATTGGTTCATAAACCCATGCCAAAAACGAATAAATATTGGCTTGCCAAGCAGAATATGGCTGGCTTGTCTAATGACGGCCAGGATTTCACAGGTTGTCTCGAGGGAGATGTCCACAGCCATTGGGAAAGCACCGGTCATTACTCCATGATAACCGCACCAACCCAATGGCAGAAAGTGTTTATTGTAGATGGGAGAAGAGTGGATCCCAGGGTAAAAAGCCAGCAGGACATGTGTCAATTCCCCATTTTGACGCACACTCCCTGTATGGCCGAGGTCTACACTCTAAAGCTACATCAGTCCAGGGTGTGATTCAGGCAAAAGGCCCTCGTGAAGGCACGGTTTTACCACTAGTGCTTATTTCACTCAGGGGTGCTGGAATAAAGCTATACTGACACAGCCCAGCCAGTGCTTTGCCAGAATAATAAACCAGCAAAGTGCTCCTTGGGTAGACTTAGCTTGGCCTCTGTGTGCTTCTGCGAAATGGGGATAATAATACTTTCCTATCTCACCCAGGGATGATGAGGCTAAACACACTAAATCTTCTGAGGTGTTCAGGTAATATGGGCATGGGAACCATATAAGTGCCTGCCATATCTAGATACATACATGGAATCACAGTGACCTCTTTACACAGGAGGCAACTGCAGCCACAGGTTTCCACACAGCTTGTGTGCCAGCCACATCTGTCTTGTTTACCATGGACCACGCCCTGCCCAGAACTCCATACACTACACAGAGACACCTAGTGGCTTAATCATGGACTTCAATTAAACATATAATTATAAAAAAGTTACACAAACCCTTATTTTCTTGGTACGGTGCCACAGAACCATAGAAATGTCGGGCTGGAGAGGACCTTGAGAAGTCATTCTGCATTGAGGACCACTTAATCCTAGACCATCCCTGACAGGTGTTTGTCATGCAAATCACAGAACAAAAAGATCTGAAAAGTCTACAAACAAACTTACAAAAGTAAACAGCAGAATGGCAGTTACACTAGGCGAGCGAGAGAGGCTTCTTTGAGCTATGGAAAGAGGCTGGAAGCCAGCAGAATACTGGAAGGCTAGTTTTCAGAAAGCCAGAGCTGCAGAAGACAAAGCTTTTACCTTACTAGTGGTGAGATTGTCACGTCCCCTCTGTGTGCCTCAGTTTCCCCATCTAGAAAATGGACATAACCATACCCACTGCGTGGCTAGGCATTGTGAGGATAAGGTTGTGAGCTGCTCTGCTGGGAAGACGGCCTTCTAAGTAAACCACTGGCTTTACCTAAGGTAAGGAAAAGACGGAAACTACTTGTGCAAGAGGGTCTATTAAAGAGGTTGACTGAGGGCCACACTGTGTCGTTAGAAACAGCCCTGAGCAAGCGTTGGTGTGGTAGCTGCCGGGAGACTCGTTCACTGCACTGACACACAATTCTCCTCCTGCTTCCTCCTGGCACCCAAATTCCCACTAGCCGATATCAGCAACAAATGACAGTACCCCATTGGACCGTCTCAGACGTCCAATGAGTGGAGGGGAAGCTGAGGCCCCGCCCATCCCCTGCCCACCTGTACTGGGAGGAAGTGGTTGAGTAGCTTCACTTACTCCTGTGCACCCAGACCCAACCACCTAACCCCACCCCTCGCCCTCTATATTTAGAAGGCCCCGCCTCTCTCCTGAGGGAGTGACCAATCACGGCTCAGTGGGCAGGTTCCTTCATAGGCCCTCCCTCCTCGCTGGAAGTCAAATAGCCCAACCACAAGGCAGGGTGAGCCCCTTTAGAGGTTATGGGGAGGCTCGTATGGGCACATAATCCAAGCCACCTCCCAACCCTTCCTGACTTTGGGGACAGCCACCTGGCAATAAACACAGCGAGAGCTAAGGACAAAAATGGCGAGTGGATAGTGCAGTTGGGGACGGAAATACGGGAGATCAGGCGTTACCTCACAGTGGTCATCTCCAGCCATAGGAGGCCTGGGAACGTTTATACCATGGAGCTCAGCTCAGAGAAAGAGGAGAACACCCCGGCGGGGCGCAAGATGGAATAAACTAGCCTAAGAAATGTGTCATCGGGCGCATGAGACAGGAGGGCCCCTCTGAAATGCCAAGCGTCGGCTATTAACATCAGGCTCAGCCGGCCAACCAACCGTTTAAATCAAACGCAACGGGGCCAAAGCCTCAACAGCGTAAATCAGTGTAGCTGCAGTGCCATCAACGCAGCGGATTTATGCCAGCGGGAGCACTGGCTCCAAAGAGCCAAGTGTATGGAGCCCGGGGACACGGCTGATTTATTAAGGAGCAAGGACAGACCTTCGGCTGGCGTAAAAGGGGTGCTGCCCCATTGATTCAATAGAATTGGTCCCGTTTACACTAGCTGAGGATCTGGTTCCTATAGGTGTGCCGTAGATATTAGCAATCACAGGGGAAGGGAGAAGGCAGAGAAAGAACATCGTAGCTTCCCGGGACAGCGTTGAAAGCTTTGCCAGTAGCCCTTAAATGCTATAAAGTAGGAGAGCGGGGAAGACCCTGTTCACTGCCCACCCATCTCCTGGCTTGCAGCTGAGAGGAAGGATGGTTCAGTGGTTAGAGAGCGAGCCTGCACTATGGGAGACCCGGCTTCCATTCCTGCTCTGCCGCTAACATCCTGTGTGACCCTGGGCCGGTCCCTTAGTCTCTCGATGTCTCAGATCCCCACCTGGACCATGGGAACAACAGCACTGGCCAGCCTCGGTGAGGACAGGCATGGGAGGTGTTTCAACACTGAGAGGACAGGGGCCAGATCAGTATCACTGGTAGCTTAGAGGCTCCCTCGGTCTGGTGTCTTCCTCCTGTTCCGCTGTAGGGGGCAGCATCCTCACGGGGAAGCCCCTGTGCCTCCCAAGGAGCGAGACTATGAGGTCCTGGAAACTCCCCTCCAGATTCCTACCCCAGGGCCTGCTCCTCCACACCCTTGTGCTCTGTGCTGTCACTACACTCCTGCAGAGGAGTTGGTGCCTTCTGAGCTGGTTGTCCTTTACACCCACTTGCAGGGGGAGGGGGGTAATATGACAGTGTAATGGGCAAGTGTAACACGCCACCCTGGCACCAGAGGATAACAACCTAGTACTGCTGTGGGGTAGTGGAGTTATTCTTTGAGCGCACCTGCTCTGTGCGGCATTGTTGAAGGAGGCAATCGTTGCTCAAGTTATGGAGAATCAGGCTCCAGGATGTTAGAATGATGGAAAAACCTGAACACTGGTTCTACACTGAGCCCAATGCATCCTGGGACAGGACCCTGGTTGTTTCGTGAGTGCTACCCAAGTAGGGCATTCATGAGTGCTACCCAAGTAGGGCCAGAGAATGGATGTCACTAACCGTAGGTGGTAGGATTCCATAAACACAAACCCCGGCGCTCCATTGCTCAACTGTCAGTCTTGTTCACTAGCAATGTGTGAGCAAATCTGAGCCCAGCTTGAAGGGTCCTGGCATGCTTCATGGCTGTCCGGGTGAAATTTGGTGGCTTCTGCTACCCGTGGAGGTTCATGTGAACCCCAAACCTCAGAGCCAGACACAGGAGGAGGGGAAAGGAGCATGCAACCAAATCCAAAGGAAGGCGAAACCTCCAACCATTGCTCCAGTGGGGCGGGGGACCCAGGGAAGGCTTTGTTTTCATAAACCCGTTTGAAACATTCCAGATGTTTAGAGGAGTTTCTGCAGAAACCCGAGCCCCCTCTTCCGAAGATCCTGGATTCTTTAGACTTTAGAATGCAATGGAAACATGTTTTCCCAACTATACAGCTTAGGGTTGCCTGGCTTCCTGCCATGAGATAGAAGTTTATCCCCCCAAAAAAAATAATAAATAAAAAGTAACTAAATCGACCTTAGATTGGCTGCATCTCCCAGGGCGAAGTCCTTGGGTTTCAGATCTCTCTAACCTGAGGGCACTCCCTGGAGTATCTCCTGCTGTCCTTCAACACTCAGTGTTCCCAGCTCTCACACATTTAGTGCGAGCCTCTTGGTATTTGGCATTTTTTCCCAAGGTCTCGATTCCTGCAATGCTGTGATCATGAGGAAATCCCAACCGTGGCTGAAAACCAGGCATATATTTCTAAGCTTCATGGCTGCAGAGAAAAGCAGGGGAAAGTGACCTGCATAATCATCACCGGCGAGCCCTCGATTCGAAGATGATCTCTCCCGCGGATTTACATATGGGTCCTGAGCTGACTCAGGAGTCCCATCCAGGAAGCACAAATCCGCCCGCAGTAGGTACAGACATTTCCTGACGGGCCAGCTGCCTGCTGGGAGAAAGTTCGTTCTTTTTCCTTCCTTCTCTCCCTCTTTTCACAACGAGGGAAGGCGCTTCTCCTTGAAGCGGAGCACTGCCTGATGGAGAATGTGTGGGATGAGTTAGTTGGGGATTGGTCCTCTTGGAGCAGGGGGTTGTACTAGATACCTCCTGAGGTCCTTTCCAACCCTGAGATTCTATGAGTCTATGTGGTGGCATTGGGTCAGTTGGTGGCTTGCTCCTCTTAGCTTGTGGTGTCCACATCAAACCTGATGGGAAATATAAAGATCCCCAAATGTATTGATGATTATTACTATATTATTATTATCATCATCATTGTTGTTGTTATTTGAATCTCATGGTTTTAGAAGGTGGGGGCTGACTTGTGATTTTTGAATCCTTGGGGCTGTCAACACCAAACAAGCTCTTGTGTCTCTTCGGGCTTCCAAGGTTTCATCCACCTGGGCTTCCAGGATACTACGAGTGTATGTCTTCATATATGCAAAATCGATAAACAACACTACTCTACTGTGTATCTAGAGGGCATCTCTCTAGCTACCATGGTGCTCCTATTTGAAAACAGTCCAGGAGTGGGGAGACGGAATTAGTGGTAGGAGGAGGAATTGTTGTTTTGAGCAGGGGAAGGAAACCAAGTGAAACATGTGATAGAGTTAGGGACAAGGGCCCTGTGTCATCGGAGCATCGGAGAGGTTTGCATATCATGTGTCTCTTGCCACCATCACATGGCTTTGTTACACCATTACAGAGCAGGGTTCTACCATGCTTCAGTGGGGCTGGAAATAATTTTGTGCTATCCAGGCTTGCAGCTACACCCTTTCCAACACCCACCAAGGGCGAGCAAAGGAGACCACAGTGCTGACAATAAGAACAGGAGAACTTGTGGCACCTTAGAGACTAACAAATTTATTTGGGCATAAGCTTTCGTGGGCTACAGCCCACTTCATCTGAGGTATGTCAGCAAGGGGTCCTTTTCCTAACGTAGATGGAGCCAAAGTTTCCTGAGCCCCTAATTCCTTGAGACCTTGTTGCTTGGCTGGGCCATCTTTGCACTTTCCCACTTGACCATTTAGGACAAAGCCAGTAATACTCACCTTCATTGGTAATCAAGGTAAAATGAGGATGATCCAACCTCACACTTTCAGCGTTCCCCACTTGTCCGAGTTTGTTATGCATCCTCCTGTGGGCCTCATCTGTAGGACCTACCTGTAAAGATTCACTTTATTCACTCTGGAAGTCCTTAGTTCATAGATTTTAAGGCCAGAAGGGCCCCTTAAGACCATCCTGACCCACCTCTTACATCACCCAGGCCATAGAACCTCACCAAGTAATTCTTGCATTAACACCATAACTTCTTTCCGAGATAGAGCAGTGGGTCTCAGCTGGGTACGCAGAGGTCTTCCAGAGGGCACATCAACTCATCTAGATATTTGCCTAGTTTTACAACAGGCTACATAAAAAGCACTTGTGAAGTCAATACCAACTAAAATTCCATACCAACAATGGCTAGTTTATACTGCTCTCTATACCACACACTGAAATGTAAATCAAGGGATAGCCAATGACACGGAACTGTAAATACAATATTTATATTCCAGTGTATTTATTTGATAATTAAACGGTAAAAATAAGTCAGTCATTTTTCAATAATTGTGCATTGTGACAGTTGTATTTTGATGTCTGATTTTGTCAGCAAGTCATTTTTAAGTGAGATGAAACTTGGGAGACCACGAGACAAATCAGACTCCTGGAAGGGGGCAGTTGTTTGGAAAGGTTGAGAGCCACTGAGATAGAGCGTCTCGTTTAGAAATAGATCCCGCCTTGCTATAAAATCTGCAAGCAATAGAGACTCCACCTCATTTCTAGGTACTGTGTGTTTTCCCCATGGTTAGTTACTTTAACTGTAAACCATGTGCACGTTAGTTCTGTAGGAATGTGTCTAACTTCAACTTCCAATCTTTGGATCTCCTCATGCCTTTTTCTACTAGACCAGGGGTCTCCAAACGGTTTGAGACAAGGGCCATATTAGATTTTTGAAGGGGCTTTGCAGGCCGCTGCCGCGACCTCCCCATTTGCTCCTCCAACCGTACCACAGGGGCACGCACCCCTCCACACATGGGGCCACCGGCAGCAGCTCGCAAGGGGGGGAAGGGGGGCAGCGGCGGCTTCGCCATGTGCCTGCTCAGCTGGGGCCCATGGGGCCAGACAAATTGATGCCACAGGCCGGATCCAGGCCCCGGGCTGAAGTTTGGAGACCCCTGTGCTAGACTATAGGGCCACCTGCTCTCAGAAATCTCTTCCCCGTGCCGTTCCTTGCTGATTGTGATCAAATCACCTCATAATCGTCGCTGAGGTACGTTTATGGAGGATTGTGATCTGGAGACGCTGTTTGTACCGTTAGCTAATTATTGTAAAGTGCTTTGGATAAGAGCGTTTTATTTAAAAAAATGTAAAAAAACATTGAGATGTGGGTCTGGCCAGGAGCTAGGATTTGGAAGGGGGGTCAGGATCATAGATTATCGGGGTTGGAAGGGACCTTAGGAGATCATCTCGTCCAACCAATCCCCAATTAAATCATCCAACAGATTTTTGCCCCATATCCCTAAATGGCCCCCACAAGGACTGGGCTCATAACCCTGGATTTAGCAGGCTAATGTTCAAACCACTGAGCTGTTGGTGTGAGTGGGGGAATTTGGAGAGTGGGCCTGGAGGCGGGGGTTAGGAACACCACATGGCTGTGTGGCAGAAGGTCACCAGAGAGGTCCTCCAGTTTGTTTTAGTGAAGCTTAGTTCTTTCTCACTCACTGACTTGTTATTTAACGAGCCCTAAGATCGTCACAATCAGACCTCGGAGAACGAGATAGACGGAGCTCAGTCTCTGATGTGATGGTCATGATGGTGGCCCATCAGATTAGCTTCATGACCATGAGGGTTAGAAGGAACCCGGCAACGTCCTGTGCAGAATCACTGCGTGGCTGATGGAGAGGACTCTGGCACTATTGCTGGCAGCACGGTGTCAGATTCAATGGACTGATCCAAACAGGACAAATTCTACATCCCCTCCAGGCAGTGCTCCTAACGCTGCTACGTCCTGCCCACGCTTCCCCTTCCCGCCTCTTCTCCATCAATAGTACCACCCAGCCTCTGCACGTGAAGACGGAGCAAGCAAAACTGCCTCCGCTTAAACTCCTCCCACCCCACAGCCAGCCTTATAGGGACAGGGCGGTAAAATACAATAAGGCCCTGCCAGCGTCTTATCGCCAGTCATGACAATTGAAACAAAACCAGCCGACCGAGGTTCCCAATTTCCATCCCCGTCTTCCCGGAGCTCAGCAGCCCCTTTCTCCATCCTCCCCCCAAACTGCTGGGGATGAGGGGCCAGTGCTGAGGGTTTTCTGCAGCTCTCGCATGTTAGCTTAGATATCGGGGGGGGGGGAGGGGGGGGAGGGCGCTATGCCGCCATGGGCCATAGTGCCATTGAAAGCCAGGGATGTGTTTGCAGCTCAGCCAAACAAACCCAAACTGATCTCCTCCGCCGCTCGCAGGTCTCCCTTCTCAATAGCTCCTTTCTCTCCCAGGCCTTCGGCTGGTTAGGGTGGAAGCTGAGGACTGGCTTGAGGCTTTGGGAAGAGCAGATGAATTCAAATGACGTGTTGTAAACAGACAGCGGAGGCTGGGGAACCCAAGGAAATAAAATAACCCCAAGGCCAAGCTCTGCTCTCCCTGGTCCCCAAACTTGTTTTCTCGGTTGACTCCAGCCGTCTTGTAAAATTCAGACGTTTATTTTACAAGCTGTGGTTTCCCGGACCGCATCCTCCCCGGTGGCTCGGGGACATGTAGCCAACGGTCCCAGCAGAGCCGGAGAGACGTGCAGGTATTCAGGCGCTCTGGGCTGCACACCCGCCCTGCGAGCAGCCCCCCGGTCCCGGGCACACGCCGACCCGTTCGCACGGCATGTAGCATGCGGCCACGCAGCTGCATGAACACCAGCCTCGATCCGCGTTCACCGAAGCACGTCGAGTCATTGCTCTGCCCAGATCCCCACGTGTGCTCACGCGGCGTGTCGCACAATCAGACACAGTTATGTCCGCACCCAGGGACTAATTCTTCCTCAGGTCAGGGATTTTCACAGGCGCAAAGCGGGTGCAACCATCCGCCCCAAGTGACGGGGAAGCCTTTTAAACCCACCGTGTGCGCACCGGCCACGGGTTGAAAGGGCGACACTAGAGAGAGATGGCCGGTCAGAGGGAAATGGCCGGGAGCTGCTTTCGGAGCTTTGGTAGCGCCGCTGGCCCTGGCGTGTGCAGGCCATTGATTTCAAGGGAGTTCGGCCAGCAAAGCCCATGAACACAGCAGGGCTGATTCCCCCAGGTATTGGGGGGGGGGGATCCCCCTGATTCCTTCCCCCCCTTTCCCTCCCCCGGCTACCTGGCATCTTGTGCTGTCATTCATACCACTGCACTCACCTTGCCCAGTAAGCGTCTGCCTTATGAGTGGGCGACTGCCCAGGGCACCGTGGTCAACTCTCCCTCCCCCCCCACAC